>SMJT01000042.1:1119342-1287498 GCA_004349715.1 Crucihimalaya himalaica | reverse complement strand
TACTAAATATCATCAATCAAATAATAAATACATAATTATAACAGTTATAAAATGATGCCAATTAAAACATATTCAATTACAGAATAAAAATTGTAACTAAATGTATCTTTCAACATTATATTAATTGAAATGTTTATAAGGTCAAACAAGAACAACATTGTTTACATACATTATGTAATGCGAGTAGACAGGCACTCCGTGCTAACAAATCCGCTTTACATTAGCTTTACGAAGAACGAGAAAAATGGAGAAAGAAAAAAAACTTTCTTACTAGTCGAGATTTCTTCCAAATAGATCTCAAAAGATGGCCACTCTGTAAGCTTAGACACTATTTACCAGTTCGGAGCATTCTGTCAAAAAATATACTTTAGTCTTTTTCTTCAAACAAAACCATCTTTACACCTGAAAAATCTCAGAATCTTTTCATGAACCATCAAAAAAACAACAAAACCATGAACTCTTTTCCTTCTAAAGGATACATAGGTGGATGAACTATATTATTAATCTCTTTTTGGACATTTTCCAAGCTTGAGCCTCACTTTCCGTTAATTGTAAATTTTCTAGTGGTCATGATAAACTATACATTTTATCACTTTATCATAGTTGTAAATATTTATGGATGTTTATTTAGCTTTTCTTTGTGTTTGATGCATTTAGTGTCTAACTAAGTATTTTTGCATTTTAGAAGTTCTTTTGTGTTTTTTGTTTGTATTTGGTGTGTGTTTTGTGTGGTTTGAATGTTTTTCAGGTTGTAATAAGGGAGATGCACTTTTAGATGGAAAAGGAGAAAACAATGATGCAGAATGGCCCCAAGTATCTCAAAGATCGACTCAGATGAACGTTTTTCAGTGCGATTTAGCTCAATGCTCTCTATGCAAAGATGGGAAATTGAGTTAGCTTTCCAATGGAAGTAATTTCAGAGCATGTTGGATACGTGGTTCAAGAGTATGGTCGATTTAGTGAAGACATTTCAAGCGAGCGGTTTGAAACCGAAATTGCAAAACCGATCGCTTATTAGACTGAGGAACGCACCTGGGTTCATGAGCGGTTTTGATACCGATTTTAAAACCCTCACGAGCCAAAATCGGTTTGATACCGATTTTCGAAACCGCTCACGGACTTTTTCTCTGTTTTCTCCACTTGCGAACCCACTACCTTAAAAGCCTAAAAACACTCAACCACGAGGGGGGACCACTTTTTCTGCAACTAAGTCTTCTTCCTTCATTTTCTCTCTAGTTTTCATGTTTTTAAGCTATTAAAACCTTGATCTACTCTTATGTATAAAAGATTTGCCATTTTCATTATAAAATCTGAAATTATGTCTTTATATCTTGCTTTTCTATGGTTTTATTTTTGTCATTTGAACATTGTGTGAGTAGACTTCTTTTGGATGGTTGGTTTGGTAGATTTAGGATGTTTTATGCTTGATTTGTGATGTTTGGTGTTTGATTATCGTTTGTCTTCACATATAGATTGTTCTTAAGGCTAGAAAGGAGCTTCGAAAGAGAGTTTTCTAGATTTTTGATTGATTCTCACTCGGAAGGTGTTGAGAAACCTATCTGTCCTATCTATGTGTGCGTTTCTATTCTTTTAACCAATGGGAGTTGAGTTTTAAGGAACATCTATCGATTTAGCTTGATTAGTTTCCTGTATTCTTAGTGTATTAGTATTTCCTTCCCTGTGGATTCGATACCTTAAGTGCTACATACGACATACCTTTAGGATTGAGGTATTAGAGCACAATAGGTTTAAATGTTGCACAAGAGCCCAAAAACTCTTGCAATCAATTTGGCGCCGCTGCCGGGAAAGGCATAACATAGCCATAGGATTTGGATTCTACCGAATCTAATATTTTTTTTATTTTTGTGATGTCTGACCTGTTTTTATGTTTGTTCTCTTAAAAGGAGGTGTTGGCCATGGAACATAAAGATTGGTCACAAGAAGAAGAGGATGAGCAATATGTGGAGCCACCATTTGATGAAAGTGTTCTCACACCGGAACAAAAAGTGAAGTTGGATGAGCTTTACAAGGAAAATCCTAACATATCAAGGGAGTGATATAGCGATTGTGGATCCCGTTGAACCTCTTATCATTGCGAGCATCATGTGAAGGAAGGAACTCACTAAATATGAGATACATGAAGCTCACGCGCTTGACAAGGTAATATATTGGGTTCCACCAAGCCAAATAGAAGGTACATACGTTTCACCCCTTGAAATTCAGATGTTGAGGATATTCATATGTCATGCATTGAAAATGTGACTTCTAGTTTGCATACTCCCATCATCATTGATGAATGCTATGACTTGATAAGTGAGTCTCAACGACTAGATAATTTAAGAGCAGCAAAACTTGCTAGGATTACCATGAAATATGTTTTGATATTGAATATCATTATCCTTGAATGTCATGATCTCGAGTGTAAGTTTTCAATGCTTGAAATATCTAGACCTCTTCTTGAAGATTCTCACTAGGAGTTGTGATTGATATTGATAAAATTTTACATGATATTGAAAGATCAAGAAGTTGATTATATATGGATGGAGATATTGTGTATATTGAGATTAATGGGGATGAAGTAGATTATTTTGTTAAAACCTCGTTTAAACAAGAAATTGACTTTATCTTTCCTCCAAATGCATTTGAACCTCATGAGCATTCAACCATTAAGGAATATTTCAAGCATATGCTACATTTGTAGTAATTTTCCTTAATGTGAATTTTAACTACTTACCATGGACAATTTGTGTGTTACTTGGTACGTATCATTTTTTGTGCTAACAAGAGGAAGGACAAAAAGGTCCATTGGCTCAACCTTATGATTCTTATGATTAATATTGTGTTGAGTGGTCAAGCTATAGACCTTAAACAAGCGCTTTTGTGGGAGGCAACCACCAGGTATTTCTATTTAATAATTTTGCTTTCTTTTAGTTTGTCCAGCATCTTCTTTGTTATTTGTTCTCACACCGAGATGGTGTGAAGCAAGTCTGGGGGAGGGGCTTTTGTTATGATTTTTGTTTTATATTTTGAGTTGTGTGTTTGATAGCATTGTGATTTTATGTCTTTAAAATATAATATATATATATATATAATAATTTCATTATGATGTCCTCGATGATGGTTTTACATTGCTTGAACGATTTTGAAAGACTTGAAAAACTTCGCACTTTGATCTTTAAACATGAAATCCATACATATTATGCATGCTTAATTCGATATCAACTCCATCTTTATTAGGCATAATCAAACTTAATTCATCTTGCTTATGGCTTTAGATCTTAACCATGGTTTTACATGAACATTCGAGTGATCTTATCCTTTTGTACCAAAATTGTTAACTCGAATGGCCATCTTCCTCTTTAAGATGGTTCACACCCAAAACCCTAAAACCTTTCTTTAAAACCAATGTGTATATTGTTGAGTGAGGTCTTTTCTATACGCATTCGTGTACAAAATCTTTCGAGATAGAAACGACAAGCTCTTTCTTCTAATTGTTAGGTTTTGTGAAGGTTATTGGTGTGTGGGATAGATGGGATTGGTTTGAAAAGAATAATGAGATTGAAAGAGGTAGAAAAAACCATGTGTTTACTTAAAAAGTTCTAGGGAATAGAGAATTAAAACGAAAAATACTCTTGCGAAAAGCATCAAAAGAGAATAAAAGGAAAGAAAACAAGAGATGAGAAGAGTATTCCCTAGTAGCTAAGGTGTTGAAAGGATTGTGGATTGATAATATTGGTGGGTTGAGTTTAGAAGAATTTGTGGTTAAGAAAAGTTTCGAAAAGGAAAATACAATTGCTAGTCAAGTTCGAAAATTAGACGAAAAGCTTTAGGATTGTAGAACAATGGAAGAACATCTTGTATGCATAAATTGTTTCCCATTCTCTATTGCTTTTGTATAATGACTTGCGTTTGATTTTGAGAGTAACCACAAAAGAAAAAAACGGGCCGCTTATACATAACAACCTTTTTCCACCAAGCCAATTGGAGTAGATCTTGCCCATAAATAAGAATTCATGCTTGAATAAAAACTGAATGTAGGGAGTTGATTGACGAGAAGGCATGCATGTATTTGTTTTGGATCTAGAGTCGTGATAAGTCTTGAGAAGTTAGAGTCACATTGAGATACGGTAAGCAATGTCGTGGCATTATGTTGGGCTATCATATTGAATGCATCAAACCATTCTCGGTTTGTCGATTCTTGTTTTGCTTGAGGACAAGCAAAAGGCAATTCTGGGGGTGTGATAACTATACATTTATTCCTTTATTATATAAATAATCTATTTTATTGTGTTTATTAGCTTTCTGCTGTTTTGCATGCATTTAGTGTCTAACTAAGTATATTTTTGCATTTTAGAAGTTCTTTTGTGTTTTTGTTTGTATGGTGTGTGTTTTGTGTGTTTTGAATGTTTTCAGGTTGTAATAATGGGAGAATGCACTTTTTAGATGGGAAAAGGAGAAAACAATGATGCAGAACTGGCCCCAAGTATCTCAAAGATCGACTCAGATGAACGTTTTCACTGCGATTTAGCTTCAAAGCGCTTCATGTAAAAGAGTGGAAATTGAGTTAGCTTTCCAATGGAAGTAATTTCAGAGATTTGAATACGTGGTTCAAGAGTTATGGTCGATTTAGTGAAGACATGTCAAGCCGAGCGGTTTGAAACCGAATTGCAAAACCGATCGCTTATTAGACTGAGGAACGCACCTGGGCTCATGAGCGGTTTGATACCGATTTTAAAACCGCTCACGAGCCAAAACGGTTTGATACCGATTTCGAAACCGCTCACGGACGTTTCTCTGTTTTTCTCCACTTGCGAACCCAATGCATGACATATGAATATCCTCAACATCATGAATTTCAAGGGTGAAACGTATGTACCTTCTATTTGACTGGTGGAACCCAATATATTACCTTTTCAAGCGCGTGAGCTTCATGTATCTCATATTTAGTGATTCCCTTCCTTCACATGATGCTCGCAATGATAAGAGGTTCAACCGGATCATAATCGCTATATCACTCCTTGATATGTTAGGATTTTCCTTGTAAAGCTCATCCAACTTATCTTTTTGTTCCGGTGTGAGAAACACTTTCATCAAATGGTGGCTCCACATATGGCTATCCTCTTCTTCTTGTGACCAATCATTATGTTCCATGGCCAACACCTCCCTTAAAGAACAAACATAAAACACGTCAGACATCACAAAATAAAAAAAAATATTTAGACTCGGTAGAATCCAAATCCTAATGGCTATGCTATGCCTTCCCCGGCAGCGGCCGCCAAATTGATTGCCAAGAGTTTTCGGGCTTCTTTGTGCACAATTAAACCTATTGTGCTCTAATACCTCATCCTAAAGGTATGTCGTATGTAGCACTTAAGGTATCGAATCCACAGGGGAAGAAAATATAACACACTAAGAATACAGGAAAACTAATCAAGCTAAATCGATAGATGTTCCTTAAAACTCAACTCCCGTTGCGTTAAGGAATAGAAACGCACACATGAGTTAGGACAGATCGGTTTCTCAACACCTTCCGGGTGAGAATCAATCAAAAATCTAGAAAACTCTCTTTCGAAACTCGTTTCTATGTGTAGGATGCAAATGGGAAGTCATAATCGATTATGTGTGGTGTTATGTCAATGACTTGGTGGTCATTGGTTAGTCATTTGCATTGTGTGTTGATTGTTATATCATTATGCTTGTGTGTATAGCTCGTAGATGGGAGGATCGCCTCACTAAGTATTTGTGATAATACTTACGCATCTCATGTGTGTATCTGATGCAGGTTGAGGCAAGGTTTAATCGTGGAATCATGGCGAGGAGAGGAGGATGATCTAGTGACTCGGGGTTTGTGTGTGGTATTACGGTGTTTAGTAATACTATTTTATTGTTTTGTCTTCCGTTGTGCGTGTTAATTCCTAGGGATGGAATTGTGTGTGTGTGTGTTTTTGGGTAATATTATCTTATGGGGGATAATATTACTATGTGAATTCGATTATGGTTTAAATTGAATTCGGTTTGTGTGGTTGCGAATATTATTTACGGAAATAATATTTTCTTGTTTAAAAAAAAAAATAGACACCGGGTTCGGGGCGTCTCAGCTCCAATCTGGTAAATAGTGTCTAAGCTTATAGAGTGGCCATCTTTTGAGATCTATTTGGAAGAAATCTCGACTAGTAAGAAAGTTTTTTTTCTTTCTCCATTTTTCTCGTTCTTCGTAAAGCTAATATTAAAGCGGATTTGTTAGCACGGAGTGCCCGTGTCTACTCGCATTACATAATGTATGTAAACAATGTTGTTCTGGTTTGACCTTATAAACATTTCAATTAATATAATGTTGACAACAAAAAAAGATACATTTAGTTACATATTTTTATTCTGTAATTGAATATGTTTTAATTGGCATCAATTTATAACTGTTATAATTCTGTATTATTATTTGATTGATGATTATTTTGTACAATTTTTAAGTGATCAGAATAAAATTGATAAATACTTCTATCACTGAACTGATGCAAATTTATCACTTTTTACTGAAACAATGTTAACCATTTTAATAATAACATCAATTATTATTGCAAATATTAAATAACATAGTTTGCATCATTTATTGACAAATAATTAATTTTAATACCACTAATTTCTTAATACTATTTTAGTGATGTTGTTTTATATATTTTCTTGAAGTGAAATAGTGGCCCTAAGTGATAGTGTACCGATTAGGTACCAAATATTTTTGAGGGTCAAAATATCCTATTTAGTGAATTTATGGTCAATAAAAGTTTAGGGTCAAAATATCCTATTTAGTCAATTCAAACAATTCAAATTCGGTGCATTTATTCATTAATTATTCCTATGAGTTGGTTATATTGGCTATATAAAGTTTCATCATGAGCTAGTTTTCTTTGTAGTATTGACTTTGAAGTCAAAGAACAAACAAAATACTTTTTCTCAACAAGTTATCAGAAGCAATATCAAAAACTTCTAAACTTTTCATACATCAATGATCCTTCTTTAGAGCTTGAGTCTATTCTCCAAAATGGATAGTCCATTTTGACAAGCATAATCAAGTGTTCATTCATATAGTTGCATTGGCAATTTCCAATAGCATTAATTTCTTATTCATCGTCATAATAGTTTTGTGTAAAAATATGACTATGAACAAAAAATCAATATTATTAGATATTTCAATTGGGACTATTAGTTATGTTGGGAAAAGTGGACAATCCATTTGGAAGAATAGACTCAAGTTGCAAAGGAGAATTGTTGTTTATGAAAAGTATAGAAATTTTTCAGTAACGACATAAAACCTCTTGGGTATGTTATAGTCTTGTTGAAGTTCCAAACACAGTGTGTTCTAAAAAATCTATATATCCGAGTTGTTGCTAGCACTTTCAACTTTCATTTACTTCTTGACTTCGTTCTAAGGATGACTTCCTAAGCTTGCAGCCGCAAATTAGTAGTTTGTGGCCATGCCCTATTCCGACGATCGAGTCTATATTTTCTTACTATTTCCATTGTTCTTATTAGCCAAAATGATTTTGGTTTTGATTTTTTTCTTGAATTCTATATACTTCTAATTCTTCGAACAACCTTTTTTCGTCTGCGAGAAGTATACGAAGTAGCGCTCGTAATCGGCCTTTAATTTGGACATATTTCATTTTTAACCCGAGTGCAATTCAGGCCGGTTCGATTTGTTTTAATCCAGTTTTGGAAAAAACCGGATTTCGATTTCTCTTGTCTCCACCTTTCAGATCGTATTTAAATCTTACTATGTTACATACGTCATTTCACTGGTGATACTAATACAAATTTCTTATGCGACAATAAACATATTGCATTCAAAATGGGGATTAATTTTTTTTGCTAACTCAGATTTGTAATTACACTTTTTACTTTAATAATATATATTCATCTTTATATAAAAATTGCTTTCAAATTTTCGGAAATAATATAAAATATTTGTATTCAATGATTATTAGTATCATCCTTATAAAAAAAAATATATATAGCTATAATAAATATGCCAAATCACGTTGGATTTCTAAATCAATGAAACCGATACGATGCAACCAAATCCGGTAAATAAACAGTAAATTTAGGATATTAAATTCTGCAACTACCCGATCAGATTATTCATATGGATCCCACGTTCGACCTATATATTCGACCTCTTAAAGCTTTTGCTGGAAATTGAAGTGTCCCACTAAGTTAAAAAATTCTTGTAGCATATTCTTATTGGATGTGTATCAGTAGCAACAAACCTAAAAACTAGGGGTATCAAATATGATTTTTGGTGTGCGAGATGCGAGGCAGAAGAGAAAACAATTAATCATGTTCAGTTTGAATGCCCCCGAGCGGTACAAACTAAGGTGTTGTCTCAGGTTCACAACCTCATCTATGTTTACAAGCGTAGATTATGTTTTTGGTGATTACATACGGATGCTCATTTTGAATGTTTTCCCTCGATTATTTGGTCTAGATGGAAAATTAGGAATGATAAGATTTTTTGGAGATCAGGATCGTGACCCACGAGAAAATTAACGATTAACGGTAAGTGAGGCTCAAGCTTGGAAAATGTCCAAAAAGAGATTAATAATATAGTTCATCCGCCTATTTATCGTTTAGGAGGAAAAGAGTTCACGGTTTTTTGTTGTTTTATTGATGGTTCATGAAAAGATTTTGACACTTTTTCAGAAGATGGGATTGTTTGAAGAAAAAGACCGAAGTATATTTTTTAACAGAATGCTCCGATCTAGTGAAAATAGTGTATTTAAGGTCAATAAAAATGATCAAACACTTAGAAAAAGATTTTTAAAATAAGAAGTTTGATAAAATGAAAGAGAGAACAAGGGAGAATACATATAGAGTTTGAACATCCATGGGAAATAACAAAAACATAAATAACAAAGACCAAATTCGAAATAGCCTTGACTTGCTTCTCCTTCCTTGTGTACCGATTAGGTACCAAATATTTTTTGAGGGTCAAAATATCCAATTTAGTGAATTTAAGGTCAATAAAAATTTAGGGTCAAAATATCCTATTTAGTCAATTCAAACAATTCAAATTCGGTGCATTTATTCATTAATTATTCCTATTAGTTGGTTATATTGGCTGTATAAAGTTTCATAATGAGCTAGTTTTCTTTGTAGTATTGACTTTGAAGTCAAAGAACAAACAAAATAATTTTTCTCAACAAGTTATCAGATGCAATATCAAAAACTTCTAAACTTTTCATACATCAATGATCCTTCTTTAGAGCCTGAGTCTATTCTCCAAAATGGATAGTCCATTTTGACAAGCATAATCAAGTGTTCATTCATATAGTTGCATTGGCTATATCCAATAGCAATAATTTCTTGTTCATCATCATAATAATTTTGTGTAAAAATACGACTATGAACAAAAAAATCTATATTATTAGATATTTCAATTGCGACTATTAGTTATGTTGGGAAAAAGTGGACAATCCATTTGGAAGAATAGACCCAAGTTACAAAGGAGAATAGTTGATTTATGAAAAGTATAGAAATTTTTCAGTAACGACATAAAACCTCTTGGGTATGTTATAGTCTTGTTGAAGTTCCAAACACAATGTGTTCTAAAAAATCTATATATTCGCGTTGTTGCTAGCACTTTCAACTTTCATTTACTTCTTGACTTCGTTCTAAGGATGACTTCCTGAGCTTGCAGCCGCAAATTAGTAGTTTGTGGCCATGCCCTATTCCGACGGTCGAGTCTATGTTTTCTTACTATTTCCATTGTGCTTATTAGCCAAAATGATTTTGGTTTTGATTTTTTCTTGAATTCTATATACTTCTAATTCTTCGAACAACCTTTTTTTTTGTGAGAAGTATATGTAGTAACGCTCGTAATCGGCCTTTAATTTGGACATATTTCATATTTAACCCGATTGCAATTCAGGGCGGTTCGATATGTTTTAATCCAGTTTTGGAAAAAAACCGGATTTATATTCTCTTGTCTCCACCTTTCAGATCGTTTTTAAACCTTACTATGTTACATACGTCATTTCACTGGTGAAACTAATAAAATTTCTCACGCGACAATAGACATATTGCATTCAAAATGGGGATTAATTTTTTTTGCTAACACAGACTTGTAATTAAACTTTTTACTTTAGTAATATATACTCATCTTTATATAAAAATTGCATTCAAATTTTTGGAAATTGATATGATCATGGCTGAGGAAGGAGCTAAAGAAAATATGGATAAGGAAGGACAACTAGAACCAGAACTCAAAGGAAACAAAGATGGAGCAAAGGAACCGAATGAAGCTAAGGAAGAAGGAGAAGATGCCTTACACTTTCCCCTCGGTCCAATAACTCGGTCTAAGTCACTCAAGTTTAAAGAAGCTCTCAGCAAACTCCTACACAGCATTCCGGGCCAACTTGAGTATGCTTATCCAACTATTCTGGTTGTGATTCAAGCTACTTCAGTCTTCATCAAGAGAGGTGTTATGGTTTGCACTCTTTTTCCCTCCTCTTAGTTTTGTTCCAATGGGTTTTCTAAGAGAGGTTTTAATGAGGCAAGTCCATAACACTTCACCCCAACCTCTTGATGAATCCAGCCCACTTCTTACTATTTTATCCATTCGAAAACAAGGAAGGAGAAGCAAGTCAAGGCTATTTCGAATTTGGTCTTTGTTATTTATGTTTTTGTTATTTCCCATGCATGTTCAAACTCTATATGTATTCTCCCTTGTTCTCTCTTTCATTTTATCAAACTTCTTATTTTAAAAATCTTTTTCTAAGTGTTTGATCATCTTGCTTGTTAAGTGTATTCGGATTCAACATCCTTACATTTCAAGCTTTCGAAAGTCTAAGAGTCATTACACAACTCTTAGAAGTTTTTTGCAATCCACGGATCCATTCGTTCGTTCACCTCATTCGTTCGTTAATTTGATATATCATTCGTCGTTCGATCACGTTCATTCTCACCACAAATCCATTCGCTCGTGTTCGTTTTCATCAATCACTTGTTCGTTCATTCACTTTTCCGTTCGTTCGCCCAAAGTGACCGTTCGTTGTCCGTAAATCAAGTGCAACCCACGTAGTAGCATCAAGGGACGTCGATCCTCCTCCTAGGATCATATCAAGTGGTATCATAAATGCCTTCGTGAATCAGGTTGTGTTGTTCTAACCCGATCTGTTTTGAAATTTTTATGACTTTTGGAATTCTATAAACAATCAGATCTTGTGTGTTTAGGAAGAATTATTTAGAACTCTTTGATCTGTATTTTTAAACATATTATGTGTTGTTTTTGAGCCTATTTACTTGCTCTTGTGTTTAAACTTGTCTAGGTACAATGGTGGAGTCACAAGAGGAGGAAAATCATATGGAAAACAATCGAAACCAGAACCATCCGAATCAGTTGTTGTTGGATGCTCTCATGACCAGAATGGCTATTATGATGGATGAGCGACTTGTTAACATAAGGACTGATCTGGAAAGGTCTATCACGGAAAGGGACAGAAGAAATCAAGTCGGTTTGGATGCAGAACAGTACTATAGTCATTCGTCAAGGGGGTCGAGGAGAGGTAGACGCAATAGAGAAGAAAGGCAACCACGTAATGTTGATCAACTTGCTGGCCTTAAAATCACAATTCCTTCATTTCAAGGCACCAACAATCCTGAAGAGTATTTGGAGTGGGAAAAGAAGATTGAACTTGTGTTCAATTGTAGAGAGTACACGGAAGAGTACAAGCTAAAGATTGCTCCCTTAGAATTTAAGGATTATGCTCTAAGCTGGTGGGATCAATTGGTCACGGCAAGAAGACGAGCTGGAGACTTTCCCATTGAGACATGGAACCAAATGAAGATTCTGATGAGGAAGAGGTTTGTACCAAGCCATTACCATAGAGAGTTACACTTTAAACTCAGAACTTTGTCACAAGGAAACCGTTATGTGGAAGAGTACTACAAAGAGATGGAAACTCTTATGATTAGAGCGGATATTCAAGAGGATAGTGAAGCTACAATGGCAAGGTTTATGGGAGGACTGAATAGAGAAATCATTGACCGGTTAGAGGTTCATCACTATGTTGAGATAGATGAACTTCTCCACAAGGCTATCATGTTCGAGAAGCAAATCAAGAGAAGAAGCTACAAGTCTCATTTTGGGTCAAGTAAGCCTAACTATCAAAGGGATGATAGATTCGGTTCTTATAAGGATCCTAAGCCGTATCTTAAGACAAGGACCGAAGAGCAGAATACTAAGGGTGTAGACAAGCCATCAACCTCCAAAACCCGTGGCATACAATGCTTCAAGTGCAAAGGATTTGGGCATTATTCCAATGAGTGTTCTAACAAAAGAGTTATGGTCATTCGAGATAATGGAGAGATCGAATCCGAGGATGAACATTCAGAAGCAGAAGAGATAGACGTGGAGATGCCACCCAAAGGAGAGCTGTTAGTCACAAGACGAAATCTGAACCTTAAGTCCAAAGCTACGGGTGATGAACAAAGAGAAAATCTATTCCACACTAGGTGCATTGTTCACGACAAAGTATGCAGCCTTGTTATAGATGGAGGAAGTTGCACAAATGTAGCAAGTGAATCAATGGTCAGAAAGCTTGGGCTGAAAGTAACCAAGAGAGCAACACCATACAAGCTTCAATGGCTCAATGATGTCGGAGAACTAGAAGTGGAGAAACAGGTTTTGGTTCCCATATCTATTGGAAAATATGAAGATGAGATATTATGTGATGTGCTACCAATGGATGCTGGACATATTCTACTTGGTAGGCCATGGCAATTTGATCGTAAGATTATGCATGATGGGTTTACCAATAGATATTCTTTTGAATTCAAGGGGAGAAAAACCGTGCTTGTTCCTCTAACGCCTCAAGAAGACCACCAAGATCAGCTGAGCATGAAAAAGAATAAAGAGCAAGCCGAAACCATTACAAATTCATCAACTAAACTTCTGGTCAAGCAATCAAAGGGAAGTGATATTCCTCATTTGTTGTTTGTTTTTAAAGAATGTTTTCATCTAACTAATCCAATGCAGGACATACCTAGCAAAATCAGAATACTTTTGCAGGAATTCAAGGATGTATTTCCTGAGGAGAATCCACAAGGCTTACCACCGATCAGAGGCATTGAACACCAAATCGATTTTATACCCGGAGCTTTTTTACCGAACAAACCAGCCTATAGAACCAATCCTTTGGAGACTAAGGAACTTCATCAACAAGTTAGTGAGCTGATGGAGAAAGGGCATATTCTTGAGAGCATGAGTCCATGTGTTGTTCCAGTTTTGCTCTTTCCAAAGAAGGACTTAAGCTTGAGGATGTGTGTTGATTGCTTAGTCATCATTAATATCATTGTAAAGTATCGCCACCCTATTCCTAGACTTGATGATATGCTTGATGAGTTGCATGGTTCTAGCATATTTTCTAAGATAGATCTCAAGAGTGGATATCACCAGATTAGGATGAAGGGAGGTGATGAATGGAAAACCGCATTTAAAACTAAACAAGGACTATATGAATGGTTAGTTATGCCATTTGGATTAACTAATGCTCCTAGCACTTTCATGAGGTTAATGAATCATATTCTTAGAGCTTTCATAGGACATTTTGTTGTGGTATACTTTGATGACATCTTAGTATATAGCAAAGGACTTGATGAGCATGTTAAGCATTTGAGAATGGTCTTAGAAGTGCTTAGGAAGGAAATCTTGTATGCCAATCTTAAGAAATGTACTTTTGGAACAGATAACCTTGTCTTCTTAGGTTTTGTTGTGAGTACAGATGGCATAAAGGTTGATGAGGAAAAGATAAAAGCGATCAAAGAATGGCCGAGTCCTAAATCCGTTGGAGAAGTAAGAAGCTTCCATGGTCTAGCCGGGTTTTACCGAAGATTTGTCAAAGACTTCAGTACTCTAGCAGCCCCACTCACGGAAGTAATCAAAAAGAATGTCGGATTCAAGTGGGAACAAGCTCAGGAGAATGCATTCCAAACGCTTAAAGAAAGACTCACCCATTCACCGGTCCTATCTCTCCCTGATTTTAATAAAACTTTTGAAATAGAATGTGATGCTTCAGGGATTGGTATTGGTGCTGTTCTTATGCAGGAGAAAAGACCAATTGCATTCTTTAGTGAGAAGCTTGGAGGAGCTACCCTGAACTATCCAACCTATGACAAGGAACTCTATGCGCTTGTGAGAGCATTACACACATGGCAACACTATCTCTGGCCTAAAGAGTTTGTTATACATACGGATCATGAATCTCTCAAGTACCTCAAGGGCCAACAAAAACTCAACAAAAGACATGCTAGATGGATAGAGTTCATTGAGACATTTCCTTATGTGATAAAGTACAAAAAAGGTAAAGACAATGTTGTAGCCGACGCATTGTCTAGAAGGTATGTTCTCTTAACATCTCTCGAGACTAAGCTGCTGGGCTTTGAGCATATTAAAGAGTTATATGCCACTGATGTTGACTTTAAAAATATCTATGCTTCTTGTGAGAAGTTTGGAAGTGGTAAATTCTATAGAGCCGATGGGTTTCTATTCTTTGAAAACCGATTGTGTGTACCTAACTCTTCTTTAAGAGATTTGTTTGTTAAGGAAGCTCATGCAGGAGGTTTAATGGGACATTTTGGTGTGGCTAAGACACTGAACGTGATGAAAGAACATTTCTATTGGCCTCATATGAAGAAAGATGTGGAGAAAGCGTGTGAAAGATGTGCTACTTGTAAACAAGCCAAATCTAAAGTACAACCCCACGGTTTGTATAATCCTTTACCTATTCCTTTGCATCCATGGCATGATATTTCTATGGACTTTGTTGTTGGGTTGCCTAGGACTAGGACTGGAAAGGATTCTATTTTTGTGGTTGTTGATAGGTTTTCGAAAATGGCGCATTTCATACCTTGCAATAAAATTGATGATGCTATGAACGTTTCTAGGTTGTTCTTTAGAGAGATTGTGAGGATACATGGCATGCCTAGGACTATAGTTTCTTAGTTTATTTTGGAAACCTCTTTGGTCTAAGCTAGGAACTAAGTTGATGTTCTCTACTACTTGTCATCCGCAATCTGATGGTCAGACCGAAGTTGTTAATAGAACCTTGTCTACTTTGTTGCGTGCATTGATTAAAAAGAACCTTAAGACTTGGGAAGAATGTTTGCCTCATGTGGAATTTGCTTATAATCATGCTAAACATTCTGCTTCTAAGTATTCTCCTTTTGAGATTGTATATGGGTTCAATCCCATATCACCTTTGGATCTAATGCCTTTACCTTTGAGTGAAAGAGTTAGCCTAGATGGAAGAAAGAAGGCTGAGCTTGTGAAACAGATCCATGAGATGGCAAGGAGCAATATACAAAGCAAAATTGAGTTGTACGCAAAACATGCCAACAAAGGACGAAAGGATGTGGTCTTTAAAGAAGGAGACTTAGTTTGGATTCATCTAAGAAAGGAGAGATTTCCCAATGAAAGAAAATCCAAGCTAATGCCCAGAATTGATGGTCCTTTTGAAATCGTCAAGAAGATTAATGATAATGCCTACCAACTGGATCTTCAAGGTAGGTATAATGTGAGTTCTAGTTTTAATATTACTGATTTAGTTCCTTTTCTTGCAGATGAACCAGATTTGAGGACAAACCCTTTTCAAGTGGGAGAGGATGATATGATCATGGCTGAGGAAGGAGCTAAAGAAACTATGGATAAGGAAGGACAGTTAGAACCAGAACTCAAAGGAAACAAAGATGGAGCAAAGGAACCGAATGAAGCTAAGGAAGAAGGAGAAGATGCCTTACACATTCCCCTCAGTCCAATAACTCGGTCTAAGTCACTCAAGTTTAAAGAAGCTCTCAGCAAACTCCTACACACCATTCCTGGCCAACTTGAGTATGCTTATCCAACTATTCTGGTTGTGATTCAAGCTACTTAAGTCTTCATCAAGAGAGGTGTTTTGGTTTGCACTCTTTTTCCCTCCTCTTAGTTTTGTCCCAATGGGTTTTCTAAGAGAGGTTTTTAATGAGGCAAGTCCATAACACTTCACCCCAACCTCTTGATGAATCCAGCCCACTTCTTACTATTTTATCCATTCGAAAACAAGGAAGGAGAAGCAAGTCAAAGCTATTTCGAATTTGGTCTTTGTTATTTATGTTTTTGTTATTTCCCATGCATGTTCAAACTCTATATGTATTCTCCCTTGTTCTCTCTTTCATTTTATCAAACTTCTTATTTTAAAAATCCTTTTCTAAGTGTTTGATCATCTTGCTTGTTAAGTGTTCGAAAGTCTAAGAGTCATTCCGCAACTCTTAGAAGTTTTTTGCAATCCACGGATCCATTCGTTCGATCACTCAATCATTCATCCGTTCGTTCACCTCATTCGTTCGTTCATTTGATCTATCATTCGTCGTTCGATCACGTTCATTCTCACCACAAATCCATTCGCTCGTGTTCGTTTTCATCAATCACTTGTTCGTTCATTCACTTGTCCGTTCATTCGCCCAAAGTGATCGTTCGTTGTCTGTAAATCAAGTGCAACCCACGAAGTAGCATCAAGAGACGTCGATCCTCCTCCTAGGATCATATCAGAAATAATATAAAATATTTAAATTCAATGATTTTTAGTATCATCCTTATAAAAAACTATATATAGCTATAATAAATATGCCAAATCACATTGGATTTCTAAAACAATGAAACCGATACGATGCAACCAAATCCGATAAATATACGGTAAATTTAGGATATCATATTCTGTAACTACCCGTCAGATTATTCAGATAGATCCCACGTTCGACCCGGATATTCGACCTCTTAACGCTTTTGCTGGAAGTTGAAGTGTCCCACTAAGTTAAAACATTTCTTGTGGCAAATTCTTATTGGATGTGTATCAGAAGCAAGAACCTTAAAACTAGGGGAATCAAATATGATTTTTGGTGTGCTAGCTGCGGGGCAGAAGAGAAAACAATTAATCATGTTCAGTTTGAATGCCCACAAGCGGTACAAACTTGGGCGTTGTCTCAGGTTCACAACCTTAGTTTCCAACCTCATCTATTTTTACAAGCGTAGATTATATTTTGGGTGATCACCTAAGGATGCTCATTTTGAATGTTTTCCCTCGATTATTTGGTCTAGATCGAAAATTAGGAATGATATGATTTTNAAAGTACAAAAAAGGTAAAGACAATGTTGTAGCCGACGCATTGTCTAGAAGGTATGTTCTCTTAACATCTCTCGAGACTAAGCTGCTGGGCTTTGAGCATATTAAAGAGTTATATGCCACTGATGTTGACTTTAAAAATATCTATGCTTCTTGTGAGAAGTTTGGAAGTGGTAAATTCTATAGAGCCGATGGGTTTCTATTCTTTGAAAACCGATTGTGTGTACCTAACTCTTCTTTAAGAGATTTGTTTGTTAAGGAAGCTCATGCAGGAGGTTTAATGGGACATTTTGGTGTGGCTAAGACACTGAACGTGATGAAAGAACATTTCTATTGGCCTCATATGAAGAAAGATGTGGAGAAAGCGTGTGAAAGATGTGCTACTTGTAAACAAGCCAAATCTAAAGTACAACCCCACGGTTTGTATAATCCTTTACCTATTCCTTTGCATCCATGGCATGATATTTCTATGGACTTTGTTGTTGGGTTGCCTAGGACTAGGACTGGAAAGGATTCTATTTTTGTGGTTGTTGATAGGTTTTCGAAAATGGCGCATTTCATACCTTGCAATAAAATTGATGATGCTATGAACGTTTCTAGGTTGTTCTTTAGAGAGATTGTGAGGATACATGGCATGCCTAGGACTATAGTTTCTTAGTTTATTTTGGAAACCTCTTTGGTCTAAGCTAGGAACTAAGTTGATGTTCTCTACTACTTGTCATCCGCAATCTGATGGTCAGACCGAAGTTGTTAATAGAACCTTGTCTACTTTGTTGCGTGCATTGATTAAAAAGAACCTTAAGACTTGGGAAGAATGTTTGCCTCATGTGGAATTTGCTTATAATCATGCTAAACATTCTGCTTCTAAGTATTCTCCTTTTGAGATTGTATATGGGTTCAATCCCATATCACCTTTGGATCTAATGCCTTTACCTTTGAGTGAAAGAGTTAGCCTAGATGGAAGAAAGAAGGCTGAGCTTGTGAAACAGATCCATGAGATGGCAAGGAGCAATATACAAAGCAAAATTGAGTTGTACGCAAAACATGCCAACAAAGGACGAAAGGATGTGGTCTTTAAAGAAGGAGACTTAGTTTGGATTCATCTAAGAAAGGAGAGATTTCCCAATGAAAGAAAATCCAAGCTAATGCCCAGAATTGATGGTCCTTTTGAAATCGTCAAGAAGATTAATGATAATGCCTACCAACTGGATCTTCAAGGTAGGTATAATGTGAGTTCTAGTTTTAATATTACTGATTTAGTTCCTTTTCTTGCAGATGAACCAGATTTGAGGACAAACCCTTTTCAAGTGGGAGAGGATGATATGATCATGGCTGAGGAAGGAGCTAAAGAAACTATGGATAAGGAAGGACAGTTAGAACCAGAACTCAAAGGAAACAAAGATGGAGCAAAGGAACCGAATGAAGCTAAGGAAGAAGGAGAAGATGCCTTACACATTCCCCTCAGTCCAATAACTCGGTCTAAGTCACTCAAGTTTAAAGAAGCTCTCAGCAAACTCCTACACACCATTCCTGGCCAACTTGAGTATGCTTATCCAACTATTCTGGTTGTGATTCAAGCTACTTAAGTCTTCATCAAGAGAGGTGTTTTGGTTTGCACTCTTTTTCCCTCCTCTTAGTTTTGTCCCAATGGGTTTTCTAAGAGAGGTTTTTAATGAGGCAAGTCCATAACACTTCACCCCAACCTCTTGATGAATCCAGCCCACTTCTTACTATTTTATCCATTCGAAAACAAGGAAGGAGAAGCAAGTCAAAGCTATTTCGAATTTGGTCTTTGTTATTTATGTTTTTGTTATTTCCCATGCATGTTCAAACTCTATATGTATTCTCCCTTGTTCTCTCTTTCATTTTATCAAACTTCTTATTTTAAAAATCCTTTTCTAAGTGTTTGATCATCTTGCTTGTTAAGTGTTCGAAAGTCTAAGAGTCATTCCGCAACTCTTAGAAGTTTTTTGCAATCCACGGATCCATTCGTTCGATCACTCAATCATTCATCCGTTCGTTCACCTCATTCGTTCGTTCATTTGATCTATCATTCGTCGTTCGATCACGTTCATTCTCACCACAAATCCATTCGCTCGTGTTCGTTTTCATCAATCACTTGTTCGTTCATTCACTTGTCCGTTCATTCGCCCAAAGTGATCGTTCGTTGTCTGTAAATCAAGTGCAACCCACGAAGTAGCATCAAGAGACGTCGATCCTCCTCCTAGGATCATATCAGAAATAATATAAAATATTTAAATTCAATGATTTTTAGTATCATCCTTATAAAAAACTATATATAGCTATAATAAATATGCCAAATCACATTGGATTTCTAAAACAATGAAACCGATACGATGCAACCAAATCCGATAAATATACGGTAAATTTAGGATATCATATTCTGTAACTACCCGTCAGATTATTCAGATAGATCCCACGTTCGACCCGGATATTCGACCTCTTAACGCTTTTGCTGGAAGTTGAAGTGTCCCACTAAGTTAAAACATTTCTTGTGGCAAATTCTTATTGGATGTGTATCAGAAGCAAGAACCTTAAAACTAGGGGAATCAAATATGATTTTTGGTGTGCTAGCTGCGGGGCAGAAGAGAAAACAATTAATCATGTTCAGTTTGAATGCCCACAAGCGGTACAAACTTGGGTGTTGTCTCAGGTTCACAACCTTAGTTTCCAACCTCATCTATTTTTACAAGCGTAGATTATATTTTGGGTGATCACCTAAGGATGCTCATTTTGAATGTTTTCCCTCGATTATTTGGTCTAGATTGAAAATTAGGAATGATATGATTTTTTGGAGATCAGGATCGGGACCCACGAGAAAATTTACAATTAACGGAAAGTGAGGCTCAAGCTTGGAAAATGTCCAAAAAGAGATTAATAATATAGTTCATCCACCTATGTATCCTTTAGAAGGAAAAGAGTTCACGGTTTTTGTTGTTTTATTGATGGTTCATGAAAAGATTCTGAGACTTTTTCAGGTGTAAGATGGTATTGTTTAAAGAAAAGACTGAAGTATATTTTTGACAGAATGCTCCGATCTGGTGAAAATAGTGTCTAAGCCTACAGAGTGGCCAGCTTTTGAGATCTATTTGGAAGAAATCTCGACTAGTAAGAAAGTTTTTTTTCTTTCTCCATTTTTCTCGTTCTTCGTAAAGCTAATGTTAAAGCGGATTTGTTAGCACGGAGTGCCCGTGTCTACCCGCATTACATAATATATGTAAACAATGTTGTTCTGGTTTGACCTTATAAACATTTCAATTAATATAATGTTGAGAAAAAGATACATTTAGTTTCATGTTTTTATTCTGTAATTGAATATGTTTTAATTGGCATCAATTTATAACTGTTATAATTATGTATTATTATTTGATTGATGATTATTTTGTACAATTTTTAAGTGATCTGAATAAAATTGATAAATACTTCAATCAGTGAATTGATGCAAATTTATATGTTTGTGTCAATGTTTTTGAAGTGATGCAAACTAATATAATTTCGTATCACTTTTTAATGAAACATTGTTATCCATTCTAATAATAACATCAATTATTATAGTAGATGTTAAATAACATAGTTTGTATCATTTATTGACAAATAATTAATTTTAATACCATTAATTTCTTAATACTATTTTAGTGATGTTGTTTTATTTATTTTCTTTAAGTGAAATAGTGGCCCTAAGTGATAGTGTACCGATTAGGTACCATATATTTTTTGAGGGTCAAAATATCCTATTTAGTGAATTTAAGGTCAATATAAATTTAGGGTCAAAATATCCTATTTAGTCAATTCAAAAAAATTCAAATTCGGTGCATTTATTCATTAATTGAAATTGAAGTGTCCCACTAAGTTCAAAACATTTCTTGTGGCAAATTCTTATTGGATGTGTATCAGAAGCAAGAAACCCAAAAAAAAGGGTATCAAATGTGATTTTTGGTGTGCTAGATGCGGGGCAGAAGAGAAAACAATTAATCATGTTCAGTTTGAATGTCCACGAGCGGTACAAACTTGGGTGTTGTCTCAGGTTCACAACCTCAGTTTCCAACCTCATCTATTTTTACAAGCGTAGATTATATTTTTGGTGATCACCTAAGGATGCTCATTTTGAATGTTTTCCCTCGATTATTTGGTCTAGATGGAAAATTAGGAATGATACGCTTTTTTGGAGATCAGGATCGTGACCCACGAGAAAATTTACAATTAACGGAAAGTGAGGCTCAAGCTTGGAAAATATCCAAAAAGAGATTAATAATATAGTTAATCCACCTATTTATCCTTTAGAAGGAAAAGAGTTCACAGTTTTTTGTTGTTTTATTGATGGTTCATGAAAAGATTCTGAGACTTTTTCAGGTGTAAGATGGTATTGTTTAAAGAAAAGACTGAAGTATATTTTTGACAGAATGCTCCGATCTGGTGAAAATAGTGTCTAAGCCTACAGAGTGGCCAGCTTTTGAGATCTATTTGGAAGAAATCTCGACTTGTAAGAAAGTTTTTTTTTTCTTTCTCTATTTTTCTCGTTCTTCGTAAAGCTAATGTTAAAGCGGATTTGTTAACACGGAGTGCCCGTGTCTACCCGCATTACATAATGTATGTAAACAATGTTGTTCTGGTTTCACCTGATAAACATTTCAATTAATATAATGTTGACAAAAAAGATACATTTAGTTACATGTTTTTATTTAGTAATTGAATATGTTTTAATTGACATCAATTTATAACTCTTATAATTATGTATTATTATTTGATTGATGTTTATTTTGTACCATTTTTCAGTGATCTGAATAAAATTGATAAATACGTCAGTCACTAAATTGATGCAAATTTATATGTTTGTGTCAATGTTTTTGAAGTGATGCAAACTAATATAACTCCGTATAACTTTTTACTGAAACAATGTTAACCATTTTAATAGTAACATCAACTATTATAGGAGATGTTAAATAACATAGTTTGTATCATTTATTAACAAATAATTAACTTTAATACTACTAATTTCTTAATACTATTTTAGTGATGTTATTTTATTTATTTTCTTGAAGTAAAACAGTGGCCCTAAGTGATAGTATACCGATTAGGTAACAAATATTTTTAGAGGGTCAAAATATCCTATTTAATCAATTCAAGATCAATATAATTTTAGAGTCAAAATAACATATTTAGTCAAATCAAACAATTCAAATTCGGCGCATTTATTCATTTCTATTAATTAGTTATATTGGCTATATAAAGTTTGCTAATGAGTTAGTTTTTCTTTGTAGTATTGACTTTTGAAGTCAAAGAACAAACAAAATACTTTTTCTCAACAAGTTATCAGATGCAATATCAAAAACTTTTAAACTTTTCATATATCAATGTCCTTCGTTAGAGCCTGAGTCTATTCTCCAAAATGGATAGGCCATTTTGACTAGCATAATCAAGTATTCATTCATATAGCTGAATTGGCAATATCCAATAGCATTAATGTCTTGTTCATCGTTATATAAGTTTTGTGTAAAAATACGACTATGAACAAAAAATCAATATTATTAGATATTTCAATTGCGACTATTAATTATGTTGAGAAAAGTGGAAAATCCATTTGGAAGAATATACTCAAGTTGGAAAGGAGAATAGTTGATTTATGAAAAGTATAGAAATTTTTCAATAACGACATAAAACCTCTTGGGTATGTTATAGTCTTGTAGAAGTTCCAAACAAAATGTGTTCTAAAAAATCTATATATCCGCGTTGTTGCTAGTACTTTCAACTTTCATTTACGTCTCGATTTTGTTCAACTTTCATTTACGTCGTTAATTAGTATTTTGTGGTCATGCCCTATTCTGACGGTCGAGTCTATTCGTTGTGTTTAAGTCTTTAGATTTCTTTTGTCGCCATCTTTCTAATCGTATTTAAACCTAATTATGTTACATACGTCATGTCATTGGTGATACTAATACAAATTTCTCACGCGACAATAAACATATTGCATTCAAATTTATGATTAAACTTTTTGGTAACACAGCCTTGTAATTAAATATTTTACTGTAATATATATCTATCTTTATAAAAAAAAATGTTTGCATTCAAATTTTCGAAAATAATATAAAATATTTATATTCAATGATTATTAGTATCATCCTTATAAAAACACACATTATAATAAATATGCCGAATTATGTTGGATTTTTAAAAAATATATGCCAAATTATTCTATATATAGCTATGATAATCTAACCTAATTATTGACTCCCTTAGTTTGAATCTCTAGTCCTTCGCAATCACCACGAGGACCCCCACCACCAAAAAGCTTCTCCATCTCCTCCAATGGCAATCCTTTCGTTTCCGGTAACATAAAGAAGAAGAACCACCATGCCACCACCGCTATTCCGGCGAATACGAAGAACACGCCGCCTGTAGTGATCGCCTTCGTCATCGATAGAAAACTCATTGAGACCATCGCATTCATGATCCTATTAACCGCAACACCTATGCTCGCTCCCTGAGCCCTAAGTCTCAACGGGAATATCTCAGAGCTGTACACCCACGTGATAGGCCCAAGCCCGATGGAGAAAAACGCTACAAATGCATACGTAGAAACGATGCTAAAACTCAATGGCCACGCTAACCGTCCAAATCGCTGAACCATCGTGAGACTGACCGCTAAACTGGTCAGTGCGAAGACCATGCCACCCGTGCTAGTCAACAGAAGCTTTCTCCGACCTACCTTGTCTAGCAAGAAAGTAGCTATTATTATGAAAAAGGCCTTAGTTAAACCTACACCGACCGTGGCTAGCAAGAGCTTGTCTTTAGAAACTACTCCGGCTTTCTTGAAAATCCTCGGACTGTACAACACGACAGCTTCGATCCCCGTGGCGTGCTCGAAAAAGTGTATCCCCACGGCCGCGATCAATATCAAACGCACCGCAGGTCGCGGTTTTATTACCAACTCTCTCCAAACACTTTTGCCGTGATTCTTCTTAACCTCGCCAACAGCTTTCACCGCTGTCTCTTCCTCTATCTCTGCCGCTATAAGGATATCTCTGAACCGTTCTTCGGCTTCTCCCTCGGTGTTGGATACTAAAACCATTATTTTCTTTGCCTCTTCTAACCTACCTTGCATCACAAGCCACCTCGGAGACTCGGGCATTTTCGTGATCCCAAAAGCCAATATCATTGAAGGGAAAGCTGCGATCCCAAGCATCAATCTCCATCCAAGCTTTAACGTCAGCTTCCCAAAAAAGTAATTCGAGACATAGCCAAGTAAAATCCCGAGACTAATACAAAGCTCGGGTAGAGAAGTAAGAAAGCCTCTGTGTGAAGCAGAGGATATCTCGGCAGAGTAAACCGGAGCTATCATGAGAGCAAACCCTACACCAACTCCGGCTATACATCGTCCGACCATCAAAACAGCGTAGTTTGGGCCGTAACCCATAAGAACCGAGCCCACTAAGAATATCACGGCGGAGAGAGCAATGGTGTAACGTCGACCGATGACGTCAGAAGTTTTTCCTGCCGTTAGTGATCCGACGAGAGCACATAGATTCAAGATTCCGGCCAAAACTTCGATCTGAGTGTCGTTTATTTTTAGATCTTCTCTTATAAATATCTGAGCCCCGCTCATAACTCCCGTATCTAAAGAGAAACACAATAAAGAAAGAGAAAGATTCATAATGGTCAATGATATAAAATCATTAGTAAAATTTCATTGAATATATATCATTTATATGATACATATGTAGAAAATTTTTACCATATCCAAAGATTATGGAAATGATGGAAGCAACAATGGCACACCCGCAAGCGAATTTGTTCATATGAGCCGGGTTTAGATCCGACCCGGGAGAATTATGACCATCAGCATGAACCATGGTGAGTTTTTTCTTCTCTTTTTTATTTTGTTGAATATAAGAATACCTTATTATATCGATTATGTGCCTTTGATAGTATATATATAACACATAAATATATATGTCTACGGTCCACCACTTGGATCTATAGTGGAAAATGACAAGCAGAAACTTCCACTGTTCTACAGTGTTCGTGGGTGCCCACGTATTCTGGTACGAGAATTATATTTTTTCTGCAAAATATAATATTAGATTTACTATACCATCCAAAACTTTTTTACTATACCATATACTATTTTCTTCACAATTTTACCAAATTTATCAATTTTTTTCAAAATTGAAATGACAAACATAACTCTAACAACTTTCCTAATAACCACTTTATCATATCTAAATAAATTGCATTCAACTATCCAACAACTCTTTTCTTTTTCTTTTTAAAATATTTGATTTGTCGAATAAAATGTGAACTAGATGTGCAATTTTGTCCATAATACATTTGTCCACCATAAAATTGTTGTCTATCATGTGTTATTTTAAGTCAATTAAAGATACACAAATGTATACTCATGTCTTTGTTGACAACTTGTGGATAATGACTATCATTTATTGGTTTACGACATACTATTTCAGTGTTAGTGGACAGACTTATGTATATTGTAATTGTGTTGGTGGACATATTCATGTATTCGTAGACAACATGTCAGTAATATATTTTCTACCGTAAGAATTGTTGTCTATTATATGTTATTTTTAGTCATAAATATTATACAAATGTATACTTATATCTTCGTCGACAACTTGTGAATAATGACTGTAATTTACTAGCCAATAATATGTTATTTCTGTGTATATTATAATCGTGTTGGTGGACATATTCTTGTATTTGTGGATACTTATGAATAATGTTGTCCATTCGGTCAGCAAAAACTTTGGTTAGTCAAAGACAATTTCGTCCGACTTGATCACGATCTACCACAAAAAATAGTATTTCTTGTGACAGTACAAAAAAAGTTGTAGATCCAAGAACTACACTTCTTAGTTGTAGTAGATTCAAAAATAACCTCTTATTTTAATTAAGAACGTTGCTTAAATAAGTCCCAAATTTTTTTATTTAAAAAAACTTTGAACATATCAAATTAATATACATACGTTAGTTAAAAAAATAATCAAAAGTTTAATAAATAGTTTATTACTGAAAAAAAAGTTTAATAATTAGTGCATTACCGAAAAAAGTATAAAAAATAGTTTTCCACACGATGTACAAATAACTTGTGATGACCTTCGTTGAACTGAGTCTTCTTTCTTTTTATTTATTTTTTGCTAAGAAACCGAGTCTTCTTGTTTTCGAAAGTAACATTTTTTTGTAGTTCAAATGCAGGTTTTTAAGGGATGCTAATATGCTACATGTAAAACACTTTATTATAGTTATGCAAGTTAGGTATAAAGTTGCTCTCGATCCTGAGTATAATGCATGTAAAATCGTATGTCGTAACCCGTAAATTTTAGCAAAAAGTTATCGTTGTGATGAAGTTATATATGTGAATTCACTTAGTATAGTTACATATGCTAGGATAGATTATATCCACCATTTCTAAATAGTAGGTAATCAATATTAATACGATAAGATCAAAAATATTTTTAATATTTTTAATACGATAAGATCAAAAATAATCAATAACAAAAATATTTTTAATAAAATATAAAATTGTAAGTTAAAAGTCGCTATCTCCTTTACTTTCGGCATTTTCCTGATCTATGTTAAATAGTGGCGTAACCTTTAAAGATTCTTTTCCACATTTATGTAACTTGGTGAACTAAATATATACGGTGCATTTTTGTTATTCATTTGGTATTTTTTTTCTTATCGATGTCTCAAATTAAACTTGTTTTGACCCCAAAAAAAAAAAAGTTGTATCCAACAAAAAAACTGTTGTTCTCTGCAGACCAATACTATCAGACTATATATAATTACATAATGAAGTTGATTTTTGTTGAATAAAATTATAAATGATTTTGATCAACAAATTAGAACATCATAACATAATTTATCGCTCTGTACTAGATATACATGTTTTTTGGGGTTAAAATAGAATAATGTTCATTCATAAAAATGTGAAATTACCAATTCTATGATTTATTCATTCTCTTCATATGCTTTGAATCAATTTGGCCTAGGATTTTATGTCCAATTAGTTTAGGTTGAAATTAGAGTTACTATATTTTTGTTTTTCCTAACTCTTTGTTGTAATTCTGAAATATGATGTCATTACGCCTCCAGTACTAACTAAAAATTCTTTTTTTTTTTTGCCAACTAACATATTATGTTGGTGAACTACGTAGTCTACGTATATATGTCTTTGTTCTTTGTATCTATATAATAGGCAAAACGCTAACATATATTGGGGATTTGTACATAATTATACAAAATGTAAAAAGTAAACTTTTGACTTCTTTCCTTGAAAGGTATATTTGGTGAGCTGAAAAAGAAAAATACGTGGCGAAAAAATAGTTTTGATTTGATTTCTTGAAGATCATAGTATAATGAATAACTTCACTCAAACAAGTAGGCAAATTGCTTACTTTTTTTTCTCTTCTTTTTTTTTTATGACAAGGCATATATAGTCGCTATCAAAAATCGAAAACCAAACGAGAGTTATACTATGAGATTAAATGAATTTGTTCAGTAAGAAATCATATACTTTGAAGGCACGGATTCACGATCTTTCATCCAAAGATCTTTGGTTTAAAGGTTGAATCGATTAGTAATCAGATTAATCCTCTAACCAACATTTCATGCTGAATTTTGTTTAGTATGAACCTCGACATACATTTTAGTCCAATGCTGATTGATCGTGCATGTGAAAAATTAACAAGACAGATCAATCATTTAGGTCAATGATTAAAGGAGAAATCTTCTGGAAAAGAAGAGGAAGAGAAATTGAAAGTGAAGTTGTGTGTATTAGTTGGGATGCATTTGGCCGACACAGCCAGAAAGATAAGTTTGGGTACTTTCCTATACAATTGATAACTTGGGTAGGTTAGATCAGCATATGGGCAGGTCTTATTTATCTTTACTTTATTCAAAAGTTTCACCAAAAATAAAAGCACATACTAATTTATTTGAACCATATGTGAACACATTTCAATTTTTCAAAATTTATAAATAATAATTAATTAAAGTAGCTCTTTTTATTGTCAAAACTATTCTAATTATACCAATTGTCATTTCATCATTTCATGTGCATGTATTAACATATGCATTTTAGTGATACGTTGGGTTCTTCGATTTTAAAAACAAAAATATCGTCATTTCATGTGCATGTATTAACATATGCATTTTAGCGATTTGTTGGGTTCTTCGATTTTAGTAATGTTTTTGAAAATTGAAATCATATACGTATATAAAAAACATTGCTAAAATTTCTAACGAATCACTAAAATGCATGTGTTAATACATGGACATGAAATGACGATATTTTTTTTTTTCTTATATCACGAGAAGTGATGATCAAGTTCTTGAATAGATGGAATTTTTTTGTGATATTTTCTTTGGTTTTTCGAAAGAAAACAATATAAGTTTTTAGATTTTCTACTAGAAGGACAAACGTAAGACAAAAGCCACACTTCCAAATAGACGTGTTCACGTCATTTTTAAACACTTATTTACTTTATTAGTTATATACTGTATTAATATAACTACATACATATTCAATAGCTTCAAATAGTTTTAATAGCATAAAACTCAAATCATTTAAAAGAAAATATATTAGTTAAATTATCATGTATTTATACCAAAAATAATAATATTTTAAAACCAATATAAATTCATCAATTCTCCACATATGTTAAAGTTCGACCTTCACAGCTATAATATATAATATACAAAATAAAACTTTTATAATTTATTATAAATTATGTGCTAATTGAATTCATATTGACTATACATGTACATAAACATATTATCACCACTATTTGTGAACTTCTAAAAAAGAAACTATTGTGATGTCATGGTTAAGAAATTGTAGTGTTTTGTTGAAGTTAGATATCAAATTTTATCTAGTTTTTTTTCAACCATCTATTCTTTATTTATATTAGTCATTTATAAACGTTTTTGTTGGTAAGAAAATTCAGACTTTAGCTGATTTTCATATTAATCGGCAGTCCGGTTCAAGATTTAGTTATTTGGTTACGAAAATATTGTAATGTATTTATAGCTGTTATGTAATAATTTAAGGGAAAAAAGCATTGTATTAAGTGGGAACAAAGTGATGGACGCAATCCAGAATGAAACCGAGGCCATCAAAATTGGCCAAACTATTTGTTGGTACGATATATGTGGCATAATGATTAAGGTCTTGAAAATATTGGGACTCGTTTTTGTTAATTTTCTTGTTTATGTTTTTTTTTTTTTTTTTTGTATGTGTGTAAAGAACACATCTAAGAATAACATCTTTAAATGTGGTGCACATTATGTGGCAGTTATTGGTTGGTAAGATAATATTCTCATTAAGATAGCTAGTTAACTACGAGATTTCAGAAAGTAATTTCTTCGTGGTTGTAAATTAATTTTAGGTCAATCCGTAAACGCGTTTTCAAATATTTTGAAGGAATTTAATTCAGACTGAAATATTATTACGGATGAGTTCCAAGATAAAGGGGGAGGATAAATTTGGTTGCACAAAGATATCCATAACAACTGGTGGAATAAGACTTGACCCATGATACTGCTGATTTGTTTACGTGACTCGATTTTGAACATTTTGTGAAGATATTATATGAGTATATGATTTTAAAAGATTATTATTTGGAGATAAATGGTAAAGCACAAAATGTTCTTGAAGATTTAGTTAGATATGAAATATTAGTTAAATTAGATAGAGCTAACATGTCTATTTTTCATGTAATTAAATAGGAAACATTAAATAATCGGGGCACAAAATTAATGTTTTAACGAAAAGGGTTTCTAGGGCTAAAAAAGAGATTGTGAGAGTGTGAGCGGGAGGTAGCTGGGTTGTAGCCATTGATAAGCTCAAATTTTAAATCCCAAACTAATACCCCAAGCGCAAGGCAATCGAAGTAGTAGACTAGGTATCGATCCACATGGACATAGAATTAATACATTATGTATACGAGAAACTTCTTAAGCTAAGACGATTTTATTTTTTGTTTTAACTTGATTAAACTAATAAGAGCTAATACTAACAATTGAAATGCAAATTAACAATTAAAGGCAATGACTAAACATAAAGCAATAACAATATGCAAGGTAACAAAACTAGAATTAAAATGACACAAGCAAAGAAAATCAATTAAAGATGACTGTTTTATATTTTTACTAAACAATGTATTATGGATGGGATTTCGAATTATGAATGTTTGACAATTTGTATGCAATGAGATGATAATCAATTAAACCTCCTTAGAACATGGAACACTTAACAAGATAAACCCACTCTCATGGCATTTATCACTTCATAAAAACCTATCCTTGCTAAACTCTCATTTGCAGAATTTGGTCTAAATGAGCATTAAACATGAGTCCATTTCGTTCACAATTCACCCTAACATCAGCTTTCGTTGGCTAGGGAAGAAAAGCCAATTTAGTTTTGGTTCCGGCATTTTATCGAACACCTTTCGGGCGATAAATTGCCTAAATTCAAGATATGGGTGATCAAGCCATACCAAGCATTAAACACACCCTAAATCGAAGGATCTAAACATATCTCATCTAAACCAAAGCTTAACAAGCATCAAACATCACAATTCTACCCTACCATAATCCAAAATATGACTACTCACTCATAGTGCAAGAACAAGAAAAACAACTCAAGAAACAGGACATAATTAAAGATAAGAAGTAGATGAGTAAAGATTAAGAAGATTTCACAAAGATTCAAGACTTGATATTAATCATAAATCACAAAAGAAGAAAAGTGTTCTTGGGGGAAAATAAGCGTAGAAGAAGAAGAAAGAGTAAAGTGTCTCCATAATACAATGATTAGAGGTTAATATAATCCTTAGAAATCGGTTTTGGGTTGACCCGACAGAAAACCCGAGTCAAAACTACACTTTTCGCGAATGTTGGATTTTATCGGTCATGTATATCGGTCAGGGTGACCGATAAAATCCAACCCAGAATCGTTGCTGCCTTCTGTCTATAATCTTCAGTTCTTATCGGTCCAGCTGTATCGGTCGATTGACCGATATTTCTTCATTCCAGAAAGCTCGTTGAGTTTTGTCTTCAGCTTCCATTTTATCGGTCTAGCTGTATCGGTCGATTGACCGATATTTCTTCATTCCAGAAAGCTGCCTCCAGCTTCAGTCACCTCTGATTTTCTCGGTCCGTTTTATCGGTCCAGCTGACCGATAAAACTCCTCTCACGCCTCTTTCAGCTTCTTCTTCACTCTTAGACCTCGTCTTAGCCATCCGTCGGCCGTCTACACTCCTCGCAACTTCAAAACACCTGAAAAGGGCCAAAAACCACCACACAAGACACATATATACATCCTAGGACTCTAAAATGCAACTTAAAGCTAAATGGGACACTTATGTATAAATATGATGCATAAATGTTAGAAATGCACACAAATCAATCCTAAAAACTAAGGAATAAACACCTAAATCTAGCATATATCAGCCATTTGGCCTTATTTCGGAGGAAAAAATAGCTGAGACTCATGGCCTCATGGGTGTAGAATTGTTGCTGAATTTAGAGATTTCAAAGTGAGTTAGTAATACATTGGGAGAGAACTAAGAAGGGTTAATTTTCAGGATTATGTAAATCAGAAATTGAGCACTAACTGTAATTATGTTAATAAAAATTTTCATTTTGCAGATTGAGAACGAACACAATTATTGAACCTCGTTAATATATATTTTCTTTTGTACTCCCTCTCTTTCGGGTGTTATTCGATAGTGATTTATATAAAATTATAATGATTATAGAATTTAAAAAATTTATGGAGATTTTTTTAAAGATCTTACAGATTCTCGGAAATTTTCTTTAGAATCTCAGAGAATCTCATTTTACCATCTATTATTCTGAAGTCTTTAAAAGTTGTTTTAAATGAACTAAAATTTTAAAAGTCAATCAACCATTAGCTCTAAAATTTAACACAATCTGAAAGTTAGTAAAAGCAGTCCTTAATCCAATAACGCATGACGTTGAATGAATTTATAAAACCATAAATTCAATAATACATGACTTTTAAAGAATGTAAACAACTTTTCATAAATATTGAACCAATAACAAATGATGATAATAAAGTCTTTATAATTCAAGATTAAATAATACTGCATCCGTTTCACAAAGAGTGTTGTTTTGAGGTTTTATTTTTGTTTTACAAAGAGTGTCGTTTTGTATTTTCAATGCAAATATTTTGTAAAATTTCCAGTTTTGTCCCTACTAATTTTATGTATTGACCAATAAAAATAATTGTATAGTATATTAATTGAGGGTAAAATAGAAAATTTAATGGTTTTCTTAATATGTGTGAGAAAACCTTAAACGACACTCTTTGTGAAATAGAGAGAGTATTAAAGTTTTCAAAAGTTATAACTCTTTGAAAATCACAAAACCAATAACACCTTCTAGTGTCATTCTGACATTTTCACACAAATTAAAAAAAAACACATATTAAAATTTCTTTTATACCCTTTAAATTTATATTGATTCCTGGTATTGTTCTATGAACCTGAGGTTAAATTGAAATTAAATTAGATATTTTACACTAAAATTTATATTGAAAATGTAAAATGATACTCATTTTGAAACAAGAAAATAAAGATTAAACGATACTTTTTGTGAAATGTAGGGAGTAGTTTATACATACACAATCCTCTAAGTACACAAATTTATGACTTATTTAAGTGGTTGCACAAATTATATTACTCTTATGATGGCTATATTTGGTGTAGTTTGAAGATGAGTTATATTTATCTCGTGTAACCACTAAAGGAGGTCAAAAGTTACTTACTTGGGAGCTCCTCATTAAATAAAATAAGTGTAATCGGAACAATACTCTTACCGATCTATTAACAACAATTAATATTATATTATTAATATTAGAAACTATTTAGTTATATGCTGTTAATTTTTTTTAATTAATTTAAACGAAACTGAAAGTATAGATTTGGGTTATATCTATGTTTAAACGAGACACAAAATTTGTTAATGAGTTTCGGTCTTCCAACCTACATCAAGTTCATAAACGATTTCACTAGAACAAGAAAGCAAATACAACTTATTCGCAAACGCGTAAATCAAGCACAACCCTCTTAATTCACCGCTCCGTACAATAATATGAAATCTTAAGGATAATACCTATCCTTGACTAAACTCTCAAAATCTAGATTTCAACTAAACGGAACACCGTAAAACCGGAACCTCCGGTGACACCAACATCATGCATGACCCTTTTTTCTGTTCTGGTCGGCGTGAGTCTTCAAGCAATAGTCTCTCCCTATTTATAACCAAGAGATCTCATAGAAATATGGAAATATTCACTTTTCCTATTTTCCTTTTCTCTTAGTTTCTAAAACTCCTTTTTCAAGCTAATGAAGGTTTCTTCCTCTTTTTTCTCTTTTCTCCACAAATGTAGTTTTTCTTTTTCTCTTCATCTTGAATTTATCACTTCAACTTTACGTCGCAAACTGTATATGTTTCACTTCATGTGTTACTTTGTCACTCGTACAGCAAGTGTGTCAACTACTGCATTAACATAAATTTTCCGAAACTAATTCTTTCTAAACTATCATAAGTGAGATAGATACTAGTACATAACTGCCACTAATTTACTAGACTTTTTTTAGCACTAGAAGAAATACATAAAACTACTAGATACATTTTTGGATGGGTGAGAGTGAGACTCTAATGGTAGTTATATAATTGACTGAGAGACATGATTTAAAAGTAATTAATGTGACTAAATTGGTGGTCCTATAAGTGTCTAATACTAACAAAATTTTTGGTATTAGACACTCATATGTAAGCTTAAATATAAATCACTCATATGTAAGCTTGATAAAGAACAGAAAAGAAAAGAGCACACACAACTTTACGAATTCTTACTCCAAAATCTTACTTGTACGTCTCGATGAGTTTTTCGAAAATCCACAAACCCTATAAACAGGTTTGTACCTTTTGAACTTATCCGCCCCACTTGTTCTTTCTCACACTCTTGGATAACTGTTACAGCTTTATGTACTACTTGTACGTTACTTTTTTCATTATTTTTTCATATAGAGGAGGAAAAAAACAAAATCTTATATACTAAAATAAAAGTATAAAGTGTTCACTTTCATCTTCAAAATGGTAAGTCTACACTTAATAAATCTACGTGTTTAAATTTTTTAACAATAGATTTAAAATATATTTATACAAATAAAATTTAATTTATTATAAAAAAAATATTTAAATTATTTATATATATATTTATATAACTAATAAAAATAAAATATTCAAATTAAAATAATTTAATCTAAAAATCTTTTTAAATATTTTTAAAAATAATAAAAACATATATAAAAAATGAGAAAAATCAAAAAACTAATTTAATCTAAAAAATTGATTTTTTGAAAATTTTAAATAACTAAAAAAATATAGAAATTTATAAAAAAAAATTTAGATAACTTAAATTAAACTTTTTGCCATCTAGTTTTGAGAAAAAAAACTAAAAGAACAAAATTCAAATAAAATTTAAATTACAATAAATTTGTTTTTTCAAAAATTTAAATATATTAAGAGAGAAAAATTACTAAAAAGTTTTTAAAATGGAAAAATATTCGAGTAGAAGTTAATTACTATAAATAAATAATTTTAAAAGATTTAAATAAATTAATAGAAGAAATGATATTTAAAATATTTAAAAAAAATCGAAAATTTTAAATTGCTCTAAAAATTTTGAAAATAGAAAATTGCTATTTAGATAGTTTGTTTTGTAATTTTGTGGAGATAAGGTTTGTTTATTTTTGTTACTTTAAATTTTATTAAAAACTTATATGATACTGAGGGTATATGTATTTTAAACTTTTAAAAATGTTTCTTAGATGCCTTTTTTTTACAAAACATTTTACGATATATATGAAAGAATCTTTGAAAATTCCAAATTATTCAAATCCAAATTAAGGTAATATTAAGCTCTATATCAATTTTCTTAAACGAGAAAACTTTTCAGAAAAAAAAATTATATTCTGCTACTATTTTTCTCCACTCTCTCCTTAATGAATCCATCTATTTAAATATTTTGTCAGTTTACTTTAAAACAGATACTAAAAACGAACAAAATTTAAATTATCATAAAAATATTTTTTGAATATTTAGAATATATTAAGAGAAAATAATACTGTTTAAAATTTTTTAAATTTTTAAAAATTCAAAAAATTGAATTACTCTTTAAAGTTAAAATATCGAGTAAAGTTTAAATTATTTTTTGAAAGAAATTTTTTAAATTTTAAAGTCTAAAGTTTAATATTTTTATGAGAATATTTTTGAAAATTTTAAATATATAAAGAGAAAAATAATTAATATAATATATATATATATATATATATGTATATAATTTTTTTTGAAAAAGTTAAATTACTCTAATACATAATAATGGTATCTTAAATGTCTATTTTCTATACAAAAAATGATACAATATATCTGAAAGATTTTTTGATAATTTTGAATTGATCATAATCCAAAATTAAGTTATTATTCAACTATAGATAAACTTTATTAAACAATACAAGTTTTAAGAACATCTTCTTTTTTTGTTGCTTAGTTCTTCAAACATTTTGCCTAAATACATTTTAATGTTATCAGAAGTGATTCATCAAAAGATACACGTTGTTGGTGTATCAGAAATGAATTCTTTTGTTCACCAGTGGACCATACGAGTCAAAATTCTCAGAAAATTCAAAATATCAAATATGTTTGAAATATTTCTTCACCTCATCGTTTGTAAATGAAAAGGTCTATTTTTACCTATATTTCTCTCTGTAAGATAAAATTTGAGATTTAGATCTTAATTCTTAAAATTATGCAGAATTATGCAATTATTGATTTTTTTTTGTTTTTTTCTTCTATTTCATGATAAAAAGATTGATGCTTTAATAGATGAGGCATTCATTGGTCGTTACTTTGAAAGAGTTATCGACGACACTTGGATGAGCATAGCAAACTTTAATGTGGTTCACTACCACACTATTCTTAATAAATTTATTTAATTAAAAATATTGTCAATTAGGTTTCAAAAATAAACTAAAAAATTATTCGTATAAAATTTAAATTACTATAAAAATCACAAAATTTTGTTAATGAACTGAAATTTCATTTTCATTGGTTCATATAAAGTTTATTATAGGGACAGTGACATAGATACCACTCTTTTTGGGTATTGGACAAGAATACCAGACTATTGGGTCTAAATGCCATTTTTTACCCTCTTTTGGGCTTTTTTTTTTTGAAACAATTATTCTATTGTAAGTTATTTCTCCTAAGACAGTTGTTAGCTCTGATACCAATATAAATTTAATACTTTATAATAATGATCTTTCTATATTTAAAATATTTCGCTGTATACTTTTGATTAATAATTCTTGAGAGGTTTTTGAATCTATAGGTTTGGATATAGTCTCTTCTAATTCTTCTTCATTTTTTAATAATCTTATATATACTTTTCCTAGATGGTGCATGATATACTTCGAATATTAAAATAGGTTGAAATATTTTGTTTACTTTAATTCGATATGATTTTCATAATTTATAGTATGATGTGAATTACTTAATGCATAATTTATTCTATATGATATTATAAAGGGATGACTTCCTTCTTTAAATAAGTCTTTTCTTTCAAATTTGTATTGTAAAATTATTGACTGATTAATATGTTTATCTTGTAAATGTAATCCTATTTGCAAGGTTAAATCAAATTTAATTTTTCCATATTTTAAATTGCCAGTTTCTATTGCGATTATTTTATCATTTTTGTCTGTTATTCTATTATCAATTAGTGTTAGTGTTATTGGTGTGTTTATATTTTCTATAAATGTTCCTTTTATTATAAATTGGATTGTATTTAAATGAATATATATTATGGTTGTTCTTTCTGATACGCTTTTACTTGTTGATATTCTTCTTTTCATTTGCTCAAAATTAATTAAGGGTATCATTACTTGTCCTGATGCTTCTTTTATGAGTATAGATTTTTCTCCAGACATTACACCATGTTTACTATGTTTTTTCTTTCGAATATTTTATACCATTGTTTTACCTTATAATTTGTAGTTTTTTCTATATCGAAATCATTTTTGTCTATTAATTTCTGATCTAGATCTACACATATATCTTCAAAGAATCTTTGTTCATTATCTGTGTTATAAATTACTCTTACTGAATCGTCCTAGTAAGTTAATTCACTCATTTTATAAAGTTGATTTTATGAGATTTTCCCACGTATGAGGATCTTAATTTTGTTTTCCATAGGTTTGTATTAGTTCTCCTATCTTGTGCTCTTCTTTTATAGATAATATTTCTAATTTTACAAATTCTAATAAGTTTATTATTTGTGATATACTTGATAGTTTTATGTCAAGGTTATAAGTCGAATCTATTTTGTAGCTTAATTTTTTGATATCTTTGTTTACTGTTTTAGATGTTTTAATCTATTCAAAAGTATTACGTGACCTGAGTTTGTTGAGGATGATTGCTGCTTCTTCATGATTATTTTGTTTTTGTTGTTTGTTGATTGTTGTTTGGTCTGTGATAAGTTCAGGATATAAGGCGTCCGAAGCTTTACATCTTGCCTACTAACCGTCAGAGCTTTACCTCTCGGTTTGGTGTATCACCGTTCTGGGATACTATCTTTACTTAAAGCTAAAAATTGTTTCAGTTTTATACAGAGAAAATTTTATTTCATAAAACTCGATGCCTTCTCAAATGAGACGACATTGCCTTATATAGGCGATTACAAACTTAAGAGCAAAGACTCTTTAAAATATCTTAGACGTGTGGCTTGTATTTTTGCCACTCCTTTAGATGCGTGATTCTTTAGATCACTCTTAACATAAAGACTCTGTTGGGACTGCTAATTTTATTGACGTGTGGTAAGAGTTAGGTGCCCCTCAAAATTTTGTGACATATAGTCACATGTCTTCTTCTGCCAAGCTACATTATTACTAACAAGGTTTTATTCTTCTTTAGGTGTGGATCCCTCAGTAGACCCTTTTTTTATGATTTCTGTCTCCTCACACTTATCGGAATGGTGTTCTGGGAGATCTTTAACATTTCACATGTGATGTATTTATCCTCTTCTAGAAGTTCTTTGAATGGGCCGTTGATCTGAGCCATTAACAGACTTATCCTTCTTAGGGCTTTCATGCATCTTCTATTGTTGATGTCCTTGTAAAGAGTACATGACTACTGCTGGGCTTGTGTTGTTGACCCTATAATTGATTTTCTTTTCGTAATCTCTAAGGATTTTATGGTTATGCATCATAGCTTCTCTTATCAAATTATACCAGTCATCTTCAGAGAAAGCTCTTTTCTCCATTCTTGAAGGATAATTGTTGTTTGATATACCAATTGGTACAACTTGGACCGAACTAATCTTGATTTTTCCATTAGCTTCGTACGAGAGTGTTGCTGCAAATCTAATAAAAGCTTTCACGTTCTTTGCCAAACATTGTAAAGTAGGTTTTAATTCTCTGTTGTAGACCGATGGAAAGTTTTGAAATTTGCTTGATCTTGTTGATGTATAGTGTATCTATTAAACCAAAAACATAGAAATTCTTGGTTAATAGTGCACTCGCTTCTGGACGGATGACAACTCATGATCCTCTCTGGATAGAACCTCATTGCTGTGTGGAACTCTGAGTATCCTGTGATCATATCTTTTAGTTTTTGATATACCTCTAGTGTCAGCTTCTTCATTTCTGCCTTTTGTTCTACGGCTGAATATCTGCAATAGTGATTGGTTTTGGTCTCTTTATCTCCATAATATACATTGGCTTCTTGCCTTCACTTTTGCTGAGAAGCTTTTCTTTGAACATACTTGATTCTTCGAAAGCTTTCTTGGCTTCCTCCATTATTGTGTATGACTTGTGGATCACAATTTTTCCGTTGACGTGGCTACTAACGATGTACCAGTTGGTGTATATGCCTCTGAAAGGTTCGTCGAAGATGTAAACCTTCTTCTTCTTGATCTGAGATTTTGGTTTCTCTTCTTCTTATTCTGTAACTTCTGCCCATTTATGTCCCTCTAGTGAGATTATGATGGATGCCAATTCGTCTTGTTGTTCTTGAGCAATTGATGTTGTTTGTTGTTGGATGACATCTTGCAATAGATTTCCTCCAAGTTTTTCTAGAATGTGTTTGAGATTCTCTTTCTCCCCCTGGATAGCTGCGAGCTTTTGAAGAGTAGCTTGTTCTTCTTACTAGTTTTAATTTAGCTGATTAGCTATTTGTTTCTTTAGGGCCTCCATTCTCTTGTTAGTGTGTCTGCTAGACTGTTTTCTGATGATTTTACTGTTCTGATGTATGGCTGAAACTGATGTAGCTTTAGTTGCCACCGGATAAGTCTTCCTTTTCCATGGTCTTCGAGACGTTTGTACTTCCAGAAACCTGATACATAGGTACTGCCAATTCTTAGTTCGAATCGAGTTCCCATTAGATCTATCTTCCATTTTGAAAGGACTCATAAGCAAGTTAGAGTTTCTTTCTTGTGTATTGGATAGTTTAATTCTGAAGAACTGAAAATTTCCGAAATGTGTCAACATAACCGTTTGGGTAAACGATTAATGTTAGCTAATCTGTGACTACCGGTATTCTCTTCGATACTTTGTCTGTCAATAGTGTATAACTTATTGATTCTAGAGATACCGTCGTAGGTACCAGTAGACAAATAGTCTTTTTGCGAAAATAATTTGTTTTTATCTCTTATGGGTACTCCCATATTATCTAAGCCTAATAGCTCTTTTCTATTTGGAATGGCGAAAAGACATCCTACCCAAACTTCGTATGAAGCAGATGTTTCTACAATAAGGAAGTCCTTAATTGTAGGATTATATAATTCAGGAATTATCTGAATTTTTTCTTTTATTCTTTTTACCGTTTATGTATCTTCGTTAGTCCATTTCCATGGTACTTTCTTGGATATCTTTTTATGTGATTTTTTTCGCTCTTTTGCTAATTGTTTAAGAAAACCTTGTTCTGCTATGTAATTTAAGGCTCCTAAGAACCTTTGTATTTGTTTTCTATTTGTTGGTTCATTCGGAAATTTTTTTTTTCTTTTATATGAGATAGTAATTTCAAGGTTCCTTGTTCTCCTATTTGTAAACCTAAATATTCTATTCCTTTTCGTATTAGTTTATTCTTTTGATATTGTTATTCTTTTTTCTTTTATTCTTTCTAAAACCTTAGTTAAATGTTCTATATGTTTTTCTTTAGTTCCTTGCGTAAAAATCAATATATATTATCTATATATATTATCCAGAATGGTTCTAGTCTTGCTAATGATTTATCTATAAAAGACTGATAAATAGAACATTTGTTTTAAACCAAATGGTAAAACATTCCATTCATAATGCTTTTGTGGAGGGCAACTAAATGTTGTTAGTTTCTTGGTTTCTTCGGATAACCGAAGTTGCTAATATTCTGTTTTTGCATCAAGTGATGAAAACCAATTTGATCTTTTTATTTTTTCTAAAATGTAATATTTTCTAGGTAATTTATATGAATTTCCTATGGTTGCATCATTCATTTTCTTATAGTTAATTACCATTCTTCTTTATCCTCTTTTAATTTCATTATAATTTTCTACATAAAACGCTGGTGCCGAATGTGGATTACAATTTTCTCTTAAATACTTTTTCCTAATAATTCTTTACATTCTTTTTGAAATTCTTGTGTATGTCTAACAGAATAAGGAATTTGGTTTGGGACATTTATTTCTGCGTTTGGATTTTTTAATTTTATTTCAACTAATTCAGTGTTTTTATCTTTAACTGAAGGGACATTACTACAAACCTCATCTAAATGTTTCTTTTATAGTTTTATAGAACCTTATTACTCTTAAGGTTTCAGTAATATTTTCTATATGTTAATTTTATTATTTCATTTCTTGTTATAATTTTTGTTTCTATTTCTTTTGCAATATTTTCAGTTTTTAATTTTGGACACGTGAGTTTTATAGTACTTAATGTTTGTATAAATGGTTGGTATAATTTTAGAAAAATATTTCTTATTATTAGATCTAATCCTGAATCATGTAAATATATTGTTCTTATTGGAAATTTCATTTGTTTTATTTCTAGAACTTGAAATTTTAATCCAAACCAGATTTCGTGTACAGACTTATCTGCTACAATAATCTTTATTGGTCTTTCTAAATTTTCCCAATTTTTATTTATATTTTTTTGTCCGAAGCAAAGTGTTGCTCCAATATCAATATAAATTAATAGTTTTCTGGAATTAAATCCAACTCTTATAAATGTTGCATTAGAGTTACTCTTCACTATAATTTTTTCCTTTATTAGAAGATGAATAATCAAATATGTATAAAGAGTCGTCATTCTATAAATTCTAAGGGGTTTATAGCCATGTTCGTATATAACTTTTTATGTGTTAATGACCTATTTATTGGCAAAGCCAACATTTACATGTTTTCTTTCATGATGGACAATCTTGTTGTCTAGTTCATTTATAACTAGGGAAGGCCTCACGCGTTGCGTGAGTTTAAACAAATGTAGTAAATTATACAACACTATAAAAATAATATATATCAAAATGATTGATCTATGTAGATGTCGTTTGAGCATTCCGCTTAGGTAAAACAATTTTATAATTTACAACATATATCATGTTTCTATTTTTCCATACACTAAAGTAAATAATGATAGTTACATTATTATTTAATTATTTAAAAATAATATAGTTTAATAGTTTTTGTATTTTGGGATCGTCTTCTAATAATTATATTTCTATCAATATTTCACAAAGTTATTACAACTTATTATATATTTCAAAACTAATTTTCACTTCTATAAAAATGAATTTGATCAAATTGTGATGATGAAAATACATGAATAAATAAAAAAAATTATTCTAAATTTTGGTTGAGTCATCTTAGAAGAAGTGGAGAGACTCATATAGATCGTCCAATAAAAAAGTCTTACCTCGCTTTTCACATTACATTGAAAGCATAAGATGGGAAAATAGAGAAGTGAACTTACATTTGTCATTGACTCTTTACTCCCAACTACGACAGTTATATATAAGAGAAAATCTTCTTTACTATATAAGATTTTGATATATAGTTATATTTAGTTAATGAAAATAAATAAGACATACGGAAAAAATTATAATTTTTAGGGGGTAAACATTACTTAATTTAAATAAATTAATATATATATATAGTACATTAAAGAAGTGATCTTACATTCGTCATTGATTTTATGTTCCCAACTACATCACATATATAAAAGAGAAAAAATCAACCTGAAAAGAAAAAATAAATTAATATATATATAGCACTATAAAGAAGTGATTTTACATTCGTGAGATGTTATATGATCCAACTAAATCACTTATATAGAAGTAAAAAAGAAACCTAAAAAGGAAAAAAATTTAAATTTGCATTGTAATAATTATCTTACAGTTGTTAGGGGTCATATGCTCGTACTACATCACTTATATAGAAGAGAAAATCAACGTGAAAAGAAAAATAATTTGAAATTTTTCTAATTAATTAATTAGTTATTGCAAATTGTATTAATGAGTTAAGTTATGGTCAATCAAGAGAAATTATTATCTTTGTAAATGTTTTTTTGTTATATATGTTTCTTTGTAAATGAGAATATCAAAAACTAAAATAGAGAAATAATTAAAATGAAAGATGATCACTTGTCTTTGTATATGTTTTTATGATGGAGAATATCGAGTGGTATAATAGAGTAATATTGAAATGACACATTTTAAAAAATTACTTTCAATTATGTTGTTAATGGGTTAAGTTATTGTCAAATTATATTAATTGTTTTTAAATGTGTAATTAACAGAAATTATTGTTCTTATATATGTTTCTTTTAGAAATGAGAATATGAAAATGTATTCGCTTATATAGAAGAGGAAATCAACTTGAAAAGCAGAACAATTTGAAATTTTTCTAATTAATTAATTAGTTATTGTAAATTGTATTAATGAGTTAAGTTATGGTGAATTAAGAGAAATTATTATCTTTGTATATGTCTTTTTGTTATATATGTTTTTTTTAAGAATGAGAATATTAAAAAGTAAAATAGAGAAAAAATTAAAATAAAGGATGGCAAATTATAATAATTGATTTCTTTTGTATATTTCTTTTGTTAAATTATTGTCAAATTATAATAATTGATTTTAAATGTGTAATTAATAGAAATTATTGTTTTTATATATGTTTCTTTTAGAAATGAGAATATGAAAAGGTAAAATAGAGAAATAGTTAAAATGAAGGTTAAAAGAAATATGACAGGTGTCAGCTTGTGGTTAAACGAACCTTATTTTATTATATAAGATAATGTTTTATTTTCTTAAAATATTTTTTGTATGGTTTTTATAGTATTTTTGTTTATTAACTTTTTCCAATGTTCTATTTTATATTTTTTATATCTTTATTGTCTTGCAATTCCTATTGATTTATGTATTGTATAGTTAAACATAATTTGTTTTCTTAGTAATTTTAATTCTTTGTTTAATGCAATTAACAACTTTTGTGTACTATACCATACAGTAATAACATTTTCAGGTTCTTCTACACATTCTATATCTAATGTATCATTTTATGTGTCTGGGTTTATCTTAGGTATATATTGATTTGATACTTTTCTAAATTTTGTTAAAAAATATTCATGCGAGTAAGAATCATGTTCTCTAGTTTTTTTACATCACTAGTATGACCTTCTTTGGACATAGTTGGGATTTTGATTATCATATGGATTATCATTATCTATATCATAAGGATTTTCATCTTCAGATTCATATTCGTAAACTATTTCATTTGTATCATCGTTTTGATTTTGATGAGTTTTTATTGAAATTTTTTTATGTTTATTATTTTTATCATCTTTCCCCCTTATGTCAAGTGATGACATAAATTTGTCAAGATGTTCTACCTGTAAAACTAGTATATCTTTACATTTATCCATGGACTGGTCTAGTAATTATAACCGATGGGTTTTCAGTTTTATCTTCCTTTCCGGGAATTATAATTGATTTTTGCTTATGTTCAAGCATTTTATTTTGTTAGTTTTTGTTAGACAAATAATACTTCGTTTTTGTTCAATTCGTTGTATTGTTTCTATAATATTAGATAGATCTAGTATAGGTTTTTCTTTTTCTTTAATGTTTATTTTATAATCGTTTATTAATTCTATTATTTTTCTTTTGCATTTTCTAACTCGATTTTAATTGGTTCTTTATTATCGCAACAATAAAATTTTATTATCCATGCTAACATATCTGAGATATTATTTAGCTGAGGATTATCGGTGTGAAATAGATATGGAAAATTCTTTCCTGGTTCTATTTCTGATAATAACTCAAAACATATATTATCTTGTTCATGTATTATTCCGTCTTTGTGCGATTGATATTTGTCGTATATAACAGCACATTTTAATAATTTTATTTCTTCTTATATCTTTTCTATTTTATCTGATAATTGTTTTATTTTATCTCTTAATAATTCATTAGCTATTGATAATAAAATGAGAATATAGTATTTTATGGTACTAGGGTAATATTTTAGGGTGTTTCTCTTTATTATATCATAGATATATTAATTTTTGAAATATTTTGACTTTATTGTACGATAACTATATAAGGATTAGGAAATTTAAAGAAACTGAAAAATTATATTTCTATACCAAAAACAAAATACGAAAAATATAATATTGAGATATATTGATTTAAAAAAATTGTCTTATGTCTTACCAATACTTATAAATATATATATATATATATATTTGATGTAATGAAAAAATTAAGATATATTAAAAATTTTAAGAAATATTAACTATTGTGCGGAGATAATTGTAATGTATTGTTGTCGTTATCTTCCATTTATAATAGATTAGAAAATTTCAAGATAATAATATATAAAAAAATATTAAGAAAGATTATACCATTTATAAAGGATCTTGAACATTATTTGTTATACTAAAACTAAACATAACACGCAAAAATTTGAATCAATAAACAATTGTTAAAATTTCTTAATCTTTTATCAATTCAGATGAATAGTCAACAATAAAAAAAATCTTAAAACGTGAGATATCACGTTCACATGGGTGTCTTCTAGTCAACTGGTCAGTCTTTGGATCTTTCATTAGTCGATCTAGAACTGATTCAGTAATACTGGTCACTCAAAAGCAAGGTCAGAACAATAGATTCAAGAAAAAGATCATAATCTCCAACAGGTTTTGACTCAATAAAACAAATTTTGACTCAAAAACGGCTGACTCTAAGAAAAACAAACACGTTGTCAGCAACTACCTCCCCCAAACTTAAACAACACTGTCCTCAGTGTTATCTAGTCTAGAGTTGGCAAAAGAAATCAAAAGAACTGTGTGAATTGGGGAAAATCGAAGAAGTTACCCGAGATGGTGATGAGTGTCGATCGATACCAGACGTTGGTCGACACAGGGACTCCTTTTCAGTGCTCCTTAGTTGCTGATTCATGCAAAACACAAGACACAAAACCAAAAACACAAAAACAAAAGAAATAAAAGAACTTATACACAAACTTATCAGTGGGTTGCCTCCCACCAAGCGCTTGTTTAATGTCATTAGCTTGACCGTGTCGGGGCTCAGCTATCAGTCAGGATAGGGTTGAGAACTAACCCCGAGGTAAGCTCCACAACCAGACATTTCCAGCTTCAGAGTTTTGCTCAACATACCCTCCACAACATCCTTTTCTTTCTCTTTCAGCTCGGAAGGGAGGATAACTCTAACCTTAGAGAATGGTTTTGAGGTTCCCTTGCACTTCACCTTATATTCAATCGTATCTCCATCACACTTCTGCGGGGTTAAAGTTACATGGGTAACACCCTTGACTCTCTTGTTCTTCACCTTTTTTTTTTGCCTTAGCCTTTTCGATGTCTTTCTTGGTGATGAGAGGAGGACCATCTAAAACATCTATGACAATTGGTTCATCATAAGGCTCGTCCAACAGATCAATCACCAACGTCTCTCCTGTGACAACAGTGATGCAAGAGACAAGTGTGGGAGCTCCTCCAGTAGGAATGGCTTTGTAGTTGACCTCTTTGTCAATGTTGGAGAACGAGATTCGCCTACTGGTTGTGTCCATAATTTCACCAGCTGTAGCCATAAACGGTCTTCCAAGAATCAAAGATGTACTAGATCGTGCACTCATTTCCACAACCTGAAAATCAGTAGGAACCAGACAATCTCCTACTTTAACGAGCAAATCAGGGATTATACCGTATGGGAACGAGGTGGAAGAACTCGCGAATGTAAGAGGCATCTTAGGAGATCGAATATCAGCTCCAGCTCTCTCTGCAATTGCCCTTGACATGACATTGACGCTAGACCCTGAGTCAACGAGAGACTCTTTGAAATCAACTCCAGAGATAGAGCATGGAACTGAAAATTTTTTTGGGTCTTCATTTTTAGTCAACTGCTTCATTGGAGGTGGTGTACTTCTTGCCTTGATGAAGAGTGTCTTAATCTCTTCCTCAGTCTCTTTGCAATTTCGGAAGTAACCAAGCAAGGGGCGGTTTTCCACAGCTTCTTCAAATGAAATGTTATTAGGAACTTTCCTCACCATCTTCTCAAAAGCAAGCAACTTCTCTGCAGTGATGGGGTTTCTAAGATGTCTTGGTGGCAAAGGATATAGCAATTTAGGCTTGTAGACACGTTACTCAACAATCCTCGGTGTTTTTGAAATATTTAGCTCAGTCTGCAGGGGGTGTCGATCGACCCACTGCTCATCTGTGTCATTTCTACCTCAGTCTGAGAGGAGTGTCGACCGATACCAGATTGGTGTCGATCGACACAGGTAGTGGTGTCGCTCGATGAAAGTATATGCACTGGTGTCTCGGTCGACACTGGGTGGTGTCGGTCGACACTGGGTGGTGTCGGTCGACACTGGGTGGTGTCGGTCGACACTGGGTGGTGTCGGTCGAAACTGGGTGGTGTCGGTCGACACTGGGTGGTGTCGGTCGACATTGGGTGGTGTCGGTCGACACTAACGTATCAGGTTCAAAATCACCTTCCTGTGGTGATTGCATTGACGTGTTCATTATGTGCATGAACCATCTTTCCCATAGCTGATGATGTCTGAGCATATTGAGTTTCCAGCATCTTCTGATGAATGCTAAGAGCTTCAATCTTTACATTTAGATCGGTGTACATGGCGTCCATCTTCCCATTAAAATCAACAGTCATCTTCTGCTGTCCCTCAAGGATCTGTTCAAGCATGGATTCAACCTTGCTCTCCTGAGTCTTAGGCGGCGGAGTCTGGTAAGATGAACTCCCGTAGGTGCGAGTGTAATCGCTGCTCAGTATCGGTTTCTGGGCAAAGGAATTTGCTCTAAAATCAGATTTGGATCCTCCTTGCTGAGCGTTGTTGGTGAAGCCTCGGTTGTTGTTGAACTGATACCGCTGATTCTGAAAACCAGTACCACCAATGTAATTAATATCCTCTGCTTCAACCTCATCTACAATCTCGACCTTATCAGCAAAGTATACAGCCTTCTTCATCTTATCCATCAGGAGATTGTGCACTGAAGCCAGCTTGGCTTGAACCTCAGCAATCTGCGATCCATCCAAATTCTCAGCCTGCTTCTTCCGTTCAAAGTCTGCATTCTTGGTGCTATTGCTAAATGTCAAGTTCTCAATCAGCACGTAAGCGTCCTCGGGATATCTTGTGTTGAAATTACCATTGCTCGCAGCATCCAGAGCCATCTGATATCTCCAATCGATCCCTCGGAAGAAAATACCCAGCAACTAAACCTATGTGAACCAGTGATGCGGACAATCTCTTTGATAAGACCTGAATCGTATCCAAGCAGCCTTAAACGCCTCAGTCGCACCTTGAGAAAACTGGGAGATCTTGTTCCTGAGCTCTTTGGATCTCGCATCATCATAAAAGTTTTTCAGGAACGCGTTCTTAGTCTCCTCCCAAGTAGTCAACGAACTAGGAGGTAACTGCTTCAGCCAGTAAGCTGTATCCCCACCAAGAGAGTATAGGAAAAGCTTACAGAAGTGGAAATCATAGGACACTCCATTGTACTTGATGCTAGTGACCAAGTCCTCAAACCTCTCAATGTGATCCATAGGGTGTTCATGAGGAAGACCATGAAAAAGATGCTGACCCACAAGAGTGAAGTATTCAGGTTTCAGTTTAAAGTCATTCTTCTGAAATTCAGGAACACGAATCGCTGCTCGATTGGCATAGAACTGATCAGGCCTTTTGTACTCACTAATCGTCCTAGCACGATTAACCACAACGTTCCCCTCGTTCCCGCGCGCAGCTCGCGCATCAACAACAACTTGAAGGACAATAACATTTCCTTCTTCGTCAAGACGTTGCCCTCTCTCATTGTACAAATGACCCTCTAGTTCTCTATAAGCACCAGCCTCATCACGAACTAGAACCAATGGGTTTTTCATCTCTGTTAACTCCTTTGCTTTCCTGAAACACAAGAGTCAAAAACACGTAAGTAACAAAAATAAAAAAAATTACGACGAGTATCGACCGATACCAGCTGGGTATCGATTGATACCGACGAACTTAGTCGAAACTCTAATTTAAAATCTAATGGCGAATTTAGAGTCCCCGGCAACGGCGCCAAAATTTTATATGCTCAAATATAATACCCTAAAAGTACCTAAGCAGTAGTTGTAGTATATTAGGGGTCGAACCACAAAGACTCAAGAAATCACTCATTAGAATATAGAATTCGAATTAAGCTAAGCGAACAAAGTAATGCAGGAAATAAACACCAGAATATAAAAGTTGTGAAATCCAATGGAGGAAAAACGCTAAGCCTAGGGAAATTCTCCGGTAAATCAGAATTGCAGATCAAACAGATTGTCAGGAAGATATTAAGCACTGTTCTTGAACTTGAAACACAAATATAAAATCAATCAACCGTCGCTGCGAAGATTATCTATGTCTAAACCTAGAATTCCAAATTTCTTTGCAAATCCTATGAATTCAAACAAGCATTAATGATCAGGTTCAATTGTTCACAAAATCCTAAACCAAATTTCTTTGCGAATAGGTCTTTTGCTCATCTAACACTAGTTCAGGCAATCAATCACACTTTCGTGCCAATCAAACAACCTAAGATCAGATTCTAGGTCATGAAGCTAGAATAAGCAGTAATCACAAGTCTAGATGAAGAACTCTATTGAATTTCTCCTATCAATTTAGATCAACCTAACTATTCATCAAACACCTTTGAATAACCCTAAACCTAACAAGGAATCTACTCAGACATGGTGAATGAAGCAAACATCATGAATAAAATAGATTGCATTAAAGAGTAGAGTAAATAGTAACAAGGGTTCGAAATCTTCTCTCTCAGGAACAGAGTTTCTGACTTCTCTCCCTCTCTCCAAACCCGAACAATAGATAAAATCCAGTCTCTTCTAAGTATTCAGAATAATGATAAAAGCTCTCTCTCAAAGTGGCTGAAAAACCTAATTATAATGCTAAAACACGTTCTAGGCTTAATTGTAAATAATACGATATTCTGGGCCAAGTTGCGGAATCTTCAAACTTGTAAAATCGCGTGTTTTCTTTTCCTGCAGTCGGTGTCGATCGATATTGGGTTGTTGTTGGTCTATACTATTACTTTGTGCTCGTCAGACTGGATTTTCTTCATTAAAATTTGCATATTTTTTGATTTTACCGTTAGAATGGCCTCAAACCACTTCCAAATGAATGCTAATCCATTGATCTGTCTTGTATCCAAATTTGAGCTCAATCTAACGGTGGGAAATTATTCAACGGACACCAAAATGCTCCAGACGTGCTAAAACCTGAAAAGACTCAAAAAGACTACAAAAACATTAGAAGGACTCTGAAAACAAGACCTATATCATGGATAAAAACGGGTAAAAATCATGATATATCAATAAACTAGCTACAGGGACCAACATGAGCTTTTGGAATGTCGGAGTGCATACTATTTGTGTTTTCTGCCAGGATCCTTGGGAAACTTGGAACCACTTATTCTTTGCCTGCAATTTCTCTCAACAGATTTGGGAGAATTTAGCAACAAGTGTTTTGCAACAGAGGCATACAATGAACTTCGACGATCTTTTACAGATCATGTTCGGCTCCCTCCTAACAGGCACGTCTCGGTACTTCTTAAGGTATACCTTTCAAGTTTCGGTGCACAGCATATGGAGAGGGCGAAATAGGCGAAGGCATGGTGAAGCTCCTTTCCTACTCGACATCCTCATCAAAACGATTGACAAAACCGTTCAAAATCAACTTTTGGCTCTACAAAACTCGGACTCGCACCGACTGAAGGATGGTTTACAATTATGGCTAGGAACATGAATTTAGATTTATAAATTCCAAACAATTCAATCTAAGGATGCATAAATTGAAAAAACAGTTTTTTTGTTGAATATAATTTTACATTCATACAAAAAAAAAAGAGAATACTTAATGCATTTACTAGCTCGGCCTAATGAATGGCAATTTATCTAAATGTCTCTATGTGAAAATGTTTGCATCTGCTCAAGATTATAATGAGTTAAAATAATTTAAAGCATTTGGAAGGTTAAGAACTCAAATTACAAAAATCGTTCTTCCTAAATTGAACATGCATGCAGCCGACACAAGCGTGGTCAGTGGTAGGTGAGACATGGAAATGCGTTAGCAGCGCTCCTCCGGATTTGAACCTCCCTAAAAACTAAGTCAAAATTGTGTTAGCACCAATCATGGGAATTCACCTGGTTCCCCATGGCTTTGAGATTAGTCGGATCTCATGACCCGTTAATACGAGAACCAGCTAGAGAGAAAATTCTCCGCAAACTGGCTCGGAGCTCAGGGTGTCCGTTGAACCGGATCACCTAGTTATCCCAAAAAAAAAAAAAGTTGAACATGCATGCAAACGAACAACTTCGAGTAAATATATAACCGCCGATGATAGAGATATTGAATGCACTTCACTAACTTGCCCGAGTAGATACCTATAAATTTAAATGCCTCTCTACGTAATAAAAGTTTAGATCATGATTATGAAAAGTGAAAATAATTAGAAGTAATTGGCTGGATAAAAATAGATAAGATTATAAAAATCAGTGGAACATTGTGCTCATGCAAGATACTAACAAAAATGTTGATGCTCAAACGAAGATATCTGTTTAAATATCTACAGGTTGATAGGGTAATGATAATCAGAGAACTTCTCGACGAGTTCCAATACGGAAAATATGAGAAAACGAAAGGGAACGTATTGAAAAATCCTGAGGCTACAAATACTAGAAGATGAACTAACCTTTTAATTCTACAGTGAAATGAGAAGATCGATCAGACGAATATAAAAGCAGTTGTGAAAAAGAGAATATGAGAATTCCAGTGAAGTAAAAGATGAACAGTTTGAGACTTAAAGATATGATGGGACATAGGGTTTACGAGACTTTAAGGCGAGATTGTTTCCTTCTCTCACATATAAAGATCTAAAAGGAGCAATTTTGGGTATAACTCTATTGTTTATTTTGAAAATAAAAACAATGAAATGGGTATAACTCTTTGGTTTAGGACCAAAACATATATCTTGTTTAGGCTCGGAAATGATTCTCGCCATTTTCTTAAGGGCAATTCTCATGGATACTATGGTTTAAAGTTTTGAAGCCAAAAATACCACACAACCCAACAATTTCCGTTTCTAACATGTGTGACTAAACAAAATTACAAAAATATCCTTAGTTCAAGTGTCTCGTTGTTTCACCTTCGTCGATCCTCTGGTCCATCTCTTCCTGGATTTTCGTCGGCTCGTCGTTTCGCCGATCTCTCCTCGCCGGTCCCTCATTGCCGATCTCTCGTCGCTGGTCACTCGTCGCCGGTCACTCGTCGCCGGTCTCTCGTTGTCTGTCTATCACAGCGTTATCTCTTTGCTACGATTCTTCTTCTTCCTCGATCACTCTTTGTGGATCTTCTTCTTCTTCCCTCAATCAGTCTTCCCAACACAACGCATCATCATTAAGTCTCCCATGAGTAAGATTTGTTTCTATTTTCACTTGATATTCTCGTTATATTGTAGAAATTGTAAGAATTGTAAGATTTATGTTAGTGATTTTAACTTTTCTAAATCCCTAAAACCCTAAATCATCATATTTTTCAGTGCTATTGATTCTAATTCAGTTAAGAGATTCTAATTCTCATAAGAAAATTCTTTCAAAATCATGTCCCGTGAGATATGGAGTAACCAAGATCCAAGAAGATGCCTTTCATCTATTCCAAGCTGCCTTATGTGAGTACATGAGACCTTTCGGGAGCAAACCTCAAGGAAATAAGCAAGAGACATGGAGAATAATTGGCATTTCTGTATCTTCAAGTAAAATTGTTGATATACCATATGTATGTTCTTGTAGCTTCTAAATCTCTGCGAATTACTAGTCACTTTCAAATATTACTTGGTTTCACTGATTTGTTAGGAGTGATATCTATGACTGTAGGAAACAAGCTTGATATTGAGATGTATCAATGTCAATCTACTGCTCCTTCTCATTCAGGAGATGGTTGTGTTCAAGATCATGTAGCGATTAATCCTTTGACTTATTTTTTCAGTATATTTTCAGGTTAGCATTGAAATTTTAGTAACATAATAATGAATGTCACTGATGTAACAGCAAGGGGACTTGGTAGAATTAATTTTGATACAATAGGCGAGGATTAGACTTAGACCATCTCCCAAGCATGGAGCTGATTGGTTTTAAGTGTGTGGTTAACTATGATTTCCCAAATACCTTAGAGGATTACATCCATAGCGTGCATGAGCTAAAGGAATGATCGTTGCATTTTTTACACATGAAAATGATAAGTTTTCTAGAGAGCTTATCAAGATCTTTCAAAAAATTGGTCAAGTTGTACCTCCTACTCTCTCCGCACTAGTCCGATCATATGGTTGGAGGTGGAAACTCATTTCTCTTCTTTCATCTGAGTTAACCAATCATTTCTTATTTGGTTTGAAGATCTGATTCAATATTTGTTGACTTGTTCAGGTTCTGGGTGTGGTGGGTTTATAGATAAATGATCAAGATCATGTTAAACTTTGTACCTCATGGTGGAAAGAGAACTTGGTAGAGAACTAGCATTCTCTGGTTTGTTCTTAGCTGAGCTTTAATTATGTTGATACTTGATGATGAGTGCTTGTTTTGGAGTTGAAGTTCTTTGTTTTGGAGTTGAAGTTCTCTGTTTTGGATTTGAAGTTCTCTGCTTTAAATTTAGGAAGCGTTGTTGAAGATCTAGGAAAGGATCCGTAATGTTTTGGAAAACCTTCCTTAAACGGATTTTATGAAGTATTTTTGATGTGTGCTCCATATATAGTCTCCTTTGACATTATATGTTTTTAAGAAATGATTTGTTTTTTGTGACGAAGTTGATTATCTTGTAAAATGTTTGACATTGTATAGTTACTCATTACATTTTGTTTAAGTGAGATACCTAGTATAATAATAATTAGGAAGGAGTCATTGAAGTTTAGGAAGACTTACTGAAATTTCAAGAAAGTCTTCCTAAATCATCTAAGAATACATTTATAGACCAACACATGATTGTGTTGGTGAAAAGGATCTTTGTTCGATGGAGATTGGTGTACTCACATATGTTAGACATGAACTATAACATAAAGAGCTTTAAAATCACAATTCTTTGAATTTAGGAAAAGTCTCATAATGTGTAGGAAGACATTCTTGAGTTTAAGGAAGATCTTCCTATATATGTCAAGGGCTTATTGAAATTTCAAGAAAGTTTTCATAAATCGTCTTAAACACGTTTATAGACCAACACATGGTTGTGTTGCTGAAAAGGATCTTTGTTCGATGGAAATTGGTGTGCCCACATATGTTAGATATATCGCTCACGTCACCTTTGGTTAGACATAAAAACCAAATCAGGAGCATCTGGGTTTGATACTGAATGATGAATGATTATCAAGAGAAGTAAAACTAAGGAACACAAAATTTGATTCTGAATGAAGAATGATTAGTAAGAGAAGTAAAAATAAGGAAAACAGAAAAATTAGGACACACTTCTTAAATTTTAAGTATCTTTTCCTTAAATATTTTTAAAGTTTCCTAAATCAAAATAACTCGAAAGTTATCCAAACTGCGAGATCACAGCTAAAATCAATCAAGCAGCACCCAACAGCACCTGATTGAAATGCCATGTTCCTGTACACAAAACAAAAAAAAATGTGTGATGAACGAAGTGGACAAATTGAGGTATGTCTTTATTAGTTTTAAATTGGTTAAACGAATGGTTACCATGTCCTCTGTCGAGTCTTCTAAGTTGAAAAACATATTCTGAGATTTTCTTAATTGCTTCCACCTGCGAATGATGTTATTTTAAGTTCATTAGATTCCATTTTGACAGATCCAAAACCCCATATCTGTGTCACTAACATAGAACGTGTCTGTCTTTTGTTTACATGTTCGTTTAGAAACACACTCTCAATAAAATCTGCCAACTGGACATCATCGTTCTTTGAAGCCACATGTTGACCACATTATTTAAATGCCAAATTGTATTTTGAAACTAGATCATGACTTGAATGCCATAAACAAGAATTGGAGTCTAAGGAGAGAGATAGTCTTACACTATGCAGGTTTATGAGCTTTTCATTGACTAGCTTCTCCAATAAGAGAGCAAGCTCCGTGGCTGCAATTAGAACTCAACGGAAATATGCACCACAATCACTATGTTAGATGTTAATGAGACCCCAAAATCCTCTTCAAAAGTAACATTATATTAATGCCAACTCTTAGGAAACTACAGATAGTTTATACTTGAATTTGGAGTCTACAATCTCAGAAACGGGAAATGGAGCTTACCATAGAGAGCATCTCCTTTCTCAGGGTGATCAAACTCAGACTGAGGCAGCACCATGGGCTTTAAATTTACCCTCCCACCACGTTTGTTCTATAGATCAAGGAAGCACATGGTATTAAACAAACCTCAAACGATAAAGCTTATGAAAGAAACAAAATGAAGTTGTTGGCTAAGGACCTGATATTCCATCAACAACTCAGCGTGGTCTCGTTCTTCCACACTCGATTCCTTGAAAAATCTGATTAACAAAACACCAAACAGCTCATTAATCAACACACATAACGAATATTAGCAAAGAGTTTCAAGTGTTTCCAAAGTCAACTCACTTGGAGAGACCCTTGAGGGCAACATTATCACGATCAAAATACTCATACAGAACATGATAAACGTAGGAAACTTTGTATTCCATACTGCAACAAACGCAAATTCAGATTCATAAGATACTCAAAAAGCTAATCTTAGTGTCGAAGCAAAAAATTGACTAAATCGAGAGATTAACAACCCATAATTGTTCCAATTTATGACTAAAAAAATGAATCAAAAAATTGTTTCAATCCAAGACGAGAAACATTACTTGATCTACTCATTAACAGCAGCTTCTCACTCAGGAGAGTACAAATGACGAGAGTGGAGTACAAATGACATGCAAGAGAAAGTTGCTGACCAGATGGAACAAGATCTAGCTCTTTCTTCACCTCTTCAAAGGGCTCGAACACAACGTCACTTAACGTGCTTGTTGAACCTCGCCGGAGACCTCACCATACCTCGTCGGAGCAATGACGATGTCGAAGGAAAAAACGAAGACGGAGACCTCACCACCTCGCCGGAGCTAACAGAGCTAACCGGAGAAGAACGACGATGGAGAGGGAAAGCGATGTTGCGAGTTAGGAATTAGGAGATTTTGTGTGTTATAACACAAGGATAAACAAGTCATTTCAGTGTTTAATGAATGTTATTAATAGAAAATTATAGAGTGTGTGGTAGTTTAGGAAAATAAACCAATTGTGATGGTATTGTAGGGTATTTCTCTGTTCTTAATTAGGACCAAAATAATTGTTGATCATCTAGTTTGCTCTTTATAAATTGTAAGTAAATCAGTGAAATAAATTTCTTCCCCCAAATTTATTAGTTAAGTGCCCTCTCATATTCCGTAATAAATGGAAAATATTTGTTACTAGATTGACTCATCCATCCCTTATGCCTTTTTTTACCTTTTTGACAATGTTTTACTTATTTACAAGGTAGCTAACTTCACCATATGCGGAGAAAAAATGAATGAAAACAATTTAATTATAGAGTATAGTAAATTATAGAGTATATTTAGCTGAAACTCAATAACTAAAGTAATTTTTAAATGAATAATCAAAAGATACGAACACTAAAAATAAAAAAGCGAAGAAAATCTAAATAAAGAATTTCTTGTACATCATATTCATGATTTTTTATGTATATTTTTGTTCGCTTATCAGTATCTTCATTAGAAAGGAGTTATGTCATAATGCATAAAAAAAATAGTTAAAAATGACCTTTATATATGAAATAGAACATGATGACTAAAGTTTATATAGAGTTGAAGTAAATAGAACTTAAATGGAGAAAGCGGCTGAAGAAACAATTATTTAAATGTTTATTTGATTTTGGATATCTACAAAAATAGAAATTTACTTACCTTTCATATATATCATATATAGCTAACCAAATTTAGTATAGAAAATACATATTTCAAATTAGTGAAACAAATGTTAAAAGTACTTATAACCTCCGTATAACATTTTTTGGAAGATTCTAAAAACATATATCAACTTATCCTGAAGATTATATATACGGAGAAATTTTTTTAACAGCTGCATGTTTTTTTTATTTATACATTTTAGATTTAAAAACTCAATGACAGATTTTTTAATTAATTAGATTCATTATGGGTAGAGGAGTAATCATTCTTATTCTTATGATGAATGATAGCATTTTTTTCTTTTCCTTTAATATAAGATGGCTTATAAACTAAAAAATCAGTCCACCATAAAAGTTATAAAATTTCTCTAATAATATAAATTAACGAGTAAGTTTACTGGAAAATATATGTTACAAATGATAAAATATCATTAATATAACCATATCACCAAAAAAACATTAAGGTAGATGACAAAAAGCCAACAAATTTCCTACAATTAAATATATAGAATAAATAATATTAAATATTAACATAAGAAATTAAAATTTTAATATTATATGTATATTTAACTGCTAAATCCTTATATATATGACAGGAAATCAACCTTTTTAATCCATCCATATATTACCATATAAATAGAGGAGTTTTCGGGGAACAAATAAATAAATAAAGATATTTTACCTTAAAATATTAAATATAATATAATAATAGTTAACATAAAGTAATTTTTTTAGGTTTCTTTCCTTTTCTAATTTAAAGTTAATTTCCGTTTTTGAAGTTTGTACCATTATTTTTTCAATGCTAATCTTATATAAAGAGATACATAAGCAAAGAGTGTAAGATACGAAAAATCTTTCAAAATGTCTTCAATTCCAAGTAGGTTTAATATTTACGGTGATGATGTAAACCATCGTGAGTTTTGTCCACCTGAAATGGATCACAACTCTAAAATGGTTCGATCAATGTTCAATACATCTGATTGTACCAACCATGGAGATTTGTTTTCTTCTCCGGATTCTTTATCTTGTTATGAAAATTCACATGTCTCTTCATCTTCTTTTGGATCAAACAATTCACATATGACCTATCATATGATGAGAAGAAACACTGAAATTGTTTCTGGTGTTGACTATTTGCCAGTAATAGATAATTCTCATCTTACTCGAGTTTCTTTCACACAAACCATCATAAATAGGTATACTTCCATCGTTCATACAAATACACTTGACACTTTTCAATATGGTATTGAACGTGTCAATCGTGGCATGGATTCTAAAACCAATATTTGGAATCCTACGATTCATTCTCCAAATTTTCTTGATAAGCAATGCGAAATTTTGAATCATGAACCTCTTAATGTCATTTTTCCGAGCCTAGATTATGCCTATCTTCAAAAATTAGACATGTTCTCCTCATCATCGAAGCAAAACCATGACCAAAATATTCTCCACGATGGACCTTTGAAAAGAATTCCCAAACAAACCATTTGTTTTGAACGAAGTACTGATTCCATAAGATGTGATGATAACAAGAAAAGTGACGATGATATGTATGATGGTCGGACACACAGTCTATTGCATAAAAAATACGGTCCATATACATGTCCCAAGTGCAATGATATATTTGACACTTCTACAAAATTTGCTGCACATATGTCATCTCACTACAAGAATGAGACGGAAAATGAAAAAAATCAAAGACTTCGTGCAAGAAATAAAAGAAAATATCGTAAGTATCTCGATGTTCATGGCAAGTCTCAAAAGATCAACCCAGTGGATGAGGTCACTAATGGTAGAAAAACTGAAGATAACGTTCTCCAACATCTTAAGATTGTTGTAAAAGAAGAGCTTATTTAGGATTTTATTTCCTTATATCTCTTTCTCAACATATTTTATTTCGAAAATTGCACATTGTCCTTTCTTTCCAGTATTTCATCGTATTTGTTGGTACGATGAGTGGATATGCATATATTCGCAGACAATTGTACTTTTTATTATCTCTTTAAATTTTAAGGTTTGATTGTTTTTTATATATTTTTTTCTTATATTCCAGTAAATTATGCGTCCGCGATGATACATGTTATAATACCATATTGCAGTTTTAAATTAAGTTATATATATGTTTTTCATATATTTGATATACCTAGTATATACATATCTGTAACAAAAGTAATATTTTATGCATGTAACAAAAGTAAAATTTTGATAAGATATATATCTATCATGTCTTATTTGGTTTGTTTATTTTTTTTATTTTACAGTGGTTAAAAATGTATTAATAGAATAGTAATCAAATTATAAATTATTGTTACATTTTTCATATAATTTATATCAGATATAAATATTTTGGTTTTATATAATTAATATTAATAAACGTTGGTTTAAAAATATGAAATATCACAAATTTTTAACAGTTCTGGTTTTTTGTCAGACATAAAATTAACTTATTACGAAAAATTTTAACATGAAATTGAATCAGTTTTTTTATAAAAAAACGAAGCCAAATGAAAAATGTTTTATCTAGTTAGTCACTCACACCCTAAAAATCAAAATATAGAATATAGTTCTAGAATAAAAAAAAAAAAATCTAAAAATTATGGAGATATGTTTCTCCCATCACATCTAAATGAATATGTATATCCTAAAATGATTAGCAATAAATGTAACATTGATAAAACTTATATTTGTGTTGACTGACGCCACAAGAGGCACGTCGTTAAGTCAACTGTAACTATTGTCTTTTTAATTTAAACATAAACTTTCAGTTGACTTTCATTTAAATCATAAACTTTGAGTTGATCGAGCCATTTGAGGCACGTCTGGGATTCGAACCATTCACCTTTGACACAAAATAATCACGATTTAACCACTTGAACCATAGTGTTTTATTGATATTTTTATACAAACACACATATATATAACCTTATATAAATATTAAAACTAAAAAAAACATTATATATGTATATAACTTATAATTATATATAAGTTTTTTTCCAGAATCTTTGAATTCTCTACTCACACAAGACTTTGAGCATTTGCCACTGTTGTTTCCAGGATCTCATGTTGTTTCCAGGATCTCATGCTTGCCTTTTAACTCAATGCATGCATCTCCATTTTATACCCTCTCAGGTACATTCTTTTCCTTCAAGTTTGTGTCCTTCATGGACACCACTTTCTGGTTCTTGACCTTTTGATAATTGACTTCCATCTTCAGTTTTTCAAGTTTACTGTTCTCTCCCTTATTATCAACAACTTTGTGATCCAATTCCTTAATCATTTCACTTGCATCTTGACTTTTTTAAACTGTGCAGTTTAGTGTACTCCACTCCCTCATTTGGGGTTGATGTATACTCTTATGCCCGTTACTTGACTCTCCCTTTTGGTTAACTTTTGGTGAGTTCTTCTCATCTCCTTTATTACTCCTTTGAGTATGAATTAATGAGAGATTCCTTGCTTCCTAAGGCATTTGTTTTTGAGACTGATCCTCTTTGTTACTTTTCAGGTTCTCAACACTAGCATTTTCACTCTCTTCACTGTGAGTTTCATGTCTAGATTTCACTTTTCCAGGTGAGGGTTCTTCTGTCTCTCTTTCACCTTCTAGTTTTTAAAACTCAACAGTACAACCTTCATTATTCATAGATGTTTTCATTAGTTTCTTTCCTTCTTGGTTGGTGATTGTGCATCTTGAATTATTGAACATAATATCGTAGCCATTCTCCATTAACTGAGGCACACTTAAGTCGTTGTGAGTTAGACTAGGTACAAACAGAACATATCTAATGATCCTCTTTCTAGTTTCTGTCATTACAGTGACTACACATTTCCCTTTAGCTTGTATCACTTCACCATTACAATGCCTGTGTTTAGTTGTGAGAACCAACCTTTTTCTCTAGCCATGTGACTGGTTGCTCCACTGTCAACCAGCCAAGTATTTTCTTCAGTCAAGCCTTGATCATATGCTGATGTAATCAACCCTTCTTGCTGATTACTGTTGATCGATAATTGAGTTTGTACTATGTTAAGTTTATTTTAATTAAGAGTCGTGACTTTAGGTTGTGTTGTTTTGTCTAAAGGTCAAAAGTAGAAGAGACACAACTCTTTGTTCTTGTCGTGTCTGTTGTTTATCTATTTAACACATTGATACAATGATGTAAAATATAGTCTTGATATTCAATAAAAACGTCAGTTTCTATTACTCTGTTTTTTCTTCTCTTTATCGAATTCTTCTAACAATCAGAACAACAAGTAAAACACTTGTTGTGTTCTTGGTAATAGAAGCATAAGATTCAACATGGTATCAGAGCCCTACTGATCCAAGGGCAAATTCAAGTACAAAGTTCAAGTAAAAAACAGAGACGATGGAGACAACATCTCATCAAGTAATTCCAATATTTGATGGAGAAAATTACGATTTCTGGAGAATCAAAATCAAGACAATTCTGCAGTTAAGAAAATTGTGGGAAGTAGTGGAAGAAAGAGTTCCTGACAAGCCGACACAAACAGATCAGACGCCGGCATCGCTTCAACTGAAAAAGCAATGGGAGGATGCATTTACGAAGGATCTGACGGCAATGCAAATTCTACAAACTGCAGTTTCAGATCAAATATTTCCGCGTATAGCACCAGCAATTACTTCTAAAATTGCTTGGGATGCGTTGGAATCTGAGTTCCAAGGATCCTCTCAAGTTCGATTGATCAAACTCCAGTCGCTGAGAAGAGAATATGAAAACTTGAAGATGAATGATGGTGAAAATGTCAAAGTTTTCACGGGAAAGCTAATTGATTTGGGAAATCAATTGAGAGTCCATGGAGAAGAGAAAACTGATTATCAAATCGTTCAAAAATTACTCATCTCCCTTCCTGCAAGGTTTGACAGTATTGTGGCCGTGATAGAGCAAACAAAGGATTTGAAAACGCTGGCTGTGACGGAGTTGATCGGCACTCTTCAAGCACACAAACATCGTTTTGCTTCACGATATGAGAATTCGACGGAAGGAGCGTTCAATGCACAATCAAGAGGAGGAAAATTTGGGTTCAAAAGGGAAAATAGATTCAGTGAAAGTCAAGTAAAAGGCAAAATATGGTGTGGTGTCTGCAAGAAAGACAATCACACATAGGCAGATTGTTGGAAGAAACAAAACAAAAGTGTTCAACAAAAGGTTTCGAAAAACAAGAAGAAATGTTACAACTGTGGCGAGGCAGGACATTTCTCAAGGGATTGCCGTTCAAAGAAATATGAACGAGCACATATGAGTCTTGAAGAAGAAGACAAAGAAGATGAAGTTCACATGCTTTTTAGTGCAAGTGAAGAAACACCAACAATCACTCAAGAAGAAGTATGGTTGGTGGACAGTGGATGCACCAATCATATGACAAAGGAAGAGAAATACTTCACAAAATTGGATAGAAGTATCAACGTTCCAATCAAAGTTGGAAACGGAGAAGTCGTAATGACAGCCGGCAAAGGAGACATCACTATCATGACCAACAAAGGAAAACGAGTCATCAAAGACGTTTTTCTCGTGCCAGGATTGGAGAAGAATCTACTAAGCGTTCCACAAATAATATCTCATGGATATCGTGTTATGTTTGAAGACAAGCGGTGTATAATCTTAGATCCTATGGGGAAAAAGATTATGGAGATTAAGATGGTTCGAAAGAGCTTTCCAATAAAATGGAATTCTTCTCAAGAAAATGCCATGACTGCTCGTGAAGAAGAAGAAATGGAGTTATGGCATAGAAGATTGGGTCACGTAGGAAATTCAAGAATTCAACAAATGCAAAAGAAGAAGATGGTGGATGGTTTACCAAGTTTTCAAGTGAACCGAGAAGTGTGTGGAGCATGTAAGCGTGGAAAGCAAGCAAGAGATGCATTTCCAAAGGAATCTCTAACAAAGACAAAGGAAAAACTTGAGATTGTTCACACCGATATTTGCGGACCAATGCAAACAGAGTCACTCAATGGAAGCCGATACTTCTTATTATTCGTTGATGACTACACTCATATGTCTTGGGTATATTTTCTTAAACACAAGTCTGAAGCATTTGTGATATTTAAGAAGCATAAAGCCTTGGTGGAGACTCAATCAGGAAACAAGATAAAGATGCTTCGATCCGATGGTGGTGGTGAATTCACATCGAGTGAATTCAATAATTTCTGTCATGAATGGGGAATCAAGAGAGAAGTAACAGTTCCATATTCGCCTCAACAAAACGGTGTTGCGGAGCGTAAGAACCGGTCTCTAGTGGAGATGGCACGAACCATGATCACTGATCAAGGTCTTCCTCACAAGCTATGGGCTGAGGCGGTGTATACATCGACATACCTGCAAAATCGCTTACCTACTAAAGCCATAGAAGAAGACATCACGCCAATTGAGAAGTGGAGTGGCCACAAACCGACAGTTGAGCACTTAAAGATATTTGGAAGTTTATGCTTTGTACATGTGCCAAAAGAAAAGAGAAGCAAATTTGATGAGAAGGCCAAACGTGGAGTTTTTATTGGTTATAGTAATCAATCAAAAGGCTACAGAGTACTCATTTTAAATAATGAGAAGGTGGAGATATCAAGAGACGTGGCATTTGAAGAATTAAAGAAGTGGGACTGGGAAAGAAAAGAAGAAGTCAAAAGAAATTTTGTCTTGTCCACAAATAATCTATCACCACAACCAGAGGATAATCGAAACACCTACAGTCCTATTTTGCCTCAACTTGATGATCAGAATCACAATGAAGAAGAAGATGCTCCAACATCTTCTCAACCGCCAAAGAAATACAAGTCCATGACAGAAATAATGCAAATCGCACCTATGGTGGATCTAGAAGAAGCGGCTCCAGTATATGAAGCATGTTTTCTCTTAACAGAGGAACCACAAACATATGATGAAGCCTCAGAGATCGTAGAATGGAAAAGAGCCATGGAAGAGGAAATCAAGATGATAGAGAAAAACAGAACATGGCTACTTGTGGAGAAACCGGAAAAGAAAAACATCATTAGCGTGAAATGGATCTATCGCATCAAGACTAATGCAAATGGAGATCCAATCAAGTATAAAGCAAGATTAGTCGCAAGAGGTTTTTCTCAAGAATATGGTGTTGATTATCTTGAAACATTTGCACCTGTTTCAAGACATGATACAATACGAGCCATACTTGCTCTAGCGGCACAAAAGAAATGGAGGCTTTATCAAATGGATGTAAAGTCAGCATTTCTCAATGGAGAACTCAAAGAGGAGATCTATGTTGCTCAACCGCCTGGTTTTATAGTCAAAGGAGAAGAAAACAAAGTCTTGTTGTTGCGTAAGGCTCTTTACGGTTTAAAGCAAGCACCTAGGGCTTGGTATGGAAGAATCGACTCATACTTTCTCCAAAATGGTTTTCAAATAAGCATGAATGATGCAGCCCTATACGTGATGAAGAAAGACAAGGATGTTTTGATCGTGAGTCTCTACGTGGATGACTTAGTAATCACTGGAAGCAATTCTCAACTTATTGAAAGGTTCAAGGAAGACATGAAGAAGGAGTTTGAGATGACAGATTTGGGGTTGCTAAATTATTTTCTGGGAATGGAAATAATTCAAGATAATCATGGAATTTTTTTGTCACAAGAAAAATATGCCAATAAACTCATTGACAAGTTCAGCATGAATGGAAGCAAGAGTGTAAGTTTTCCACTTACACCACACGGCAAGAACGTTGAGGATGATGAAGAATATGGTGAACCGACAAAGTATCGGAGTATTGTTGGTGGCTTGTTATATCTTTGTGCATCAAGGCCAGACTTGATGTTTGCAAGCTCTTATCTCTCACGTTACATGTCAAAGCCTCTTGCCAAGCATTACCAAGAAGCAAAAAGGGTGTTAAGGTATGTGAAAGGCACATCACATTTTGGAGTTCAATTCACAAGTATCAACGATCCGGAGTTATGCGGTTACTCGGACAGTGATTGGGGTGGGTCTAATGAAGACAAAAAGAGTACATCTGGTTACGTGTTTACTCTTGGATCTGCGGTGTTCTGTTGGCAGTCAAGTAAGCAAAAAACAGTGGCTCAATCAACCGCCGAAGCGGAATACATTGCAGTATGTGCAGCAGCAAATCAAGCCATTTGGTTACAAAGACTTATGAGAGAAATTGGCTTTGATTCTCAAGATGGTGTTCCCATTTTCTGTGATAACAAATCTGCAATTGCGATTGGAAAGAATCCGGTGCAACATCGAAGAACAAAGCACATTGAGATCAAATATCATTTTGTCCGAGAAGCAGAACACAAAGGTCTCATTCAACTCAAGTACTGTGAAGGAGAAGCTCAACTGGCAGATCTTCTGACAAAGGCACTTGGCGGCTCAAGGTTTGAAGAACTGATGAGAAAGCTTGGAGTAAGACCCAAACTCAATTAAGGGGGAGTGTTGATCGATAATTGAGTTTGTACTATGTTAAGTTTATTTTAATTAAGAGTCGTGACTTTAGGTTGTGTTGTTTTGTCTAAAAGTCAAAAGTAGAAGAGACACAACTCTTTGTTCTTGTCGTGTCTGTTGTTTATCTATTTAACACATTGATACATTGATGTAAAATATAGTCTTGATATTCAATAAAAACGTCAGTTTCTATTACTCTTTTTTTTCTTCTCTTTATCGAATTCTTCTAACAATCAGAACAACAAGTAAAACACTTATTGTGTTCTTGGTAATAGAAGCATAAGATTCAACAATTACTGTATATTGGTCTTTATTTTGCATGTTTATTGGTGCGTGAACTTGTGTGTTTGCAGTTGTCTTTTGAACATTTAGGTACCTCTGTTGCAGTATATTCCACGCATCCTTTACAGTTTTAGTGTAGTGACAGTCAAGTAGCTACTCCAAATCTCTTTAGAGGCAACACTACACAACAATTGTAAGGTTGCCTTATCTTTCATATTTAACTCCTCATAGTCTATCATTTTTCCTTTCTCATCTTGGGTGGGTGTAGCTATCTTAGGTGGTTGAGGGATTCATTCAATTACTGTTTTCCACAAACCTCTAGATCTAAATAAAACTTTCATCTTTATAACTCATAGGTTATAATTCTTCCCATCACACATTCGAATCACCTGTTGATACTGAATCTCTACTCAATCTACAGGTTAAGGTTTTCAGAATTCCTTGATTTTCTTGTTTCTTTCTTTTTTTTCCTTTGTTGAGCCTACTGGCACAGCTTCCCTTTGATTTCTTTGTAGAGGATTTTTCAGGTATAGTGGCTCCAAATTCGACTTGGCTCTGATACCATGTTGAACAATTAGGTTTAGCCACCAAAGCTTCTACCTTTTTTTCTTGATTTCCTTAATCGATATTACAGATGCTACACTTGTATTTATACTACTTTACTTCATTTTCCCATACCTTACTTTAGCTACTAAACACACGAAGCCCTATTGGACAAATGGGCTTGTACCAAGTCTTGGCCCAACGACCTTAACACAAAAACACACTTCTTCTTCTCTTTTCTTCTTCTTTCTTCCGCCTATGAACTCTTCACTTTCTCTTCTCCTTCTCTCTACTGCAACTTCTCTTCTCCTTATCTGATTTTGGTGAACTTTCATTCACTTAAATTAGATTTTGGTGTGTAGTTGGTTCAAGCCTAAATTAAATTAAGTTAAGTTAGATTCAATTAGATTTTGGTGAACTTTCATTCACTTAAAGCTTTGGTGTGTAGTTGGTTCAAGCCTAATATATCATTTTTAGGTCTTTGTTGCTTTATAATACTAAGAAAGTAGATTAACAATATAATTGTTTTCCGAATTCTAAAATGATTCTCAATACGATTTTCAGTAATTATCCTGATTTTTATTTTGTTTCCTGATGATTACCTATGTTGTCTAACTTCTTCTTCTTTCAACTTTACATCATTAGTGTAGTTTTTAGTTTACATCGTATATTCAAAAACCCACAAACTTATATTGTACATCTTAACTTGACTCCATTCTATCATATTTGAGTTTTTTCTTATATTGTTATGATTGTTGTGCACTTGCATTGCAGTTATATTTTTTAAGTTATGTTAACTATTCAAGAAAAGAAAATATGCTTTAGTTTATTAAAAGCAAACACTCTTTAGACTCTTTATCTAATAAGGAGCATCTACATTGTAATTTTATAGTTAAAATACACAAGAAAGAATGTAATCATTTTGTACTTTAACATATATTAAAGAAACAAAAAAAAAGAAGAAAACATATAAAGTTGGAAAATATAAAAATATGAAAAAGAAATGGAGAAATATGACTTTTGGGGCATGAGCAGATTATATTGTCTCTTTGGATCCTTTGGTCGTTCGTTTCGATTAGAGGCTTCTTCAAAGATGGACTTTGTGTCTCATCATACAACTTTTCTCCTTTATTGTTAAGTTGCATTCCTTTTCGCACGGTAACTTTTAAAATTTGCTACGGTATTTGATTAGTAGTATTTATGTTAAAATATGAATGGTCGATGTTATGGTAGAAGCAAAACTAATGAAAAATCACAATTGTTGATGGAATTAAAACTTATGTTGCAGAAAACAGTTCAGATTCGGTTTTTATATTGAACCGAAAAATTTTAGCCAAAATAAATCTTATATAGAATAAATATATAATATATAGAAAAATAAAACTCGATTAGTAAAGAAAATGAATTCTATAAATAGAAAGAAACAAATAGTGCAAACTGCAAAGTGATACATGGTTAAAATTATTTTGTGACAAGCTAGTGTAGGTTGTTATGATATTTTTTGTATCTTGAGAAAATAAGTTAATTGGTGTATCGAACTTATTTTCGCGGTGTTATACACTGTACAAAGTAAGGTAAGAGTGGACGTTTTCGCCAAATATGTGATTTGGGATCAATGGGATGGTATTAATTACTACTTTCCAAAACTGGATTATCGCTTATTCTTTCTTCTAAGGTAAGTTGACTAGTCTGGACTTTTTCTAAGGTATTTTAGACTACCCTTTTGCTTGTTAGTCGCTAAGTCCAAATGCAAGCTAACTCCAACCATGCGTGCTTTGGACTACTTTTATACTTGTTAGTCGCCAGATCCAAATGCAAGCTAACTCGAACTATGTAGAACTTTGTTTCGGCCAATGTCGGGTTACATCAATCTTTGATGACTAGGGCTTGTATAAGCTTCTTAGGATTGGCTTGTCCATTTGAGTCATAAGTGTCAACATACATGTGACGTTACAAAACTGACCAAGTTAAAACAAGATTCTATGCGCCGTTATCACAATTGTATATTTTTGTTCAATATATATCTTTTGAATTTTTGAAAAATATATATTAACATATTCGTTTGATCTAATCATCTAAATATATAGAAAGCAAAAAAGTATTTATAGACTAAAGACCAAAAAAACGTATTTTATGTTCAAAAAGGAAAACAATTTAGACAGAAATTTGTTGGTTTGTATTTTAATTTAGCCGTTTTCTCGACCTTTCAATTTCACAGGTGTTTGACTTGTACAGACCTCACATATTGTGATGTTCTTTAGTTTTTGTACAGACTATCTTATTCCTATTATCTAAGTTAGATTATTTATAAGCTCTCACGTCAAAAAGGTTATACACAATTCAACCTCTTGTTTATGATTTGTGGCACTCCACATGTATCTATTATAGGTATTTCGCTTGTACTAAATGTTTTTTTTTTGGTTAATGTACCATGCGCTTAAATACTTCCATGAAATCCTAAATATATAAACATGACATAAAAATATCCTTCACCATTGCCAACAGGCAGCTCTGCAAATCCAACCTTCGTCAACTTACTCATTTGGGTTGCTTTAACATACAATATAATTTTGATCATTTAAAAAGGATTAAAAACTAATTACATTTAACTAGCTCTAATATGGGCGAAAAAGTAAGGATTCGTATATGAACTTTTATTTAGTAAATCTAATGTCGGCATAAAAGCATATAAAGCTAGGAAATATTTCACAATCTTATTCTTTTATCTTATTATATAAAAGATGGTTTTCAAAAGTTAGTAACTCATTGGTGACACGTGTCATGTTATTAAATTCAAGATTTCGACACGTGTCAAAGTTGAAAAATGTCAAAAATTAGTATAAAGAAACTATACAAAAAAATATTTAACTACCATTTTTTAGAAAATAAAAATTCTATAAAGAAATTATACAAATTACTAATCATATTCTATAAATTAAATTATACAAATAATTAACTTGCATAATTAAAAAAATTTCTAATCCTAAAAAAAATTGTAAATATTGAACTCTATATAAAGAAATAAGTAGTTGTTTGTTTTCTCAACAAACAAAACACTTTTTTTCAAAACCATCATACATTCAACTTCATTCTATTGGTAAAATTTCTATTCTTTTTATTTTTTAAAAAATATTTTAATTTATTATTATAAGTTAGTCGTAAAAAATATATTTATATAGTTTATGATTATTAATTGTTTTTCTAATTTCGGTTTGTTTTTATTCTATTCTTAAAAAAAAATTATTTTTATTTATTATTATGAGATTGTCGTAAAAATAGTTGATTTATATATTTTTATGATAAAAATAATAATATTTCCTCTAATTTTGGTTGATTTTTCTTATATTTTTCAGAAAATGTATATCTTCTAAAAGATATTGAGCAAAAAAATTTAGAATGACAACATTAAATTTTTTTTTATGTCGATTTGAAAAAACAAATTCAATATGATTAAAAATAAATAAATATTATTCAAATAAAAATAAATCAATCTATATATAATCAAAATAAAAAATTAATTGTAACTTTGTTAGATTTTATATTAGTGAATGATTTCGTATAGACGTTTTTAATAGTTTATTATATAATTATTTTTATGGGTGATTTAATTTTTTTTTTCAAATTTTTTGTTCAAATTATTTTTTGTAAATTTAAAAATATTAAATTATAATTCCGTGTATACGCGGCCTAATGTAGTTTTATATAATACTATAGACATACGAAAGTCTTTGCATATATATAGAAGCAGAAGAGACAACACAACAGTTCTCATTTGATAAATGTTACATGGTTCTTTACTTCTCCACACACACAAAAAAAAAACAAAAAAAAACAAGAAAAAAAAATGACGAAACGTTTCAAATTAAAGATTTCAAGAATCCTCTCATTCAAATGTTGTCGTTCAAAAGATCCTTCCTCTCTCCCTTTTAATCCTGTTCCTTCAAGTCTCCGTCGTACTCCTCCACTGGTTAACTCTTCCGCCGTCGTCACCACCGTGCCACAACGTCGTCGTTCTTCTTTCAGACTACACGTTTTAACCGTGTTTGGCTGCGGACGCTCGTCCACTACGTTGGATGTTGTTGATCGGAAGAGTTCACCGTCGTTATGTCCGCCGGAGACTCCGACGTTTCAGTGGGCAAGCGAGGGGAAGTGGCATGTGATTGCTCAAGTCACTGAAGAAGAAAACGAAACGCCTCGCCGGAAAATTTACGACTGTGGGTCGGAAAATGATAACCGTCTGCGTTTAAGAAAGAAGGAGAGATCAAACTCACGGCGGCGAGGGAGCATTTCCTCCGCCGAAGAAGAGACGGATAGAGAGAGTCTCTTACCATCTTCTACAAACCTCTCACCCGAATATTCCTCTTCAGAGTTGCCACGTGTCACAAGACGAAGGAGACAACCTCCAAAGAAGTCGGCGATCGTGGAAGAAAGTGAGTCGTCGTCACCACCACCGTCTCCGGCGAGGCTGTCGTCGTTTGTTCAAAGATTGATGCCGTGTACTACGGCGGCTGCGGTTATGGTGGAAGGAGTGGCGGTGGTGAAGAGATCGGAGGATCCTTACGAAGATTTCAAAGGTTCAATGATGGAGATGATTGTAGAGAAGAAGATGTTCCAAGTAGCTGAGCTTGAGCAGCTTCTTAGTTGCTTCTTATCGCTAAACGCGAAACGCCACCACCGCGCGATTGTAAAAGCGTTTTCAGAGATTTGGGTTGCTTTGTTCGCCGGTGGTAGTGGTGGTCGGAGATCCTCCTCCTTCTCGAGTGTTCGACTCTCGGATTACGAAGTGTGTTAAAAAACAATAATAATGTTAAAATCCTATGTTAAATCTCTAACTAAATTATCTTTTAATAATAGTTTTAGTTTAAGTGGACGATGTAAATGTTAATGTAAATTATGCGGCGGTGCAATTATTAAAACTGTAATCATTTTAATGCGTAGGTCAATTAAAATATGTATTTTGTACGCTTTAGATTCTAATGCTTAGATTGCATAGATTTTATTCATATTCGTCAACACCAACAACAACAAAAAAAGGATATTCATATCAACATGCAATAATTGCTTTTGCAAAAAAAAAAAATTATTGGTTAAAAATATTTATTGTGGAGTAAAATAAATTAACAAAAATAATAATTATCAATAGTTTGGGTTTCACATTTAATAACATACAAGAACACTCAGACAGGAACCGATGTTCACTCTTTCTTTTTCTTACACGTTCGATTATAAATACTTAATAGATGACACTTGGACGGTCGATGTGGACCATTTTGACTCAGCAAACGAAGTGACAAATGATTGAAATCAATAAGAGACAAAAGTTTAATTAAAATTGCACTTCTAAGACAACAAAACATACACAGAGATGTGTCTCAATCTCCAGTGTTTTTATGGTTTTTAAACTGAAGCTGAATCATCTTCATCGAGTGGTCAGAGAGACTATTGGAGTTTGGAGTGCGAGAAAGAAGAATGGGTCCATAAATTGAACAGCAAGCCACCTCTGTTACATCACTGATCACTCTTTTTTTGTTTAGAGTAAAAAGCAACCTCCAAGGTCAGAAGTAAAATTATTGAGATTTTACAGCACAGTTTTGGTAAATATAAAAGCACACGGCATCAGAGATTCTGCAACACAAACAAGAACATTACTAAAAACCAGACATTGGCACTAATTTCTACGCTCTCTCTCTCTCTCTCTCTCTCTCTCTCAACCAAAGATGAGATTCTCTGCAGACAAGACACTATAGAATATTGTGTTTTCTCTCTCTCTCTCACCATCTCTCTCATCCTAAGATTTCATTGAATCTAAAAGGGAAGTGAGATAATCCTTGTCATTACTTGTCATGAAAGAAAGGGTTTACAAATAGTTGATTTGGTCCAAGACTGAAAAGATGATTAATATCAACCTTGGTGTGGTGGGGGTGGAGGCATAGACATGTGATGGTGTTGGTATGGTGGTGGTTGTTGTGGTAGTCCACCTTCCTGCGGCATGTGTTGTGGCAGCCATCCTCCAAGTTGGTGCATTACCATGGCTTGAGGTGGTGGAGGCGGCCTCGGACCACCGAAACCTTGTTGGTGATTTAAATACTGAGGAGGTGGTGGCGGCGGCATACCCTGAGGCGGACGGAATTGCATGGGTGGTGGGACCAAGCTGTGTTGTTGTGGCTGAGATGGCCAGGATGGTGGCTGAGTTTGATATACTTGTGGAGGTGGTGGTGGTGGTGGACGGGGGGCTGGGATTGGGACAGGTTGCATGCCGCCATTAGCAAACGGACGTGGTAGACCATTAACTTGAGGAGCATTGGATGGGGGGCCACTTGCGAATAGCGTATGGGGTCTGCTTCTCTGGGAAATTGGATTTGTGGCAGCCAAAAGCCTCTCTGCAATTCACAAAAGTAATGTGTTGATATTCCAATGACGGAGAGAAACTGAATCCATAAGTTAAGACAAGAAAAGAGTATAAAGAGCCTAACCTGCTGGAGTACCATGGCGTTCTCCTTTGGTGTCTTTCTTGTAGGCGTAAGAAACTGTTATTTGACGATTACAGAGATATTGTCCAGTCATTGCCTGCAATGGTGAGAGAAAGTTCAGAGCAATATACTACCATTGGATTAGGTGAATGGAAAAGTTACTTTCGTGTAATAGGTTAGACTCATTCTCCCAGCCAAGTTCATAGAAATGATAGTCATGAAAGAAGAAGAGAATTACCTCAATAGCAGCATCAGATGCCTCAAAGGAGTCATAGCTGATGAAACCAAATCCTCGTGAGTTTCCGGTATCGGGATCTCGCATTATCTGAAATGAAAACTTTCTAAAATTAGAGTCTAAATCACAAGGCCATTCTTTTTCCGTAGTGGAATGATGATGAATGGTATTTTACTATCGCATTGGTGACAGGAGACAGATAAATAGATCATTAATGTCTGAAATCTAATGAAATAAAAACACTACCTTAGGATTAGAAGCAATCACCCCAAATGCGCTGAAAGTATCATATAAGAGTTTTTCATCCACATCCTACAAAACAAAACCTGGTCAGCTACAAAATCAATTCAGCTTTGTAGAGTAAACAAAATCGGAGTGTACCGCCAAGATACTTACAGGGTCAAGGTTCCCAATAAAAAGGTTAGCACCAACATCCAAGCTTTTCTTATCTTGAGATGCCTAATACAATTTTTAATCAGCAAAAAAAATGTTAGCAAGTCATAGTAGATAAATTAAACAAGTCTCTGCAGCAAAGCTCACAAAATCCATCTGCTCAAAATCTCGAGAATTCATAAGAAACTGAAAGATAGGCAATGGAAGTTACAGAAACAATTTGATACCTTGTTAACACGAATAGGTTTCCCGTAGAGCTTAATCATGTTAAGAACCTTAATTGCCTACACAAAACATTGAAATTCGTTAAACATAGTACCCAAAATAAAGTCTAAGAACTCCTCACAAAAGGGAAAAGAGCAAGACTTACATAGTCAGCATCTTCCTCACTACGGTATTCAATGAATCCATAGCTCTGATGAAGATTTGTCACTCTATCTTTCGGAACATAGACGTTAACTAATACAATCCAATAACAAGAGAAGCTAATGTCAGAATTTTTTTTACTAAGTTCCTAAACCAAATCCTATGATTTTGTTCGACTAAACAAAAGACATTAGCTACCGAAGAAACTTAAGGAGATACTGATATGAACTTACCAACAGGTCCGGCTTGAACGAACAATTCCCAAAGCAATTCTTCAGAAAGCTGAAATTTCAAAGAGGAAATTGGATCATTTTACCAAATATTCAACTAAAATCACAGAGGAACACAAAATCGCGAAACCTAAAAAAGTTCAGAACCTGAGCATCGAGATTCCCGACGTAAACAGTGGCGTCTTGGTTCCTCTCAGCGGAGTGCTGGCCGAGAAGATTAGCTCCAACACCAGGAGCGATTCGATTCGTCATCTTCTTCTTCTCCTCCTTGTTTCCTAACTCCGTCGCCGACTGAGAAATCTGAGATTTTGTAGCTAGAAGTCTAGAACGACGGTGAAGAAGAAAGAGGTTTGTTTATTTAGAGTGGTGCCGTCACTAATGGGCCTTTATACCCATTAAGCCTTTCCTTTTAGATCCACTTAGCTATATAGCCTTTTCAACTGGTGCCGTCACTAATGGGCCTATATACCCATTAACCATAACAAATCTAAAAAAGTGAAAATATCAGATATGTCTCGGAATGTCTTCGATAATAAAGAGCAAAGCAGCGACTAAAGAGACTGAAAACAAACCCTAAAGATCATTTGTATTTAAGTTTTAATTAATCTATAAAATTACTTAAACCCCAAAGACATTTGTATTAGTTCACTTACGATTGCAAAATTTTATTTCTTTATGCAAAACCCATTTCAAAAGTCTTAAACCCTAAAGACATTTCTTTTAACTTCCTCCTCCTCCGTGCTCGGTGGCCGACGCTTGCCTTGCAATGACGCCGTCTCGTTTCTATCTCCGCTTCCTCCGCCGCTTCTCCACCGCCGCTGTAACCACTGCTTCATCCGGCGCAATCACTATCTCCAAAGCTAAATCCAAACTCCGCAAAGTACACGATCCCGACAAAGCCTTAGCTATCTACAACTCCGTCTCTAACAATTCATCATCTCCTCTCTCCTCTCGCTACGCCATGGAGCTCACAGTCCAACGCCTCGCTAAATCTCAACGGTTCTCCGACATAGAAGTTCTAATTGAGTCTCACAAAAACAACCTAAAGATAAAAACAGAGCCTTTTCTTTCTACACTTATCAGATCTTATGGACGAGCTTCAATGTTTGATCATGCTATGAAGATTTTTGAGGAAATGGATCAGCTTGGCACACCCAGATCCGTTGTTTCCTTCAATGCCTTACTCGCTGCTTGTCTTCATTCTGATTTGTTTGAAAGAGTCCCCAAACTGTTCGACGAAATTCCTCACAGGTATAATAATATTACTCCTGATAAAATCTCTTACGGTATGTTGATTAAGTCATATTGTGACTCTGGTTCGCCTGAAAAAGCTATGGAAATTATGAGAGTTATGGAGGTTAAATATGTGGAAGTTACCATCATTGCTTTCACCACCATTTTAGGATCTTTGTATAAGAATGGGTTAGTAGATGTAGCGGAAAGCCTGTGGACCGAGATGGTGAATAAAGGTTGTGAATTGGATAACACGGTGTATAATGTAAGACTCATGAATGCTGCAAAGGAAAGTCCCGAAAGAGTCAAGGAATTGATGGAAGAAATGAGTAGTGTGGGATTGAAACCTGATACGATTAGCTATAACTATCTTATGACTGCGTACTGCGTGAAAGAGATGATGGATGAAGCCAAGAAAGTGTATGAAGTTCTCGAGAAAGAACACAATTGTGTACCAAACGCAGCGACGTTTAGGACATTGATATTTCATTTGTGTATAAACGGGTTGTATGATCAAGGTTTAACAGTGTTTAAGAAGAGCGCGATGGTGCACAAGATTCCGGATTTCAAAACGTGTAAGCATTTGACTGAAGGGTTGGTGAAGAATAATAGAATGGAAGACGCAAGAGGAGTGGCTAGGACTGTGAAGAAGAAATTCCCTCCGCGATTAGTAACCGAGTGGAAGAAACTAGAGGAAAAGCTGGGATTGTATTCAAAGGCTTCATCTTCTTCTCAAACAAGACAAGTGTTAGATCAAGAAAGAGAGGATGATGCTGCATAAAGCTCAAGAGTTTGCTAAGAAGATCGTGTTTTTGTCTGTGCTTGCTTGCTTCATCCAAATATTATGACTTGTGGAAACTGTGATCAACCGTGAAGGTTATAATACTATGAGTTCCTCTTACATTTGATCTCTCGTAAAAAAAACTGTAAAAGCTACAAGTTTTAGTTACTCGGAGAATCGGAGACTCAAGACTGTATTACGGGGGTTTTTAGTTGGTTAAAACTCTTTTTTAAAACCTGTTTTATACCACCAACTTCATCTTAAAATACTCACTACCTCATCCATTATACTATTATGTCACGCTCTCATCCTTTGCCCCATTTCATAAACATCAAACTTTATATAATAAACAAATGCTCAGATTTACAGAAACGATCACTCAAGACAATATAAAAACGGAAGTTTCTGAGCTTTAAGACTCGTCAGCCATATTTCCCTTGGTAGTTAAAGGTGGTCGTGGCTGCGGTGGCCATCTCCTCTTTGTTTCTTCTTCTTCTCGTTTCCTCCGTTCCTCCTCTGCTCTTTTAGCCGCTTCTTCTTCTCTCTTTCTCTCTAGTTCTCTCCTCATAGCTTCCTCCTCACGTCTCTTCCTCTCCACCTCTTCTCTCTCTTTCCTCTGCCTCTCTTCCTCTCGTCTTTTCGCCATCTCTTCCTCTCTCTTTCTCTCCTCTTCTCTTTTTCTCGCTTCTTCTTCATGTCGCTTCCTTTCTTGTTCCTCACGTCTCTTTCTCTCCACTTCCTCTCTCTCTTTCCTCTGCCTCTCTTCCTCTCGGCTTTTCGCCATTTCTTCTTCTCTCTTTCTCTCCTCTTCTCTCTTCCTTGCTTCTTCTCCACGTCTCTTCCTCTCCACTTCCTCTCTCTCTCTCTTCTGCCTCTCTTCCTCTCGTTTCTTCGCTATTTCCTCTTCTGCCTCTCTTTCTTCTTCTCTCTTCCTCGCCTCCTCTTCTTCTTCCTCATGTCTTCTCTTCTCTTCTTCTTGCCTCTTAGCTTTCTCTTCTTCTCTCTCTGTTTCTTCTTCTCTCTTTCTTGCCTCTTCTGCTTCCTCCTCACGTCTCTTTCGCTCTTCCTCTCGTCTCTTAGCTTCCTCCTCCTCTCTCTTCCTTTCTTCTTCTCTCTTTCTTGCCTCTTCTGCTTCCTCCTCACGTCTCTTTCGTTCCTCCTCTCGTCTCTTAGCCTCCTCCTCTCTCTTCTTTTCTTCTTCTCTCTTCCTTGCTTCCTCTTCTTCTTTCCTTCTTCGCTCAATTTCTTCCTCTTCACGTCTCTTCCTCTCTTCAATCTCCCTCATAAGCTTAGCAAGCTCTCCCTCCGCACAAGAGACGCAATCCAATATCACACTTTCTTTCTGAGCTTCCAACAGTCCTTTGATTGTCTCATTACTCAAGTTAAAAGACACAGCAAGTACCTCCCGATCCAATACTTTCAGAACCGAGTTTTGCCCTACTAAGAACTGAGGGTAGTTTGCCTTCGCTGAAGTGCTAAACCCCATGAATACGAATGAGCTGTTTCCGAAAGACATTTGAGCCATAGGATGAAACTTCGGCACAACAAAAACATCTCCTTCCTCAACCATGAACCTCTCGCTATTACTATTGTTTTTGCAAGAAGACAACAACTGTTGGTTAACCACTCGTACCATGCCTTCTCCTTGTAACACAATCGATATCTCACAAGCACTAGGGTTCCAGTGCGGTCCCATCATCGATCCCTACAAAATTGGATAAACCATTTTTAAGTCACATCAAGACAAGATAAGAAATCAAGAACCAAGGATACATGGTTAGTTTCAAGTGGCTTAACCTTAGTTAGATTAACCATAAATACTCCAAATCTTGAACCCTTAAAAGCATCCAAATCCTTCTCGTCTACCACTATGCTCCGACCATTGTTGTTCTCAAAGTCCGGGTCAGCCTCAAAAACATTGAACGTTCTTGATTTCTTTTTATTAGTGTCAACGATTGGTTTCATCGCCAAATGATCAGTCACGTCTTCAACTCTGACAAAGAGCCTAACGAGCCGTGATTGCCACTTATCCTCCTCCGAGCCTCGTGTTCTGTTTTTTGGCAGAGCATTTATGATCAACGGAGGTTTTGTTGCGTCTCTTATCTTCCTCAAAACATCCTCAGGAACCTTCCATGTCGTAGAAACCACACACAATGTAATCAATGAAACAACAACCACATATAGAATCCTGTATATTTACGAACCTCGCGAGTACAAAGAAACAGAACGTACCGCAAAAGCTGACCGGAGAGTTCTATCGTCGAAGCCCAATAAAAGGTCTCTAATACTCGAGTAGGCTCCAAGACATGGATCGTTTAAACACTTCCCCACGTCGAAGATTGCGTAAACCTTAAGTTTCTCTGGAACTTCGTCACTCTTCAAGTTGCTGTGTATGTAGAAGACTGTACCGGAACGTAGCCTGTAAACATCTCCTCGTCTTAGTTTTAACGTCCTCTCGCTCTCCTCCTCCACCCAATTTAAAATCCCACTCCCTATACACAATCCCAATAGCAATCACAACATTACCTAATAATAAACCTAACCATGCTCTTCAAGTAGAGGAATAAACGAAAAAAACTGAAGGCCGAATCGTTGCGGTGTAACATTCTCTAATCCGTTATAAAAAAAAAAACGTTTGTTTCTAATTGAAATTCATGAAAACAATCAAATAATTAATAAATGATTAATTTTAGTGACATATTTATTAAGGTTTTAACTAAACCAAAGTTTTAATTTAAAATATGTATCATGCTTTAATAAACTTCAACTACTTATGTTCAATAGAAAAAAGAATCTACAAAAAATATGACTCCCAATCGTATTATATATGATAAGCTCAAAATTTTAAAAGATTCTACGAATAAAAAAAACACAAAACGTAGATGAGTTATGACAATACCAGTGTGAACAAAGAAAACCATGTCGGAATGGAGAAGAAGAGGAAGCAAGAGTGCGTTTGGCTCCAATGTTATGAACTGAAGATGGTATCCATCACCGATCTGAACGGCTGATATTTCTCCGAACTCCGTCGCTACGATTGGCGTGCGTTGATCCCTCTTAACCAGAAGTGGCGACGAAAACGACGACTCGGAGCTTGAAACGACGCCATTTGGGTCAGGAAAAGACTCTGTGCATAGGAGGAACAAGGCAACGAGACATATGTAAACAGAGAATATCGTAAACTGCGACATCGTTTGTTGCATACTCAAATGAGAGAGACTCTTCAGCTCTTTTTATTTTACATAAACGTGACGATGAGAGGTGGGTCAGTGTTTGGAACACGTGTCGTGATAAGTGAACACGTGTATCAGTACCTTGACACGTGGTTTGATACCAATCTGATGTTCATGAGTGACAATAGTTGACGATAGATCAATAGAGACTAAAGGTTACAATCGGGTTAATATGCTTATCCAAATAATATTTCACCAAGTAATTAACTGATATCAATATCACGTAAGTATTTGTGTTTGAAATAATCAAAGCTTGATCATAATGTATCAACCCTTAAGTGGAGAGATAGTCGTACTCGTTTGTGCTTGCATTTTCGTTTATAGGTCCCATTGGCAACAAAATCTCTAATGATATGTGGTGATCATGAGGTAAATTTTGAAGTAATATATGCCCAGCCCATTAAGTTAGAATTGTGAACAGTTTCAGCATTTTCCATATATTAGTAAGGACTTTTTTGAGGCCTGTATCATCAAATTGCACACTTGCATAGTTGCATAGCATTGTTATGAATTTGAGAAACTGAGTTTTTTTTTTTTTGCTAATATAAAAAAAGACAAAAAAGAATTACTAACCAAATGATTTCTGAAAATCAAACAATAATCACGTTTATAAGCAACTCTCTTGAATTGACCTATAAGCATAAATTCGATTTAAGTCAACTTGAGCATGTCAACATGTGGCTCAAGTGGGGAGGAACACATTATTAGAAGAAGAATACATATAAAAGAGAACGATTACGTTGAATTATACTAAAGGTGCGAAAAAAAAACCAGAGTCTAGGGGTTAAAATACCGAACTATTACGTTTCGGCCAAATTAAGTATATTTACTTTTTTATTGTTTATTTTTTTTTATTCAATTTATCAATATCCAATTTATTCACCTTATTTAATTTAAAAATCACCAATTGGCACCATAAATTGTATTGTGAGTTGTTGACTGGACCAAAATTATGTTAGCCACTGATCAAATTTAACCACCATCTAATATTGTCGTTTAAACAAACATCAATAATCACGATCCAAAGCCATGGAATATTGAAATCTCTAACTCAATCCCAATTGAAAGCATGATTGGTTCCATCAAACATAGTTATAAGCTTTGATCTTATAGTTTCGGTTGTGTAATTGTTGGTCATGTAGACGTCAACGTTAAATTCCTCTGCAATTTTGATTAGCCTGGAAAACATCTGAGCTAGTTTTTGCTGCAACATAGAAACATGACTTAATGAATTGTGTCAATGATTATGTTGCAGTACTGTGTGGGAGGCAAAGTTAACATGGTGGTCTGTGAGTTCCCCTTTTCCAGTGCAATCGACTTGGAATAAAGCAATGGCCGATTCAACAATCTGAAAAATATGGTAAACCCAATTAAAATTAGTTCATATTTCGTGTTGAGTTTTGACGGATGGATAACTAAACTAAGATAGTCATATATGTTTACTTACTAAAATCATAAACGGTTCCTCAGACATTTTTGCAGCAAGGCCAAGAAGCAAGTTGTACATATGCTCATAAGTATAAGTACGAGCATAAATGATCTGTTACATTTTGTAGTTGAATGTGACGTGAAAGGTAAATAAATGGTGCAACATTTGAGTCCCTTATGAAGGTAAAGAAGGTAAGTTGGGCCTCGGCCAAGAGAAATTGAAGAAGGATGGCCCAAGAGTTATAAAGCCCAGTCAACCAAATAATGTGAAGACAAGTTGACTATACCTGCAAAAAAAGAGTGTTAGCAATGGTGAACACGAACAACATACGCTCCGCCTTCGTAATCGATTCGATGCTCTTAAGGATAAAGTTAATGACTAATCAATTAAGAGCTGTAGTAGTGGATAAGCTAGACCTAGTCTCTAGATTGTTCTTAACTATTATATAATGCTATGTAATAGAAGAGAAAAGAACAAGGTCAAGAATAATACGTTTCAAATTTTCATTTTCTTACAAAATTTCTCATGGTATCATAGCCATTGTATCCTTAACAGGTATTTTTAATGGTGGATCCTTATCCTTTCCCAAGTCATGTTCACGTTCTGAGCTCAGTCACGTTGAAGCTCAATGATGGTAACTATTTGCTATGGAAGACACAGTTTGAATCTCTCTTGTCTAGTCAGAAGCTCATCGGGTTCGTAAATGGTGGTGTCATGCCACCTTCAGCCACCACTTCTATCGTCAATGGTCAAGTCACCACTCAGGTCCCGAACCCTCAATACGAAGCTTGGTTCTGCTCCGATCAACTAGTCTGTTCATGGATTTTTGGAACCCTGTCAGAAGAGGTGCTTGGATCTGTTCATAGTCTTCAAACTTCTAGAGATGTCTGGATCTATCTAGCTGAAAATTTCAACAAAAGCTCCATTGCCAGAGAGTTTTCTCTACGTAGAAGTCTACAGCTCTTAACAAAGAAAGGTAAAACCTTTAGCGCTTATTGTCGGGAATTTAAGGCAATATGTGACTCCTTAAGCTCTATTGGAAAACCTATTGATGAATCAATGAAGATATTTGGGTTTCTCAACGGTCTGGGACGTGAGTATGATCCAATAACAACTCTGATACAAAGCTTTTTGACGAAACTTCCTACACCAACCTTCAACGATGTCATCTCTGAGGTAGAAGGATTTGACAGCAAGCTGCTATCTTATGAAGAAATAGACTCAGTAACACCACACATGGCTTTTCACAACGAGAGATCCGACTACAACACCATCTTCAAATATGGTCAAAGAGGACGTGGTAAAGGTCAAAACAGAGGAAGAGGAGGTTTTTCTTCAAGAGGTAGAGGTTTTTCTCAGCACTAGTCTACTCAATACACCTCCGGTGAAAGACCAGTTTGTCAGATATGTGGAAGAACTGGTCATACAGCTCTAAAGTGATATAATCGATTCGATAATAACTATTAGGATAGACAAACCTCCCAAGCTTTTTCCTCCCTACATGTTTCTGATGAATCAGGAAAGGAATGGTATCCTTACTCTGAGGCTTCTGCACACGTCACTCCCAATACGGCAAATCTTTAGTCTACAACGACCTATAATGGAAATGATACAGTTCTTGTTGGGGATGGAGTACATCTGCCTATCACACATGTTGGATCTGCCACTATTTTAGGTACAATTCCATTAAATGATGTCTTGGTCTGTCCTGATATCCAGAAATCACTTGTTTCAGTGTCAAAACTATGTGATGACTTCCCTTGTGGGGTGTGGTTTGATGCTAAAGTTTGTGTTGTTGATTTAACCACTCAGAGTGTAGTGGCAAAGGGTCCACGAAGTAGTGGTCTTTATGTGTTGGAGAATCATGATCTTGTTGCCTTCTTCTCTAATCGCCAGTGTGCAGCTTCTGAAGACACGTGGCATCATAGATTGGGGCACTCAAATCAACATATTCTCCAACAACTAAAATGCAACAAAGATATTATTTTAAATAAGAGCAGAACCACCTCCATTTTTGAGCCTTGCCAGATGGGGAAGAACTCAAGACTTCAGTTTTTCAATTCAGATTCACGTGTGTTGCATCTTCTAGATCGAATACATTGTGATTTATGGAGACCATCACCAGTTGTGTCAAACCAAGGATTTAAGTATTATGTGGTTTTTGTTGATGATTTTTCAAGATTTTCTTGGTTCTACCCTATGCGTGCAAAATCTGAATTTTTTCCAATATTCATTGCCTTTCAAAAGATGGTTGAAACTCAATTCCAGACAAAGATCAAAGTGTTACAAAGTGATGGTGGAGGGGAGTTTACAAACAATCAGCTCAAACAACATCTAACAAGAAGTGGGATTCTATACCCTTCAACAAAATGGTATAGCTGAAAGAAAACATAGACATCTAGTGGAGCTTGGTCTGTCTATGATGTTTCACAGTCATACTCCACTTCACTACTGGGTAGAAGCTTTCTTCACAGCTAACTTCACCACCAACCTTCTTCCTTCTTCAACCTTGAAGAACTGCAGTCCTTTTGAGGTTTTGTTCAAGAAAAAACCAAATTACTCGATGCTTAGGGTATTCGGGTCTGCTTGCTATCCTTGTCTTAGACCCATGGCTAGTCACAAATTCAAGCCAAGATCTCTTCAATGCGTTTTTCTTGGCTATCATACCCAGTATAAGGGATACCGCTGCCTCTATCCTCCCACTGGAAAAGTATATATCTCCAGGAATGTGGTGTTTGATGAAGAGTGCTTCCCATTCACCAAACAGTATCAATCCTTGATCCCTTCATATCAAACGCCCCTTCTAAAAGCCTGGCAATCTGCTTCAGCTCCAGCTACGCCTAAAAGTGTAACAATAGAATCTCCAAGTCCTCTACCTTATCATCATTCACCTCAACAAGCAAGTCAAGTTACAGAACCTGCTCAGCTAGACTCACCTCAGATTCAGGAACAACATGATGACACCCCTATCACACAAGAAATTGAGGAGAATTTCTCTCAGGCCTCAGAGTTAACAGACACACAAGAGCTGCACCATAACAACATTCATCCCATGATTACGAGAGCTAAGGCAGGCATTCATAAACCTAACCCTAGGTATGTCCTCCTAGCCTCAAAATTTATTACAGAAGAGCATAAAAATATTACTGCTGCGTTAAATCATCCAGGATGGAACCAAGCTGTACATGATGAAATAGGAACAATTCACATGTTACACACTTGGACGTTGGTTCCACCAACAACAGATATGAACGTTTTAGGCTGCAAGTGGGTTTTTAAAACGAAACTCAAACCAGATGGGTCTGTTGAATAGCTTAAAGCTCGTCTCGTTGCAAAGGGATTTGATCAGGAAGAAGGGTTGGATTATCTGGAAACATTCAGCCCTGTAGTAAGGACTGCTACCATCAGAATGGTACTTGATGTTGCTACAACCAAAGATTGGGTACTCAAACAGCTTGATGTTACAAATGCTTTCCTACATGGTGAACTCCAATAACCCGTGTTCATGTCGCATCCTCCGGTGTTTGAGGATCAACAAAGACCGTCTCATGTCTGTCGTCTAACCAAGGCCCTTTATGGACTTAAACAGGCTCCAAGGGCCTGGTTTGATATGTTCAGTAACAATCTGATTGACTTTGGGTTCACCTATTGCAAGTCTGATCCTTCTCTGTTCACATATCATAAAGAGGGGAAAACATTAGTGCTATTAATGTATGTTGATGATATGCTACTCACAGGAAGCAATTAACAACTTCTACAAAAGCTTCTTACCTCTCTCAATCAACGCTTCTCCATGAAAGACCTAGGAGCTCCCAACTACTTCCTCGGAGTAGAAATTCAAAAATGTTCAGATGGTCTCTTTCTTCATCAGTCAGCTTATGCATCAGACATACTTCACCAAGCTGCTATGTCTAACTGCAACCTAATGGCCACACCTCTCCCACAACATCTAGATACTCTTGATTCAGAAAGGTTTTCAGAACCTACTTACTTTCAAAGTCTTGCAGGCAAACTATAGTACCTCACTATCACAAGACCAGATATACAATACGCAGTCAATTTTGTGTGTCAAAGGATGCACTCTCCTACCATATCTGACTTTTGTCTTCTCAAAAGGATCCTGAGATACATCAAAGGTACAATCAATATGGGATTACATATTCGCAGGAACTCAAACCTGTCACTTTCGGCCTATTGCGATAGTGACTGGGCCAGTTGTAAAGAAACTCGTCATTCCACAATGGGATTCTGCACTCTCCTTGGTTCTAATCTCATCAGTTAGTCTGCAAAGAGGCAAGAAACAGTTTCAAAGTCGTCTACAGAATCCGAGTATAGAGCTCTTGCCGCGACAGCTCAAGAAATTACTTGGCTCTCATTCTTGCTACGTGATATGGGAATTCCTCAACGAAGCCCGACGGTGCTTAATTGTGACAATCTCTCTGCTGTTTATCTAAGTACCAATCCAACCCTCCACAAAAAAATCGAAACACTTCAACATAGACTTTCATTATATAAGAGAACAAGTCGCTTTGGGCCTCATTGAGACGAGACATATTCTGGCAAGACTCCAGCTAGCTGATATTTTTACTAAATCTCTGTCAAGACGACCGTTTGAAAATTTCAGAACCAAACTCGGTGTTAGTGAGTTACCCACCACGAGTTTGAGAGGGGATGAAGGTAAAGAAGGTAAGTTGGGCCTCGGCCAAGAGAAATTGAAGAAGGATGGCTGATATATCATGGTTTTTACCCGTTTTTAACCATGATATAAGTCCTTTTTGTTGAGTCTTTTCTTTAGTTTTAGAGTCTTTCAGGTTCTTTTCAAGCTATAGGCGCGTATGGAGCTGATTGGAGGATTTGGAAGCTTTTGAAGCAATCTGGAGTTGAAGCCGTTTGGGACACTGAGGAGCATCGATCGACACCATTCGTTTGGAAGAACCACGACCAAAGAACCTAACATCAATCGATACCATTTACAGCATCGGTCGATGCAAGTGACCAGAACGCGAAACAAACCCAAGATTATCTAGAAGTTTTCCTTATTTTTCGAGATAACTACAAAACGTTTTGATTAACTATATAATTAGGTTTTTGAGCCTCCGGAAGGATACCTTGTGACTTCTGGAGATAGAGAATTTCTGCAATTGAGTTTTTAGAGAAGAATTCTAGAACCTCTTTGTATTCTTACTCTATTTCATTTTATTATATGATATCTATTCTATTCATGATGTTTATTGCATTCACCATGTCTGAGTAGATTTCCTGTTAGGATTAGGGTTGCTTAAAGGCATTCGATGAATTATTAGATCTGGATTAATTGTTAGGGAATAATCTATAGAGCTTTTCATCTAGACTTGATATTAATGTTGATTCTAGCCTCGCGAACTAGAATCTGATTTTAGGTTGTTTGATTGGCACGAAAGTGTGATTGATTGCCTGATCTAGTGTTTGGTGAGCAAAAACCCTATTCGCAAAGAAATTTGGTTTAGGAATTTTGTGAACAATTGAACTTGAACTTTAATGCTTGTTTAAATTCATAGAATTTGCAAAGAAATTTGGAATTCTAGGTTTAGGCATAGATAGTTTTCGCAACGAAAGTTGGTTTACTTTACATCTGTGTTTCAAGTTGGTTTACTTTACTTTACATCTGTGTTGGGTATCTTCTTCAGAGGGATCGATTGGAGGTATCAGATGGCTTTGGACGCTGCAAGCAACGGTAACTTCAACACCAGGTATCCCGAGGACGCTTATGTGATGATTGAGAATCTGGCTTCTAGCAACAGCACTAAGAATGCTGATTTTGAGAGGAAGAAACAGAATGGTAGTGCTGATGGTTTACATATAGCTGAGGTACATGCGAAGCTGGATTCAGTTCACAATCTGTTATTGGGTAAGCAGCAGAAGGCAGTGCACTTTGCTGAGGAAGTCGAGAACATCGAAGAAGGTGAAGCAGAGGATGTCAACTACATAGGTGGTAATGAGTTTCAGAATTCATACAACCGCAGCTTCACTAACAACTCTCAGAGAGGAAGATTCAAATCTGATTTCAAGACTGCAAATTTCGGAGCTCAGAAGCCATTTCAGAATAGTGGATACACTCGCACTTATGGGAATTCGTCCTATCAGACACCACCTCCCAAGACTCAGGAAAGCAAAGTCGAGACTATGCTTGAACAGATTCTTGAGGGGCAGCAGAAGATGACCGTTGACTTCAACGGGAAGATGGACGCCTTATACACTGATCTGAATGGGAAAATTGAGGCTTTGAACATCCATCATAAGAAGTTGGAAACCCAGATTGCTTAGATGGCAGAAACTGCGAAGAGACAGGATGGTTTCCTACCGGGAAAGACAGTGAATCCGAGGGAACATGTTCATGCTATCACGTTGAGAAGTGGAAGGGAGGTTGCTCCAAGGCAGAAGAAGGCTTACTCGCCTCAGCAACTCGTCGATCTTGCTGGAGACGACGATGACGACGATCAGTTTCTTGAAAATTCCCCAGTATCGATCGATACTCCTCCAGTATCGATCGACACCCCCCTTCCACGATCATCACCGACTCAGACTTCTACAGAATCAGTTGAAAAACTGAGAGCATCGATCGATACTCCCCCTGTATCGATCGATACTTCTCCTAAAGTCGACCAGAAGCAGACAACAGGTCATGTCGGCAGATTTTATGTACCTAAGGTTCCTTTCCCTCGACCCCCTGCTAAGTCAAAGAAAGAAACAGAAGAGGCTAGATGCAGAGCGATGTTAGAAAAGATAGTGGTCGAACTCCCGTTCGTCGATGCTCTCAAGACTGCACCAGCTTTCAGAAGGTATATCAAGAGGATGGTTTCCAGTAATGTGTACCTTGAGGAGGGAGTACTGAGAATTACCGATGAGTGCAGTGCGATTGTTCTCAACAAGATTCCAGAGAAATTACCAGACCCTGGTAGTTTTGTCTTGGACTGCACGATCTTTACGGAGAGGTTTGAACGTTCTCTTTGCGATCTTGGTTCGAGTGTGAACCTTATGCCATATTCGGTGGCTAAGAGGATGGGAATGACAGACTTCACACCGACTAGGATCTCCTTTATCTTTGCTGATCGATCAATTCGATTCCCTGAGGGTTTGCTTGAGGATGTCCCGATTACCATTGGGAACTGCTTAGTTCCAACCGATTTCATCGTCCTCGAGTATGATGCTGAACCACGAGATCCACTGATATTGGGCAGACCGTTCTTAGCTACAGTGGGGCCCTAATCGATTGCAAGAATGGGCGGATATCTCTCAACATTGGTGATCTGGTCATGACATTCAATATGGAGAAGATGATGAAGAAACCAACCATCGATGGTCAGACTTTCTTCATTGACACATTCAGTGAGCTATCAGATGAGTATTTCTTAGGATTGCACCCTGAGAATCCCTTGGAGAGAGCTTTGGTTTGCTCGGCTGAGACAGAGACAGTTCCCACAGAGGTTGTTGCTGCCTATGCGACGATTCTTGACAACTAAGCAGAGGCATCGATCGATACCATAGGAGGTATCGATCGATACTAACCCCTTCGTCCCGAAGAGCTGCTAATCTCTCGCACCAGGGCCGATTCTTTACATGATTGGAGTGAAGCGAAAGCTGCTAAGCTTGATCTAAAGCCACTCCCAGCTAGCCTGAGGTACGTTTTCCTTGGCCCTAACTCTACTTATCCTGTGATTGTCAATTCTTCTTTGAACAGCGCAGAGGTCGCCTCACTGCTGAGCAAGCTGCGCAAGTATCGCAAAGCTCTCGGCTATTCTCTTGATGACATTTCAGATATCTCACCAGATCTGTGCATGCATCATTCATCTGGAGGACGAGTCGAAGGCTTCAATAGAGCATCAGAGGAGACTCAACCCGAATCTGAAAGAAGTGGTCAAGAAGGAGATTTTGAAACTTCTGGAAGCAGGAGTCATCTATGCCATTTCTGATAGCAGTTGGGTCAGTCCGGTTCATGTTGTTCCTAAGAAGGGAGGCTTTACAGTGGTTAAGAATGAGAACGATGAGCTGGTTCCGACGAGAACAATCACTGGGCATCGCATGTGCATCGATTACAGAAAGCTGAATGCTGCGACAAAGAAAGATCACTTCCCATTGCCCTTCATTGATCAGATGCTGGAAAGGCTGGCTAGTCATCCTTACTATTGCTTCCTGGATGGCTACTCAGGCTTCTTCCAGATCCCGATACATCCAGATGATCAGGAGAAGACGACTTTCACTTGTCCCTACGGCACATTTGCCTACAGGAGAATGCCATTTGAGTTGTGCAATGCTCCAGCTACATTTCAGAGATGCATGATGTCCATCTTCTCAGATATGATCGAGGAGTTCATGGAGGTATTTATGGATGATTTTTCTGTTTATGGGTCTTCGTTTAAGGAATGTCTGGACAATTTGTGCAAGGTACTTCAGCGCTGTGAGGAAAAGCATCTAGTTCTGAACTGGGAGAAGTGCCAGTTTATGGTCCAAGATGGCATCGTTCTGGGACATAAGGTCTCTAAAGCTGGGATTGAGGTTGATAAGGCAAAGATTCAGGTCATGACAAGCCTCCTGCCGCCTACATCAGTGAAGGATATTCGGAGTTTCCTTGGTCATGCCGGGTTTACACCAAAGTGTCTTGCTGCGTTTGAGATGATCAAGAAAACATTGGTTTATGCTCCTATTGTGCAACCACCAGATTGGAGCCTTCCTTTTGAGGTCATGTGTGATGCGAGTGACTATGCTGTTGGTTCTGTTCTGGGACAGAGGAAAGACAAGAAGCTGCATGTGATCTATTATGCTAGCAGAACACTAGATGACGCCCAAAGGAACTACAACACCACTGAGAAGGAATTGCTTGCTGTTGTGTTCTCCTTTGAGAAATTTCGTTCCTATCTGATAGGAAGTAAGGTGATTGTGCACACTGACTATGCTGCTCTTAGGTATCTGCTGCAGAATAAGGATATGAAGCCTCGGTTATGTCGATGGGTTTTGCTGCTCCAAGGTTTAGACATAGAAATCAAGGACAAGAAAGGAGTAGAGAATGGCGTTGCAGATCATCTCTCGCGCATGAGGATCAGCGAAGAGGTTCCCATTGATGATTCTTTGCCCGAGGAGAAGATATACTTCATTGAGACTGGTTCTGCTTCGATCCTGTCGCTGAAGAAGACGAGCATCGATCGACACCCATGGAGTATCGATCGATACCTTCAAGCGTTGCTACCTTCCGTTCACGTTTCCAGCATCGATCGATACCCTCATTGTATCGATCGATGCCGGAGACTTTCCAATACCGAATTGTCTGCAGATCAGTCTGAATTTGAGGAATCTTTGGCAGTCATTTCTCTTGCTGAACCTTGGTACGCCGACATCGCCAACTACCTTGCTGTTGATCTAGAACCAAAGCACCTAAAGAAGTATGTGAAGAAGAAGTTCATGAGAGATGTCAGACGTTATTTCTGGGATGAGCCATATTTGTACAAGCACTGTTCTGATGGGATTTACAGAAGGTGTATAGCTGAATCTGAGGTGCCAGAAATCCTGTTTCATTGCCATGGTTCTGAGTATGCTGGGCACTTTGCTTCATTCAAGACGGTCTCTAAGGTTCTGCTAGCCGGTTTCTGGTGGCCTACGATGTTTAAGGATGCTCACACTTTCATTTCTCATTGTGATGTGTGTCAAAGACGAGGGAAGATCAGCAAGCGCCATGAGATGCCGCAGAACTTCATCCTGGAGGTTGAGGTTTTTGATTGCTGGGGTATTGACTTCATGGAACCATTCCCTCCATCGCGACAGAACAGCTACATCTTAGTCGCCGTCGACTATGTCTCTAAGTGGGTAGAAGCAATTGCTAATCCTACCAACGATTCTGCCGTGGTCCTGAAGCTGTTCAAGACTATTATCTTCCCACGATTTAGAGTACCCAGAGTTGTCATCAGTGATGGAGGTACTCACTTCATCAACAAGATCTTCGAGAAGCTGCTGAGGAAGTATGGTGTACACCACCGCGTTGCCACGCCATATCATCCTCAGACTAGTGGACAAGTAGAGGTCTCCAACAGACAGATCAAAGAGATCCTGGAGAAGACAGTTGGGCGCTGAAACTCGACGACGCTCTTTGGGCCTACAGAACAGCGTTCAAGACGCCACTCGGTACAACACCATTCCATTTGCTGTATGGAAAAGCATGTCATCTTCCTGTTGAGATAGAGCACAAAGCAACCTGGGCTACAAAACTGCTGAATTTTGACATCAAGACTGCTGCACAAAGACGATTGGTTCAGTTTAATGAGTTGGATGAGATTAGACACTCTGTCTATGAGAACTCCAAGCTGTACAAGGAAAGGACCAAAGCTTATCATGACAAGAAGATCCTTTCCCGACACTTTGAACCAAATGACCAGGTACTTCTGTACAACTCTCGTTTGCAATTGTTTTCTGGGAAATTGCGTTCTCGTTGGTCAGGTCCCTTCACGATCAAAGAAGGTCGCCCTCATGGTGCTGTAGTGTTGCTGAGTGCTGAAGGCAAGGAGTTCACTGTCAATGGACAGAGGGTGAAACACTATTGGGCAAAAGCCACCATTCCAGATGGGCAAAAGCAACCATTCCAGATGGGCACATTGTGCCTCTGGCTGAGCCACCCGCTGCCTGACTGACCTCCATGTCAAGCTAATGACATTAAACAAGCGCTTAGTGGGAGGCAACCCACTGGTGAGTCTGTACATAGTCTTTATTTTGATTTGTTTAGTTTTGTTTTTGTGTTGTGTTTTCACGTGGAACCAGGTCCAGACGACGAGCATCGATCGATACCCCTTGGTATCGATCGATACCATTGGCCTAAAGGGAGTTGTGCTATACGCTGAGCATCGATCGATAACACTTACTGTATCGATTGATACTCAGCCCCAGGTAGGTTTTTTCTATAAAACCTTCGGGTTTTAATCATTCACTCCCTCACCCTTTTATCGCTCGACGCCGCCCACTTGTTCTCTCCCACTCTCCCATCTTTTTTAATTCTCCATCATTTTCTTCAATTCCAAACTCTATTCCACTCAGATTTTTGATCACAATGTCATTCCATTGCCCATACTTTCGATCTACAAGGTAATGTACTCGATTTCGTCCTTTTAGATTTGTTGATAAGATTCGGTTTGGAGTTTGGGTATTTTGTGAAATTCTTGTTCTGATTTTGTCATCTTTGGTTCTAGAAGAATGAAATTGCTGTATATTAGGACTAGAATGGATATGATAAGGATGGAATAGATTTAGGGATTCGATTTTAGTTTTGGAATTCGATGCCCCTGTGATGAACTCTACGATTCTGTCTCGAGCATCGATCGATACCCGCCCTGTGATAGTATTGAGTTTGCGATGCAATCGGTCGGGCTTTGTGCCTAATCTCCGAGTATCGATCGATACCCCTTGGTATCGATCGATGCCTGCACTTGCTTGACGTACGAGCTATTCTGACTTCTGTTTTTGTTTTGAATTTTCTCAGATGGCTCCCCGCAAGAGGACACGACAGGATGACGCTTCCGGTTCCAACCCTCCAAGCCGCAACTTTGATCTCCAAGACGAGGTGGAGGCATTCTATGACTCACATTGGCATGCCAGAGTCATCACCGCCATTCTTACTGGCGATCGCTACAGAGTCCTGAAGGGCGGTTTCACAGAGGACACTGGTCATCAGAGCTTCATTGAGGCCCACATCAGTGACTTGCGAGCTGCGCCACGACGTTCTCCTTCTCCATCTGCCCCTGCCCCTGTTGCTAGGCCTCCCTGGCCTAAGTTGGAGGGGAAGAGGATCATTCCGCGACGCGATTGGGCAGGTTTGCCCAAGGATGAGACTGAGAGTGAGGCTTGCATTTATAGGCCCATAGCTGAGGAGTGGGATGACTATGACACTCTGTTCTACAACGAGTGGTTACGCGTTGTCATCTTGCCTACGCGCTTCATCGATCTTCACACCATGCGTCGTCTAGGCATCGACGTTGATCTTTCTGCCATGCTCGACAAGATTGGATTGGGCACTCTTTACTAACGGCAGTATGATCTTTACCCAGACCTCGTGCGTCAGTTCCTCGCCACAGCTCGAGTGTTTTACAGAGATTAGGTCCACCTTACTGCTTCAGATGGCACGTTTACTTTTCTGATCATAGGGGTTCGCTACATGCTTCTTATCCCTGACCTCTGCGCTATCTACGGGTTCGACCCTTATCCTCAGCAGATAGCTCTCCCTTCCCAGTTTCAGGATCTGCAGAACTTTTGGCGACACATTGGTCTTGGCGCCTACAACTCCAAGACCTCTACCCAAATTGATATCCGCCACCCGACTCTGCGTTGCATTGCCCGCATTCTGAGCACCACTCTCCTCTGCAAGATGGAGCCTAACAATTTGAGGATCTCTGAGCTTATTTTTTTGTACAAGGCAGTTGGTGACATAATTCCTGAGGATAGGTTTGAGTGGCCCGAGTTGAACCTTGCGGTCGCAACTATGCCACAGCACGGAAGACTGAGTCAGTCGGCAGCCTCCTTACCCCTATCTTCGAGCACTTTGGCATCTCCACTGCAGCATGCTCGATCGTCACTACTCGCTCACTCATGGAGGAGCAGCACATGCAGCATATGCGTTGGTTGAAGGCCACTCGCCGCTGGTGCCTGCCCACGACAAATGGAGAGCTCTTTGTGCAGCTCCCTAACCGCGATCTGACCTCCACCGGCATGCACCCTTCTCGACTACACTTTGATCCAGACCCGAGTCTGCTTTCGGTCGCCCCATCCGCTCGTGTCCGCGCACCACGCCAGCTTCCATCCTCTCCTGTAGCTGCTGCTGAGACACCAGCCGCTGACTCTGCTGGGAGTCAGCCTCTTCTTTCACAGCGCTGCCAGACGTCTGCTCCTGCTCCTTCATTTCCTCCACCACCAGAGCTACCAATGGAGACAGCTACCTTTCAGAGATACGTCGTGGAGAGTCTTCAGAGCATCTGGTCTGCTGTTTCTTGCTGCCGCTTCATTTTTTCCACTGACGCCGATCACTCTGCTCCTGGTCCTTCCTCGCGCTACGCTGTTTCTGACTCCTATGATGATGATGAGGATTCGGACTAGCTTCTGCTCCTGGGTTTCACATTTTCTGTCCCTTTTTCTTTTCATTTTCTTTTCTTTTGTTGTGTTTGCTTTTCTGAACTTATCTTTGTCTTTGTCAGTCTTTGTTGAACTTAAGGCTATCTATTGATTCTGTTGCTTCTAACTGTGCTCTTTGATCTGACAGTTACTTCACCTAACTTTTCACTTCAGTAGGACACGGTTTCGAGTTTCAGAATCGCAACAAAGGACCTCAGTATCGATCGATACTTGACATGCATCGGTCGATACTCCATCAGTATCGATCGATACCGGTCTTTAGTATTGATCGATACCCACTATTTCCCACGGTACCTTTGAACCTTTTTAAACTATTTTGTTCATGTGCTTTCTTTTGCTTCCTCTAGGCTAGATAACACTGGAGACAGTGTTGTTTAAGTCTGGGGGAGGTGATTACTAACATTGTGTTTGTTTTTCTTAGAGTCAGTCTATTTTGAATCTTTTTGAGTCAATTTTTTGTTTTATTGAGTCAAATTTGTTGGAGATTATGAACCTTTGCTTGATTTCAGTGTCCTGACTTTATTTTTAAGTAACCATTGTCACAGAACCAGCTAAGATCGACTAATGAAAAATCCAAAGGCTAACCAGTTGACCAGGAAACACCCATGTCTCCAGCAAATTTCTTCTAAATCCTGAGCCAATTTTGCACTTCACTCCTGAGGTTGGTATTCACTGAACTTGATTCATCACTCATATCTGGCAAAGGAACCCATGCATTTGATAAATATGGTAGACCTCTCCCCTAACACATAATGATACATAAAATGCATAAAAGATGAGATGATTTCCGCCGAGTAGAGGGCTAGGAATACTTCCTGTGATCCCATTGTTCTACTTGGATAAGGAATGATCACATAAAAGTCTGAAGCGACGGGTAGGAACATTTCCTGAGACCCCATTATTCGCCTAAGACTTTTGACACTTTGAGAGGGGAGAACCGGGGATTAGGTGGCCATCACCATCAACACTCGCGTCTCGAACCTTGATTTGTGTATGCGAAACTTAATTTAAAATCAGAAACATAAAAAGAGATAAGTCTGGGGGAGAGGAAATCAATACCAAAGTATAAAATCTGGGTGGTTCCTTAGTCATGATATCGCATGAGGAAGAATCTAGAAGGTTCTTGAATATCAACATCAGTGATGAAACGGCAATGAAGGATTTAGTATGATTGATGCTGTGAGATAATGGGAAATTGAAATGGTCTAAGGAGAAGTACATGGTGGTCCGATCTGAAACTGTTTAGGTGACAACTAGGAGCTTGGAAAAAAGGTCATTACTATGTCTCAAGAAAAAGGTGAGTCTCCATGTTTTCAAACCTCTTTCTCTATTTGGTTTTCTGTTTGCTTGAGAGCAAGCAAAGATTAAGTCTGGGGGAGTTGATATATCATGGTTTTTACCCGTTTTTAACCATGATATAAGTCCTTTTTGTTGAGTCTTTTCTTTAGTTTTAGAGTCTTTCAGGTTCTTTTCAAGCTATAGGCGCGTATGGAGCTAATTGGAGGATTTGGAAGCTTTTGAAGCAATCTGGAGTTGAAGCCGTTTGGGAACAAGCTCAGCATCGATCGACACCATTCGTTTGGAAGAACCACGACCTAAGAACCTAGCATCGATCGATACCATTTATAGCATCGGTCGATGCCAGTGACCAGAACGCGAAACAAACCCAATATTATCCAGAAGTTTTCCTTATTTTTCGAGATAACTCCAAAACGTTTTGATTAACTATATAATTAGGTTTTTGAGCCTCCGGAAGGATACCTTGTGACTTCTGGAGATAGAGAATTTCTACAATTGAGTTTTTGGAGAAGAATTCTAGAACCTCTTTGTATTCTTACTCTATTTCATTTTATTATATGATTTTTATTCTATTCATGATGTTTATTGCATTCACCATGTCTTAGTAGATTCCCTGTTAGGATTAGGGTTGCTTAAAGGTATTTGATGAATTATTAAATCTGACTTACTTGTTAGGGAATTTCTATAGAGTTCTTTACCTAGACTTGGGATTAATGTTGATTCTAGCCTCGCGAACTAGAATCTGATTTTAGGTTGTTTGATTGGCACGAAAGTGTGATTGATTGCCTGATCTAGTGTTTGGTGAGCAAAAACCCTATTCGCAAAGAAATTTTGTTTAGGGATTTTGTGAACAATTGAACTTGAACTTTAATGCTTGTTTAAATTCATAGAATTTGCAAAGAAATTTGGAATTCTAGGTTTAGGCATAGATAGTTTTCGCAACGAAAGTTGGTTTACTTTACATCTGTGTTTCAAGTTTGAAAGCGGAGCTTAATATATTCCTGAAAATTGATTTGATTTGATAATTCTGATTTGCCTGCAAGTTTCCCTAGGCCTAGCGTTTTCCTCCACTGAATTACTACCTGTTTTAATTGTTTTGCAGTTCTTAATTTCATCTATTTTGCTTAGCTTAATTCATATTCCTGAATCTATTGAGTGTTATCTTGAGTCCTTGTGGATTGACCCCTAAAATACTATAGCGACTGCTTAGATACTTTAGTGTATTAGATTTGAGCATATCAATGGCCCAAGAGTTATAAAGCCCAGTCAACCAAATCATGTGAAGACAATGTTGACTATACCTGCAAAAAAGAGTGTTAGCAATGGTGAACACGAACAACATACGCTCCGCCTTCGTAACCGATTCGATGCTCTTAAGGATAAAGTTAATGACTAATCAATTAAGAGTTGTAGTAGAGGATAAGCTAGACCTAGTCTCTAGATTGTTCTTAACTATATATAATGCTATGTAATAGAAGGGAAAAGAACAAGGTCAAGAATAATACGTTTCAAATTTTTATTTTTTTACAAAGTTTCTCACCTGAGTCATTGTATTAGTGTATTAATTTTAAGACTTTTTGTATGTCATTTGAATCAATAAACTTTTTGTTCTTTCATTTCCTGAGATTTATGGTGTTGTTGTGAACCATTAGACTGACAAATCAAGAGTAAAATAAAATAATAGCATAAAATATCTAATAATATTTGGAAACCAAAGAACTCGAGACATTACAAAAAGAGGTTGAATTCACATTAAGATACATTAGCATAATCATTGCCATAAAAAAGACAAAAACTAATAGTATTAATACATATGTCAATACCAGAAAAAGGTTTAAAATCAGCAGAGAAACAAAGATAGAGGGATATTTTACAAAGCTAAAAAATAATTAAATACCTAAATTTTCATCCTTTTTTGGTGGACTCCTTGGTTTTCTAGCTTCAGGTTCAACATTTGGTCTTGAACATATTAATTTGTTATGCCCTTATTCCTACAGTTTGACTATGTTATAATACGCTTCTCACGGGTTAACTTGATCTTTATAGAGGAAGATGCAGATTCATTAAGGCATTTTTTCCTATTGTAGTTACTTGGCCTACATGGGTTACCCAATCTGTTTGGTGGTAGCAAGCTATATAACCTATTTAACCGTGGCTACAACTTTATACCTTCCACATGCTCAATACCATACTCATACGTTTGCTTCCACTTTCTAGTTGCGTAATATTCAGAAACTTAAACATCAAAACTCAGTTTTTTGGTTGTGATAACCACAAGCGGCATGATTACACAATATACCATTCAACTGCCATTTCCTGCATCCACACGTTTTCAAGTCATATCAACACGATAAGAAACACCATGCAAGTCAACCTCATGCAGATCACCATTGGCCATGTATCTAACGCAATCTTTGGACTTATCCTTAGCCGATTTAATTTCAACATGAGCACTCTTTGTGAATCTTGTCTGCAACCTTTTAGCAATAAGATACCTCTTCGCAGTACGCACCATACATTGTCTCCTTATATCCTCTAACATGTCAAATAATAGTTTTCTCCTTACTTCACGAAAGGTTCTATTGAAAGATTCACTAAGGTTGTTCAAGTTATCATTACAACAAGAACCAACCTTAAAGAAGGCACGCGACCATGCTGGCGGATGTGTTATCATTAGAGAATCATACACACCTTGATTGTACCTCCTCAACGCTTCCAAATTATCAGCATAATCACTTATGGTGTAACTGCGTGCTATTTTCCAAAATAGTCTCTCTAGCTCTAGATCATGACTATTTCTCTTCCAATTTTTCAAAATGTGTCTAAAAACACATACGATGTTCAGTTTGTGGAAGAACATTGTGAACAACTTTCACCAAACCCTGCATAGACAAAATTGATTCGGAAAAAAATATTAAATATACAGTAGTTAGGAAACTACAAAGAATATAATATAATGAAAAGAACCATTACCTTTTGCTTATCTGATATGATCATTATGTTTCTCCCAGCCTCTAATATTAAATCCACTATGAGATGATTTACAAATCAATCCTAATTATTATCATTTTTTATCTTAACAACTGCTCATGCTATAGGAACAATTCTATTATCTCCATCTCTTCTAATTGCAGCTATTAACTGGCCTTTGACATCCCATTTAAGAAATGCTCCATCTAGTCCTATGATAGGTTACACGAAGACATCTAAGACTTTCGTTGGGCTGCAAAAGAAACGTAAAGACGATCAAACCTTTCTTTGCTTCCTGGATTCGGCAGGGGGATAGTCTCAATTTACATTTTTGTGCCTGGATTAGGAGAATATATATGCTTGGTAATCCCAGACCCGTGAAAACGTGCTTCATGGCTAGCTCTTCTTTTTCTAGAAATCTTGGTCTTTCCTATCCGGTATTGATTCTTAGTAACAGTCAAATTATAATTCCTCTTGATCTCGTCAACCATCTCCTTTGCCATGAGTTTAGGACTCACTATCAACCTTTCCTCAAACAATTGTGCAATTGATGAAGTCTTCACCATCTTTGAGTAACTGGACCTGATACATATGTGCTCATTCACATCGATTTTATCTGCAACTTGTGTTTACTCTGCTCATATGAGCAATAAACTCTCCACGGGTAGTCATCTTCTTTATCAGAGCAAATCGCACTAAGTTTCTTTTGTGTAAACAAGAATAGCTTAATGTCGTATCCAACTTTCAGAGAGTACATAATAAGTGCCAGCTTAAATTAAGAAGCAGAATCAAACGTTTCACCTAAGACAAGAATTTCATCAGGTGATGATGCTTCCTTAAGGGATTTCCTACGCGATTCTTCTTCCTCATCATCGGATACCAAATGATATGGTATAGTGTCCTCCTTCCACATATCTTTTCCATTGTCTTCATCACTCTCCTCCTTTCTCAAAATTTCTCCAAAGTAGTATGCTAACGCTACATCCATTTCTTCACCATTCTCTAACTCATCACCATAGTCATCAACAATTTTGTCAGGATTGTCTTCGGGTATAGTTTCACGTTCACCTCTATCAATTGATCTTCTCTCATTGTCCCCAACACCGTCAACAACTTTTAGTTTTATGCCTTGACGTGGTGTGAGTCTTCTCTTTTTTTCCGGTTATATTCCCGATGAGAAGAAACATTACGAAGCCGGCAATAACGATTTCAAGAGATGGAATCAAGTTGGGATTGATTTGGAGATTTAGAGATTTAGGAATGAGTCGGGGATTTTATGGCTTTTGAATCGAGTTAGGATTCATACGTGTTTATTGATGTTTTTTAAAACGTGGTCGTTTGTCTAAACGACAATATTAAACGGTGGTTAAGTTAGACTAATGGCTAACATAATTTGGCCAAAACGTAATAGTTTTGTATTTTAATAGCCATTTTCCCGTTAATAAAAATACCTGAAAGAAATTAAAGTCAGAATTAAGGTGTACATAAATTCGGCAATATCATTTTTTATAGATAACACATCATTTTAAGATTTAAGTACGAAATCGTCATATCTGTTATGAATATTATGGATGTCCATTATGGATCCATTAGAATGTTCTAGAAGATTATAGATAATATGACTCCCAAGCTAAAAATTTGTATCACCTATATATATACGTTTATACTCATGAATAATATAATAAGAACAATTATCTAAACTAATTTGTCCACAACACGTTATCAACACGAACTCCTGAACAAAAACGAAAACTCTAATCATCTGAGTTAATAAAAAAAATTATATCGAAACTTAGTCGATCTTGTGTCCTCGTTTTTCCAATACGTCTTTGCCTTCGTCTCCTGTTTTGATCGCTGATCCCTCTAGCCTATGTTTCATTCTAAGAGATAAGTAACTTTATATTTTATATTCAATTCGTCTATGCTTTATGGTTTACCGTTTTGTTCGATGTCACTTATTGAATCATGTTTTATCGGTTGATTATTTTTATTTGATTATTGTTGCATGAGATCGGTTTCTTATTGCTAGAATATCATTTAATTATTGTTTCACAAGTCCAAAGCAGCTAAGTCCACGTAGTTATGCTTTATTATTTGATTCAATCTGTTTGGTTAATATTATCAAGTTTTACTGTTTGGTTTAGTTAATTTTCTCAAATTGAAAGCATGAATTCATTAATTTATTGTTTATTATGTTAACCAATCATACACACAATGGCCACTGATCATATAATCTGTGTAATATTATTTAAGTGCTTCTTTTGAATTTGGTAGACAAAGAAAAAAATTAGTAAATCATATCCTTAATTGTTATTAGTTTATTTAATCGCTGATTTGAGTTTTTAAAATTTAATGTTACTTTGATGCTTCGTTGATGCATGGTTGACTCATAGATTTCCAATCTTTGACATAAGAGATAGTGTCACACCTAGTTATATGGTTATTGCTTCCGTTACTGTGAATTTAAATTTATAAGAAATCAACACATGCTTGTTTAAATTTGAACCTTATTTTTTTGACTTCACATGCTTTAATATATTGATCGTCATGCTTTATTATTGTGATCTTATTTCCTAATTACTAGTGGAGTTTTTCTTGATATAACAATTATAATTCATAGATACGTTGGTTTGGTAAATTATAGTTTTGAATTCGATCATAATTATAATGATCGTGATTGTTTTAATGAAAACCATAGAAACCGATGCGTTATTTATTACTTTATCGTTGGTTTTTTCTTACGCATAATGATTTTTTATGTGTGATAGGAAATAATTGGTCATACTTTATGAGATATTTTCTCCAAAATTCTGAGCCGACGCGTCTTCCTTTTGTGACGTTGCCTCCATCTCCGAAAAGACGAAAACACACATCGAGCTAAGTATTATTTATAATTGTCAATCTATAAAAGATTAATTCTCTTGCTATTTTGATTTATGTTATCTAGTATTCAATATAATATATCGATTGATGAATCGATATAATCATGCTTCACAATTTTCCAAACCTGCTTAACTCATTTTATTATTTTAATTGTTTTACTGATAGGTTTGATGAATTGTTAGTTTTAATCGGTTAAATAAATTGTTGATTTGAGTTCTAATGCATGGTGTTTTATTAGAAAAATTGATTTATGATTGATTTTATTGTTTCTATCTAATTATGGAGAATTATACCTTATTCTTTATTGTTTTGACCGAAGACATGTTAGTCATCTGATCTTGTTTCGGTGAATTGATTGATTGATTGTGAATCTAATTTAATGGCATGATAGTTTAGAGCTTATGAAGGGTGATAATTAATTTGTTTATAAAAAAAGTTGTTTGATTATATTTTCTTGGCATCACCTTCACGAGGGTGTTAAGACCGAGAACTTGAACTTTAAATATTGACAAGTTCTTTGAAACTATTTATATTATCACTAGAATGTGATATAACCTAAAACTCAGCAAATTTGCTTGATTAATCTAAGATTAAAAGACTGCAAATTTGTAATCGAGTATAACTCAGCAAAAATTGCAAAAATGTTAGAGAATAATATAATAAGAATAATTCTCTAAACCTATTTGTTCACAACAATATCCTATTATTATCATAATAACATTAGTTTATCAATAGGAACAAATCATCACTTTTTCAATAAAAAGATTTTAAAAAACTATATATTCAAAAATGAAAACAAAAATCGAGTAATTTTAAAATTTTAAATTTTAACATCAACTTTAAAACTCAAAAATATAAACTTCACCCGTTTCTTCATTTAAAATTCTAGTTTCACAATTAAAAAAGTATTAAATGACAATTATTTCGATAATCATGTTAAATTGTTATTTTAAAATTATCCATTGCTCTGGATCGATATATTTGACATTTAATGATTTAAACAATAAAAAATGTCATATTGAATTTTTATATGAGAAATAATTAGAAGATGAAAATGAAACATATAAATAAATTATCTCATATCTTATATATTAAACTTTTTATATGCAAAAATAATTAGAAGATGAAAATAAAACATATAAATAAATTATCTCATATCTTATATATTAAAAAAAAAAGTCAAAAGTGCTCTCATTCACCTTCAGAATGGTAAATAACCACTTTTCCATAATGTATCTATTAAAATAAAAAAAAATCTCATTTACTTTAAATAAAAACTAAAAAATACATTTGTGTTTTATTATTAGTTATTATTTTTTATGATTATTATGATAGACATTCGAAACCTTTAGAATAATAACGAAACTTAGTCAAATCGTAAAACTCCAATCAAAACTATAAAGAATAATAACAAAACTAAATCAAATAGTAAATTAGATAAATTCGATAGAAAAATTAATTAAATAAATAAATTTGATAGAAAAATTAATTAGATAAATAAATTTTATTGTAGACTTCCGCACCACACATTAGATTTTGAGCATATTTTCTTACAATTTATAAAAGACTCTGGTTTTCTTTTATAGATTAAAAAACCAGACATTGTTAATTATAATAGCCAAACTTTGCTTATTTCTGCTACTTTTAAAATTATTAAAAAGTTTATATGTTAAATAAAAAATAAATTGGTTTCTGTTTTGTCAATTATTGAAAACAAACATTGTTAATTATAATATGCAAAATTTACTTATAGTTATTAGTTTAGATTTTATTAATAATCTTATATGTTAAATGTTATATGTCTTTTAACACTTGATAATGTTTTTTTAAATGTTAATTATATATGCAAAAAAATGTTACGAAGATGAAAGTTTTTTTTTGATAATTTTGAGTTAAATAAAATCCAAAATTAAGTTGATATTAAAAGTTATATAAACTTAAACAACACAAATTAGCTAGAGACGTGAGATATCACATTTACCATAATGATTAAAAAAAATTGTCATTCGCTACCATAATTTTTTTCCACATATGGGTGCGGGTAGCTCCTTAGTGTATATATATGGTTATATTTAGTGAATGTACATTCTATTATTTGATTAAAGGAAGTATATAGAGTTTTTTTTTTTGTTTGACATCATATATAGAGTATTCATCAAATAATGTATGCAGTGTTGGAAATGTGAGTGAAAGGAGTAAATGAATATTTTAAATGAATGAAAAAGGTGTGAAATAATATATTCTAGAGCAAAGGTTAAAAATACCAAACAACATATCCAACCCTCCAAAAGGATTCCCCCATGTATAAGAAAAAGCATGTTATGACTGTGACTACTCATTATGTTACTTTTCCAAAATGTAAGAGATTGAAGATACTCCACTCCATCTCTCTCCCTCCCTCCTTTTTGGTTATACGTTCATTTATTTCTTATATCAAATATGTCTCTTGTGCTTGATCAAGAAAACATTTTAATAATGTGACTGGTTTTGTGCCATTTGTAAATGCCACAAATAGATTACATAAGATATGATTTTGCATCATGACTGAGTTATGAAAATTTAATATAAACATATATATAGTCATAGATTGATAGGAAATATTCGAAGGTAAAACTTTTTTACAATTTCGATCTTGGACGACTAATGATATATCATTAGCTACATAAAAAAAAAGAGTAATCTACTGGTGTTCCTCACAACTACACACTTTGGTACAAATCCCTATGACTATTTTTAGTATTATAAAGACGAAAAATCAATTAACGTACGTCAAAATAAATTTATAAGTACCAAGCGAAAAATTATGTAACACATGCATGGAGTCATAAAACCATGTAGAACTAAGTGAACAAGATTCCCGAATAGTTAAGGAAATAAATAATCGTTCATATGACTTGTGGTTCAATACCAGATTGATTTGTGTCAAGTGGACTGTTGTTTTTAACCTTAATATTTTTTTATCTGAAAAACTAAAAGTAAAAAACATCTAAATGACATGTTTATCATTATGAATCAATTATTGGGTATACATTATTGTTAGATATGCACAGCTATAACGTTATATTTTAGTGAAAACGATATTTTCTATGTGTGAATGACATAAAATCAGAATCTACATAAAACAACCTTTATTGCTTTTGTGAACTTCAAGCTTTCTCTACTTTTGAATGAAACGTATGTGCGTTGTGCATCATCGGCCTCTCCTTTGTTTTCCTTACTTCCCAAGTATTTGACTCTTTTTTCTGTTAGACAACTCCGTGTGCCAAAAACTAAATAACTAAAGCTTTAATAACCAATAAAATAGTGAAAAGAAGGAAAACAAATACAAGTAATTTTTATATAAATTAGGTAATGTTTTCAGTTTTTATGCAAAATTTATTAATTTTTTATATTTTATAATTATTTGTATTCTGCAGTTATTTTGTTTATGTTTAGTTAATTAAATTGTGTTCAAATAGATAATAAATGGTTTTATTCTGAAAAATAAATGAATGATTTTTAATATGTACATGTGTTAAACTCTTAAACATAAATAATTTTGATACAGGAGGATGTATTAAACAAAATTCAAATTGTCAAGTTTTACGCTTATCAGAAATGTTGGAAAACTATTTAACCTAGATTAAGTTGGTTATGATAAACTTAATGAATTCATTTAGCGAGCTATGTGACATGCACCCCTAAGAATCTAGCAAACTTTGCCAAATTCCAATATAATGTCACGTTTTGGGTGACGAGTAAATCTAACCTTGAAAATTATTAGATCAATTGAAAAAATACTCGCAGAGTGGGAATATTAGATATCATTTGAATAGAATTTGTTTTAAAATATGATCATATGTTCTAAAATGGCTTGGTTTAGACTGTTGATGAAAAGTTACGGGAAGCAAACTATGATATTGTGCTGTAACGCGTAAAACTATATATACTCCCATCATAAAGATGAAAAGGCAATTTTCGCTGGAGAAAAATATTGAATTATGTTTAAATGAAAAGTCGCTTTTCTCAACCATATAAATTAAATTACTTTTTAGTTTTACTTATGAGTTGAAAAAAACATATTAATAGAAGTATATAATTATGATTCTTTTTTTCAACAACTCAGCTTACATTAAAACGAGGGTTCATAATCGCCCAAACTGAAAATGTAGAGTTTATAACAAAAAAGAAAATACAAAAATGTAGGATAACACATTTTGATGAGTTTCTTTGTTCCAGAGGAATTGTTTTTCAATAATCTTGAATCTTGGTTAAGTGATCATGACCCGATGCAATGTTTCAAATTCCGAATAGAAGAGTGGCAAACGTCGTCGCAAAGCGTGATTAAACTTAGTTTATATAGAATTACAGATTACTATGTTTGTGACCGTTAATTGAAATGACAATAAATATTCAAATCAAAATGAATATTTTATGAAACAAATTAGGATTTTCTTAGAAAAACAAAATCAACAAAAAAACAAAACGATTGACAATTTTTAATTTTAGCTTTCTATTAGAAAAAAACTTTTTTCACAAAGATCTTGAGTTTTTTTTTTTTTTATAATATTTTTCGTGTGTGTGATTTTTTCCGATAATACTGTATAAAATGCAGAATGGGTAAAATGCAAAATTAGTTTCTAAATCAATCAGTAAAGGAACATATTCTATTTCTCTTTCACTGACGCAAAGGCCGAGAAAAGGATGAGAGGTATTTACCAAATGGTAGGGTCCAATATATATGCAGATACACTTTCTTGATCTAATTTTTGTTGTGTTAAATAAAATCATTAAACGTGGCCTGATAAAATTAGAGTTTTTTGGCGAGTTTGAAATCTACGTTATTTGAAATCAAGAATGAAATTGTTTTTTAATTATGAAATATTTTAGCTATAAATTTTAATATTTTATGTATAATCATTCCATTGTTCAATTCGAACAGTTTTTAAAAAAAAAAAACTAAAACTTCAATGTTTACAACATTACCATATAGATTAAAACCAAAAGAAAAACGTTACCATTCAAAACCGTATAAATTAACAAAGTCATAATCTAATTAAGGTTATAATTCATATAATTTGAGAAGTGATTAGCTAAAGAGAAAAGAAAATGTTGTACACAACTTTATCAACCCTTTTTTTATTTTACTTTTTAAAAATTTTCTTTTTGATCAGAAATCAATATAGTGGAGCTCGAACTTCTCGTGATTAAAAAAATCTGAATTTGACACATACACACAAAAAAGTAAAGAATATATATATATATATATCATATATTTATTTACAGTAACATTAATGGTATAAAAATACAACAATTACAATTCAAAACCTCTACTTTCAACTTCTTCCTCAACATGAGAATCCCTGCTTCATCAGACAGTAAAGAACCAACTTCGGTGCTTGATCTCCGAAGAAGCCCAAGTCCAGCGACGGCGGAGGAGAAACCAGTCATCGTCGCCACCGGTGGTGATAATAATCAATTCCCGCTAGATGATCATGTGATGCGTTCAATGGATTGGGATTCAATTATGAAAGAATTAGAATTAGATGACGATTCTACCCCTAACCTCAAGTCTAATTTCCCATCTTCTCTACTCTTCTCCGCCGTCGATCCACCGTTTCCTGTCTTTCCCGATCAGCTTCATCCGCCGGAGTTTCCTGGTCACGGTTACGGATTCAACTCTGTTGAAAACAACGAAGGTGGATTTGATTTCGTAGAAGATCTCATCCGAGTTGTGAATTGTGTTGACTCGAACGAGTTACAACTCGCTCAGGTGATATTGTCACGGCTCAATCAACGTCTAGGTTCTCCGGTGGGAAGGCCGTTACAGAGAGCAGCTTTTTACTTCAAGGAAGCTCTCGGTTCTCTTTTAACCGGATCTAACCGAAATCAAAACCGGTTATCTTCCTGGTCAGAGATCGTTCAAAAGATCAGAGCAATTAAAGAGTTCTCCGGAATATCTCCGATCCCTCTCTTCTCTCATTTCACGGCGAATCAAGCAATCCTCGACTCGTTAAGCTGGCAACAACAATCATCTTCTTCGTCACCGTTCGCTCACGTCGTTGATTTCGAAATCGGATTCGGAGGTCAATACGCGTCGCTCATGAGAGAGATCGCCGAGAAATCAGTTAACGGAACCGGTTTTTTAAGAGTCACGGCGGTTGTTACGGAGGATTCCGCCGTCGAGACACGTCTTGTTAAAGAAAACTTAGCTCAATTCGCCGCAGATCTGAAAATCCGATTTCAAATCGAGTTTGTTCTGATGCGAACGTTTGAGATGTTATCTTTTAAATCGATTAGGTTCGTAGAAGGAAAGAGAACCGTCGTTTTGATTTCTCCGGTGATATTCCGTCGTTTAAACGGAATCTCCGGTTTCGTTAACGATTTACGGCAAGTTTCACCGAAGGTCGTCGTCTTCGTTGATAGTGAAGGATGGACGGGAATCTCAGGAGCTGGATCGTTTCAGAGAAAGTTCGTTAGTGGTTTAGAGTACTATACGATGGTGCTTGAATCTCTCGACGCCGCCGTTGCTTCTCCGGGTGGTGGTGATTTGGTGAAGAAGATCATAGAATCGTTTGTGTTGCGACCTAAAATCGCGTCTGTGGTTGAAGCGGCAGCGAATACGAGAGGAGGAGAGATGATGACGTGGCGAGAAACGTTTAGTGCGGCGGGGATGAGGATGATTCCGTTAAGCCAGTTTGTGGATTTTCAAGCTGAGTGTTTAGTGGCGAAAGCGCAAGTTAGTGGTTTCCACGTGGCGAAACGACAGGGGGAGTTAGTGCTTTGTTGGCACGAAAGGCCTCTCGTTGCCACATCAGCTTGGCGGTTTTAGTACCTAACCGGGATTGGTTTGAGTATAGGTTTGTTTGAGAGGGTTTGGCTTGTTTATTATTTACTACTTACAAACATTATAGAATCGAATTGTATTTAATTTACCCTGCAATTTTTTGAATTTTTTTATGAATTATATTTATTAATAATTATCTATTAAATATATACATACTTATATAAGGGGAGAGTTTAGAGAGACACATTGAATCATTTTTTTTTTTTATCCTTAATTCTTCATCAGATTAATATAAAAGCGGACAAATTAGCACAAACTATTCGTGGTCAACGGCGATATGTATCAAATGTAAACAATATTTTAACGGTATAACTTGATTAAGTCATTTGTATAATATAATATAATTGACAAAAAACGAGTGAATAATAAATTTGATAGTGTTTATGGATACGATACTGCTCAAGAAAACAATATATGAATGCATAAAATCCAAAATCATTAACAGGTAAAGTCACAAGTTTGCTTCTTGCTTCGTCTTCTGCCACTGTGAAAAAAGAAGTGAGCTCCAAAATAATATAGAAGTAGTACAAATCCTTAGTTGTTCATGCATTAATATTGAGATCTTTGTGTAGATGAATAGTTTGCGTCTGATTCTTATGATGTTTGACAAATTAGAACAGATCGAATAAATGAACAATTTTTTTCATATGGCATATGGGATCTATCTTGATTTGCTCGTCTTCGTGTGGTGATATTATGAAGATCAAAAGTATATCATTTCTTGTTTTCAACTATAGATCATTTATAAAAATAGCTAATGTTGGTATTTAAATTTAATTATGATATATTGTGTACATTGGGCCTAGATTCATGTTTCATCTACAAAAAAGTCCAATATCATGGAGCCCAATTGTTTATAGAACCTAGCATATGTTCATTTTCAAACAACTTTTTTATAACAAATAAGAATTATTTAGGAATTGAAATTCAGACTAAGATGATGAAACCAATATTAATTTTTTTTTGTACAAGTACAACCTTGAAAAGTATACAATAACTCTTACTGTAAGAAATTCAAAAAGAATATTAATTTTATAATGTGCTATCATAAAGTTCAACTGTCAAACCACTACAAAACTACAAAAATATATATGTACACATTTGAGCGGTAGACGATGAGTGGCGGTTATGGCGATGAGCGGCGGACTCCAGGGCACCGGCGAGGAACATTTGTTGCCAAAGAGGCAAAAGCGATTCCGAAAAACTAGAGACATTATATAAACAGTTAATGCATGTTGGTGTGCGTCAAGAGTTACCTTTCTACTAGTTGCCACTAGTGCAAATTTTGCTCTTTTTAACTTCGTGTAAAATATAAATATTCTAAATAAACACTGGTAGTAACTATATAATTTTAGGTATGAAACATCTTATGCAGAAAGAATCAAGTAAGATGATGTTATAGGTTCCTCCCTTGGCCACATTAAGACAAACCTCCCAATAACAAGAAGCAAATAAACTTAAAAGCTACATATTTCGTATTGTTGTAGTGAATATGAAGGCAACCAATGATTGACCACCTATTATGAGTAAGAATTAATTCACAAACTTCTTGTATTGTACCAAGAAGTAGAAAATAAAATCTTGTAGGTTTTCAAAACCAAATATCTAACAAACAAGAATCCAAAAGAATGAGATGATGAACATGCCTCCTAGCTAGATTTTTTGCAGGCTAGAGTGAGATAGCGATGGAGGTGAGGCTAGAGTGAGATAGTCATTATCTTCATGATTAGAAGTGATCTAAGTAAAACTAAATCAATCACAATTGCATTGATATAAAGACCATGGAATGACACTAAAACATCATCAATATGAAAGAAGTGAAACAAGTTAAAACAAAGGAGACACACTGTAAAGAAGATGTCTTGTTGGATTCAGATATATTACATGAGTATATATACAAGCATAGAGGATACACTAGGTTATTACATTACAAAACATTCTATAAATAAGAGGATTCAGTGTATCAAAGCAATAATGTGAATATCGAAATGTATCCTTAACACGCCCCCTCAAGATGGAGGGACTGGTGTCACTCCAATCTTGTTTCGAAGTTCTATAAAATAAGCCCGTTGAAGTGTCTTTGTTAAGGCATCAGCGAGTTGATCCTTAGTGTTGACATGAGCCACTGAAAGTGTGCCTTGTTGTATCTGACTCCGAATGTAATGATAGTCCAATGCCACATGTTTCATCCGCGAGTGAAAGATCGAGTTAGCGCAGAGAAATGTGGCACCAACATTGTCACAATATACAACTGGAGCATTTGGGAGTGTAATAACAAGTTCCGTCAAAACATTACATATCCAACGGATTTCTTAAGAAGAGTTTGCCACTACCCTGTATTCAGCCTCTTTGGAGGATCGCGCAACGCTCTTTTGTTTCTTAACAGACCATGAAATAGGATGACTCCCCATGTAGACAATGTAAGAGTTCGTAGAGATGTAGTCGTCGGAGTCTCCAGCCCAATCGGCATCCAAAAATGCGTGTAAAGTGAGGTTGTTTTTTGCCGAGAGGTAAATGCTATGAGTTGGAGTGCTTGATAAATATCAAAGAATTTGTTTTGCTGCCTGCCAGTGATCGTGTGTCAGACGATGCATGAACTGAGAAAGTCTATTCATCGCATAACTGATGTCTAACCGGGGGAAAGCGAGGTATTGCAAGATGCCAACAAGTTGCATATATTCGGTAGGATCAGAAAGAGAGGTACCAGACATTAGTGTCAGTTTAGGAGATGAGGCCATTGGCGTCCCAACTGGTTTAACATCTAACATGTTGTATCGTTGAAGGATGTCCAAGATATATTTGCGTTGTGAAAGATGCAGGCCCTTGGAAGTGCGGTGTGCTTCAATACCAAGGAAATAGTTGAGGTCTTCAAGGTATTTGATAGAGAAGCGAGTGACCACTAACGACAAGATTTGTTGAATGCTCGAGAAACTGCTGCATATGATCAGTATATATCGTCCACATATACTAGCAAATAGACAAACATGAACCTTGGCGGAGAACAAATAGAGATAGGTCAACGAGTGAATTTGTAAAGCCAACACTTAAAAGATAGGTGCACAGCTTAGTGTACCATGCACGAGGGACTTGTAATTCGTAAATTACCTTGCGAAGACGACAGACATAGGACTGGTGATCAACATCAATGAACCCGGGCGGTTGTTCCATATAGACTTCCTCATTAAATGTCCCTTGTAAGAATGCGTTATTTACATCAAGTTGTTGGCTTGGCCATGAAGACTTACAGCTACCTCGAGTACCAAGCGAAGAGTGGTGGATTTGATGACCGGGCTTAAAGTTTCAGTGAAATCACGGCTGTGTTTGTTGATTATAACCCTTTGCCATAAACCTAGCTTTACACCTGCCAAGAGAACCATTGGGTAAAAACTTGTTTTTATAGACCCACTTACAACCAACTATGTTGTGATTTGATGGTAGTGGAACAAGATCGAATGTTTGATTAACGGCGAAAGCATCGATTTCATGAGACATTTCTCCTCGCCATTGTTTATCCTTTATTGCTTGTTTCACGGTCAACGGTTCCGGTGGAATTCTGGTGGTAAGGGAAACAGAGAGTTTGAGCTTGGATTTCGGTTTTGAAATATTGTTCTTCCAACGCGTTTTCATCGGATGAAGATTGTCCTGTGGCAGAAGAGGAGCGTCTGTTGGAGATGAGCCCGAAGGAATGAGAGTTTGGGCTTTAGCTGATTGTTGAATCCCATGGGCCTGACTGTGTTTTTGGTCCTTGAATTAATTGGGTCCTCTTGATAGACTGCGACATTAAAGGTGGACATGTTTTGTGGATCAGTTTGTTGGCCTGTTAATGATGCAGAAGGCGTTGATGATGGGACAGATGAATCCCGATCCTGTGCAGCTTATGGGGTCGTGTCAATCGGAGCCATCAGAGCAATCATCGTAACAAGTTGACTTATTTCTGATAGGACTATCTGGTTAGAAGCTGAGATCAACGGTCCCGACGAGGCGCAGACAGAGATAATGATACAAGCGGCGGCGGATAGAAAGGGATACGATCGAGTGTTTTATTTGGAACAGGAGAAGAGGAGTCAGGTGTGGGTGATTTTTGGCTGAGAGGGAGAAAAGTAATGGTGCTTTCATCGAACTTGACATGGCTGGATTTATAGATTTTACCCGAACACGGCTGAAGACAGAGGTAGGCGCTTTGGGTGTTGGAGTAGCCTAAGAAGACACATGGTGTTGATCTATGTTCAAGCTTGTAGGTTGTGTACGGACGTAGCCAAAGAAAGCAGAGACAGCTAAAGACTCTGAGCTTCATGTAATTGGGCTGATCATCAAACAATTTTTAAACGATGAGTGCATATCAAGAACCAGTGTTGGCAAGCGATTGATGAGATACACCGCAGTAGTGAAGCGTACATCCAGTAGGAGTTTGGCATTCCAGCATGTGTAAGTAAGGATAATCCGATTTTAACGATATGTAAATGCTTCTGTTCTGACACACCGTTGTGCTCTGGTGTGTGTGGTGGGGAAGTGAGGTGATTACCCAACTTCGACAAGAAACAATTTCAGTGCCACAGGCCTCCGTTGTCCGAGAAGAATGTCCCAATGCGTGAACTGAACTCGTTTTCAACCAAATATTTGAAAGGAACAAACATATCTCAAACGTGAGAATTTGCTTTCACCGGATATAGCCATGTGTAGCGTGCGTAGTGGTCAATTAGCACCAAATAATACTTGTAATTGTTGACAGAGATAACAGGTGAGGTACAAACTCTCGCAAATATATATTCAAGAGGAAGTGTGGAGGCAGTAAAGTTTTGAGAAAAAGGAAGCTTATGACTTTTATTGATCGAAAAATCGGTGCACAATAGGTTGTGAGGGACTGTCTTAGAGCAAGGTAAAGAAGATTTTGAAACTACTGTTTTAAGAATGAGAAAAACTGGATGACCTAAACGATTATGCCAGTCTACAACAGGGGTTTTGGTGTTGAGGAATCAAAGAAAGCAGAGAGGGTTGATTGGAAAGTCGGCCACTCGTATAGTTCGTCTCTAGCTTTGCCTTGTAGTAACGGGACCCCCAAACTCAAATCTTTCACCTGAAACGATGCAGAAAAGAATTCAATGGAAACTTTGTCAGTGTTGCATAACCGATTGACAGAGACTAAGTTCTTGTGAATGTTAGGCACACAAAAAACATTTTGTAAGGATAAGTCTCTGGTTTGAGAAGGTAATAAGAGTGAACCACTGTGAGTGATCAGCACACCGGAACCATCACCGACGACAACAACATCATTGCCATTGTAAGGCTAGTGAAGAGTATATTCTGAAGATCACTTGTCATATAGTGAGTAGCGCCGCTGTCCAACAGCCAAGCATTATCCGGATGAGGAGAGCTAAAGGAAAAGTTAGCACGGGGCTGCCATGGTCGATAAGCTGGAGGCGACAACTTGATGTTGGAAGAGGAGTGGTAGCTTTGTAGCTGAGGACATGTTCAGGCACTGTGACCAAAAGTGGCGCAGATCTGGCCCCGTCCTTTGTAGCCTTTGGTCTGATGAGGAAATTGCTTTTGAGGAGTGTAGGACTGCTGAGAAAACTGTTGATTTCAAGGCTGGGAGGATTGTTGCTTTTGACGATTCTGGAAAGACGTTGGACGTGAGTTTGTTATGTTTGCTGAAGTAGGAGTCACATCCAAGGCAGATGATGCAATCATAACTTTTGCTCCATAGTTAAGCTGTTTCTCATGAACTTTTGCTAGAGAGGGAGAGCGATCTCGGCCTTTAAGCTGATCAATAGCAGATTTATAATCGTCACTCAGGCCATCAAAAACGTAGTCGATTTGTTCTTCATGTTCAATTGGCTTCCTCAAGAGTGCAAGTTGATCAAATCTGGTGCGAAATCCTTGTAAGTATTCATCAATACTTTTTGTTCCTTTCGTCCATTGTTTCAGTTGAAGGCGAAGTTGCCTAACATGACCTCTACACGGATTGGCATAGATGTCTATATCTCAGCTGAAGTGTTGGCAGTCGAGAGAGTGGGCTGGATGGTGAGAGAGATGGCGTCAAGGAGGCCACTGTAAATCAAATTGTCTTGATGCTTCCACTGAGTGTTGCAGATAGAGGAGATGTGGAGCCATCCAGGTAACCAGCTAAGCCATAACCATTGAGGAGAGCACGGATCTGACGATTCCACATTAGATAGTTGTTGGAAGTGAGTTTTGTGACATTGACATGTTCACATTAAGGATTGTTTGTTGGGTGATGTCAACAGTTTCTACAGATGATGAAAACATGAGGCTGAAAGAAGAGAAGAGAAGTGTTTCGATAAGAAGGGAGGAAGGAGAGAGCAGCAGCTTTAAAAAATAATAATAATAATTTTAGGATATCATAGCCTGCTCTGATACCATGTAAAGAAGATGTCTTGTTGATGTTTAGAGATATTACATGAGTATATATACAAGCATAGAGGATACACTAGGTTATTACATTTACAGAACATTCTATAAATAAGAGGATTCAATTTATCAAAGCAATAATGTGATTATCGAAGTGTATCTTTAACACACACAACAGAAAATAACAAAAAAGGAGAGAACAACAAAACATAATCTTACCTTTTCAGTTCTTCTTGTGATGCTCGTGAACGAGACATGTTGTTTTTAAATTTCAAAGACAAGAAGATGGTAACTTTGTATACAAAGAGAAGAGTATGTATTGAGAATTAATTTTAAAAAGAAACAATATTATGAATACATGATTATGGCACGAGAAACCGAGAACATGTAAGTTCTGTACCAAAGTAAAACTAATGTAACATTCCGATAAAAAATGTCTTTAATCTTCGTAAAACTAAAATTAAAATAGATTTGTTAGCAGAGAGTGTCCATATTTATCCGTATTTTAGCATGTATGTAAACAATGTTCTCCCACTTGACTCTACGACCATTTTAATTAATAAATTGTTGTAAACAAAAAAAAAATCATGAATATTCTTTAATTACAGTTTCACCACTATATCATTTACCAAATTGATAAATGTTGATCATCACTTAGATTATTCACCTTATTTTCTACAAAATTTTCAAAATTCAACATCCTTTTTATGTTTATAGAATACTTTTATAGCAGCTTAGTTTAAAATTATTTTTGTTAGTTTGTCACTACAAGAAAACACGCGGACAACTGACAAAAAAATTTATGGGTTCAAATCTCTTAGTAATAATCGACAGTTTTTCGACAGTTTATCGACAAAATGAGTGTTGTCGTTGGTCGTCGGTATTCTGTTAGTTATTACCGACGGATATGCACATGTCGGTAATAACCGACTAATTCCCAATGAACTACCGACGATCCCAAATAATGGTCAAATTTATCGGTAATTCTGACAAGTTACCGACGGTTTTCAATTTTTGACTGAATAGTTTGATTAGAAAGCCATCGGTTAAATCCTAATCTGACGGTCTACTGACGGGTTTGCTCATCAATTCTAAGCTATTTTCTTATAGCGTGTGTTGTTCACTATAACGTCCGGCAAGAAAATATTTTGTTGTTGTTTCTGCAATCTACATATATCCACACGAATTTACCTTATTTATTGCAACAACTCATTTAAGCTCAACCACTATGTTTTTAGATTGTGATACACAATCAGTTTTGTTTTAATTATAGCTGGTGTTTGAAAAACAAAACAAACATTAGTTTCGTAGCTATAAGAAACAACAATAACTATGTAACTTAGAGATTTGGTGAGAGATAAGAGGCTCCACTAGCCCGCCGAATTATGGATTCGTAAGTTTAAAGTTTTAGCTAATGTACTAAAAACAAAACTCAGTAGTAATAAATTTTTATAATAAGATAGTTTTACTTTATACTTAACAAGCATCCTAACTATCAGAATTTTTCTTTCTTTATTTTCCTCTAACAATCGGAATCTTTGTGATTTAAATAATAAAAAGATTAACGCTAAGTAATGTATATCTAGATATTTTCTAGAGTCAATATTGTTGGATTGTCGTATAGTCATAAGCTCTCTAATTTTGTTGTCACATGAGATGAACCCACATTTATTTTGTTACCCGATTGAGCTACATTTTATCCAAATTTCTTTTGGAACTTTAGGCAAAATCTTATCCTTCAAAATATTACATGAGTATATATATAAGCATACATGATACACTAGATTATTACATTTACCGAACATTCTATAAATAAGAGGATTCAATGTATCAAAGCAATAATATGAATATCGAAGTGTATCTTTAACACACACAACATAAAATAACAAAAAAGGTGAGAACAACAAAACATAATCTTACCTTTTTAGTTCTTCTTGTGATGCTCGTGAACCAGACATGTTGTTTTTTAAATTCAAAGACAAGAAAATGATAACTTTGTCTACAAAGAAAAGAGTATGTATTGAGAATTAATTATAAAAAAAGACAATATTACAAATACATGAATATGGCACAAGAAACCGAGAACATGTCAGTTCTATACCAAATTAAAACTAGCGTAAACATTTTAGTAAAAGATATCTTTAATCTTCGTAAAACTAATGTTAAAACAAATTTGTTAGCAGAGAGTGTCCATATTTATCCCCATTTTAGCATGTATGTTAACAATGTTCTCCGACTTGACTCTACAACCGTTTTAATTAATAAATTGTTGTTAACAAAAAAAAATCATGAATATTCTTTAATTACAGTTTCACCACTTTATCATTTACCAAATTGATAAATGTTGATCATCACTTAGATTATTCACCTTATTTTCTACAAAATTTATAAAATTCAACATCATTACTATGTGTATAGAATATTTTTTATAGCAGCTCACTAGTTTAAAAGTATTTTTGTTAGTTTGTCACTACAAGAAAACACGTGGACAACTGATGAAAAAATTGGTGGGTTCAAATCCTTTAGTTATAATCGACCGTTTTCGACGGTTTATCGACGAAATGAGTGTTGTCGTTGGTCGTCGGTATCCTGTCAGTTATTATCGACAGATTTGCACATATCGGTAATAACCGACAGATTCCCAATACACTACCGACGGTCCCAAATAACAGTCAAATTTATCGGTAATTCCGACAAGTTATCGATGGTTTTGAATTACCGACGAAACGGTTTGAACGGTTAAACCCTTTTCTGACGGTCTACTGACGGATTTGCTCATCAATTCTAAGTTATTTTCTTGTAGTGTGTTATTCACTATAACGTTTGTAAGAATATTTTATATTCTATGTGGCCTATGTGTCTATCGGTTTAATTATAAAGTTCAAAGTTCGTATTGATGTTATGGATTCTAATTTTAAAGACGACACCGTGATGGATCGGTTTCGATTAATGAATTAGAATTCGGGTGTAATGATAAACCCTCTTCCCTTTCCATATTATATTTCATAAGCATCCTTCATTAATGATCACATATATTATATATGTGTGTGACTAAAGAGATGTGACTCTTGCCAAAACAATGTGTTTTTTCATGATATCTCTAATAGTATATATTAGAGATAATTCAGAAAATGAGAGACAATAAGAAAAACCTATAACACAACAAAAGTCACAAGATAAGGATTTGATTCTTATCCATCAAAGAATCAATCAAGGAGAAAGGATAAGGGAAGAAGAAATCAATTGAAGTTTGATTCCATAACAAGTCATTTTAAGCATGGATCAAGGTTAGTCTTTCTTCTTCCATAAGAAAGTGTGTGTGGTTGAATTAATATAAATCTAGAATTGTTTTGGGTTTAGATTTATAACGTTCGGCAAGAAAATCTTTTGTTGTTGGTTCTGCAGTCTGCATATATCCACACGAATTTACCTTATTTATAGCAACAACTCATTTAAGCGCAATCAATATATGTTTCAATTATAGCTGGTGTTTGAAAAACAAAACAAACATTAGTTTCGTAACCATAAGAAACAACAATAACTATGTAACTTAGAGATTCTCCACTAGCCCGCCGAATTATTGATTCGTAAGTTTAAAATTTTAGCTAATGTACTAAAAACAAAACTCAGTAGTAATAAATTTTTATAATAAGATAGTTCTATTTTATACTTAACAAGCATCCTAACTATCAGAATTTTTCTTTTTTTATTTTCTTCTAACAGTCAGAATCTTTGTGATTTAAATAATAAAAAGATTAACGCTAAGTAACGTATATCTAGATATTTTCTAGAGTCAATATTGTTGGACTGTCGTATAGTCATAAGCTCTCTAATTTTGTTGTCACATGAGATGAACCCACATTTATTTTGTTACCCGATTGAGCTACATTTTATCCAAATTTCTTTTGAAACTTTAGGCAAAATCTTATCCTTCGACATTTAAAGTTTTATCGTCGTTTTGTTTGTGTTTGTATATCATGTGCGATACCATTAGCCGTTTATTTTCCACCATGCCATTAATGTTCAAGACTGATGATAAAAAGTCCTTAAAAACCTCATAGTTTTATCTAGCTTAGCTCATATCATATAACGTGTATATATATATATATATTTACACTCGACCGTCCATGTAGAAACACGTACGTAGCAATCTGACCAGAAGACATGCTTTTGGAGTTTTGGTTCTATGATAGAACTTCTATCAGGCTATAGATTCCAATGGTCTGTATTCTAGTTTAATGATGTAAACCGTACTAATTCTTATACGTATCACAGTATCAAACTATCACGTATGATACGTAAATTTGCCAACGAATTGAATATTGTTTTCTTAGTAATTTAAAATATGTTACTAAGAAAATAGTGACAAACGCAATCCTTAATTTTATTAACTCAATTTCTATCAATAATCAATATTGTTTTTTGCATGATTAAAATAGATTAATAACGACATATATATAGTTGGTTTTAAATTGTCGTAATCCATTCTCAAATTTGAACTGGTTATACGGTTTTGTTAATCGATTGTAATTTGTTTGTTTACAATACATACAACTTTTTAAATTTATATTTTTGTAGTTTGATTTTTGTTTTATTTATCGTATAATAGTGTATTAATTTTAGTAGTTATTAGGGTTCACAGTGTGAATGTAGTACTGGATACAATTTGGCTGCTATGACATTTACTTACATATATAGCTTGAGTTTAAACTTTCTAAGGATATATCTTCAAAATTCTTAGATATGCTGAGAACCATGAATGCTAAATATTTAATGCATAAAGCATATAATTAGATCAATAGAAAAGTAAATTTAATTACTTATAATTGACAGATATATACACATTCGTCCCAACTTGACCTCTATCAATAATTACTTATAATTGATAGATATATACACATTCGTCCCAACTTGACCTCTATCAACCTAAACAATCGATGCTACGAGAAAAATATCCACAATATTACATTAGCGAATTAGATACACAATTTTATCTAAGTTCTACTTCATTGAAGATATCGACCAATGATATATATGTTTATCTAGTTATCACTTATCAGAATTAACCCCTATATGTATATATCATAACACAAATTACTAATAGATTAGCTAGTAATTTGTTTACATAAATTGGCTCATCCATTCTAAGCCATCAATATAATCCGGCGAGTAGAGCAAGTTCTCACCATCACCGTCCACAGCGATGTCGTAATCTCCAAAAAACGGTGTGGCATGATTGGCTTCAACGGTCACAGAAGATGAGATCGGACTGTTGCTTAAAGTCCCTTCAACTCTTTGTGCAAGCCTTTGGATCTCTCTTTCAGCCTCATAAAGCTGTTCCTTTAGGTGAAGAACCTGAAAATTACAATTTGATTTGGTTTAATCATTTTCCCATTAACAGCTAATCATGTTATTATTAGAGTTTGATTTGATGAGTTTTATTTTGTTGGCCGGGTGATTAGAGAGGCCCAATGAGTCAATGACTAAGACAAGCGAAGCAAGTATGAAGTAACCACTAGAAAACAAAGGGGATTTGTACGGAAAGATAATTACATATAATGACACTTTTGGTTTTTGCTGTTCACTTTTCCATATATAAAACAAAGTAAGTTCACTACAATTATTCAAATTCAATCATCATTTCGATAATATATATTTTTTTTCTCATTTGCGTATAATGTGTGTTGGTTTCACTTGGTATTTGCATTATCTTGTAAATTTACATAATTTAGAAAAATATATCTATAACTTTATCATATATCGAGAGAAATTAACCATATTGTTATTTTTTGTTCACAAATAGAAATTTTTTTTTACCAATAAAAGAAGAAGAAAAAATCTTGAATTAAAAGAGAAAAACGGGTAACTAATCGTAATTACGATCTTTGAATTAAAAGAGAAAGATTAAAATCTTTGATCAACTTATTTAAAATAAAAAACCTATAACTTTATCATATTTGTAGATTATTAACCAAATAATTCACTTATCTTTTGGAAAGAGAGAAGAGACTGTAAGAACGTACCTCAGAATCAAGACGACACTTGTCAACGACGACGTTTTCGTATGCGTTCTTGAGTTTACTGTATTCATCCTCAACCCGCTTGTTCTTCCACCGTGCACGGCGGTTCTGGAACCAAACGGCGACTTGACGAGGGTCAAGCCCTAACTCCAAAGCAAGCCTATCTTTCCTCTCGGATTCAAGCTTATGATCGTCTTCAAAGCTAATCTCCAACATTCTTACTTGCTCATCACTCAATTTTCTCTTTCTAAACCACCCATTGCCTCCTTCTCCACCTTCTTCTACCACCGCAACACTCTTGCTCTTCCTTTTACTCCGTCGTGCTGGTTTTGCTTCTGCTGCTGGTCAAAGTGAAACCCATCAATAACTATGTTACTACATACCCAAAAGTCCTCTAAAAATATGTATATTTGAAACTTTAGTATGCAAACCTTGTTGAGGTACCAATGGAGTATAGACATCAGGGTACAACTGAGAAATGAGTAGAAGATTTAGATCATCTACATTCTGGTTATTCATGTTTCTTCTCTCTTTTAGATTCAATAGATTTTTTATCTCACTTTTCTCTGCAATAAGAGAAGATGTGTTGGGAGAAGCGGACTTATCATTTATAAAGGAGAAGTAGGTGTCAAGGGATGGTTTGATTAGAGTTTGTTTATTCTAATATATATTTATTTTTCCGGATTTGGGCTTATGATTCTCTGAAATTACATAATTGCCACTTTGCATTTCAATTCTAGTAGTAGGTCCTCAAATTACATATACATCAGTATATCACTATCCTTGACATTGTTTCATATTACAAAGACATGACTTTGTTAACTTGACAAGAATCATTTTCTAAAAATTCATGTGACAGCATTTTGAAAAATAAATGAACAACCTCCCAATATTAATTGGACTATAATTAAGTTTTTTTCAATATAATTTCGTATTAAGTTAATTATAAGTAGATCCAGCCGTGTTACTATACATATCATTATAATTGGAAAATTATAATATATATATTTTACGTAGAAAGCTGAAATACGCAACATAGTTCAATAACTTTTCAAATATACCGTCATATTTTAAATTACTCGATTTCAAATATACATATATATATATATATGTGTGTGTCTATAGCAAAAAAATGAAAATACCCAGCTTAGTTTCATAATTATTCAATTAACTGAACGGTCGTGGTTTAAATTAGTCATGTTTGTTATAGTTCTATAGTTTTTTTTTTGGGCAATTTGGAACCAAAACTCACTTAATTACTATAGCTCTTAAGTAGTTTGTAATCTGACATGCAAACCCTTGATTACCTTAAGAAGCATAAACAAGTCAATTCGTTCATGTGAATATATATGAAACATCTTCCATTTTTAATATTCTCCTTATATATGTAGGGTATGGATATTTACACGTAGTCTTTAAAAGAAACTAAAAGAGATATATGTAATTATCATTACATATAATTATATATATTATGCGATAAAGGTTTTACGTGTGATGAGAGGATTAGAGGATGTCGTTATCACCGTCATATGGATAAGTCTCAGCAACGATCTAAAAGAGAAAACAGAAGTGACTTGTCTTTCAAAAGGTGGTTTACTTTTACTCTCTCGTATATTAATAATTTTACTCACTCTTTCATACGTTTTCTTGATCGGTTGTTATACTCGAAACATATACCATTTCTACTTTAAAGATAACGTTTATTTTATTATATCGCCGACATGGAACATATTTATGTTACTAATGTCAAAATCATGAATAAGCGTTAATCATTTTTTAGCAATAACCAAACATTTCGAACACAAACAAAAGTATGCTATTTTATTAAATAATATGTCAACCGATAAACAAACGTGAAATCAGATAAATTGCATTTAGATATTAATACAATACATACAAATTGTAAAATAATATTTCTTATAAATTAACAACATAATTACGTTTATAAAATCCGCGTAAAAGTTAAAACCATGGACATCAATATAGAAGGCTATAGTAGAAACAACTTAGTTCATTGTGATGTATGGTTTCCATATCGATATCTATCAAGCATATATATCGTTGACACTAAGCATATGCGTCATTTACAATAATATATGTTTGACGTTTCTACTAAAGAATCATTTTGAACCAATATATTTTGATAGTTAAAGATTATGTATTTGTAGCAGAATACGGGCCGGGTGAACTACGGAGTGTGATATTAGCTAAGCTTTCCTAATTAGGCAATGTATAAATTTATTTTTCATGCTATAATTTAGCATATCAACATCTTGATAATTAAGAATCATTTTCTACCTATGAAAAAAAATTTCTTGATAGGTGTACCGATCCAATATAATTTGTACATCTATATATAATATATTAATTTTTGGGTTGAAAAGTGAGTTTTAGGGTTGATGTGAAGACTTGTGGTCATCGTTGACATACTATTAATTATATATATATATATATATATATATATATATATATATATGTTTAATTTTATTGGTTAATAATTATCTTTATCTAATTTTGTAGGTTATTTGGAGTTTCAATTGCTTGTAGATTTAGAATATGTAATATTTTGATCCCCAAACTGGGAGAAAAACATGTCTCTCTTATACAGATGATGTAGTAAAGAGCTTTAATGTTTGGAAGCAATGTGTTAGTTATTTGTTACTAATCAACGGTGGTGGTTTAGTGTTGTGAAGATGTGTTACGTAGATCTAAATTAGAATTTAAGGTTTTTTAAAAGACCTTTGAAACTCTTATTTACAGCCATATATAAATTTAAATAATTAATTGGGTAGTTAACACATGTATTCTAAAGTGATAACTGATGAGAGATCAGATATTATAAAAAAGAGGTGTAAGTAATCAGGAAACCTGTCGAATAAAATGCAAATGAGACATGAGTTTTGGTGTGAGGAGGAATATTCGAAATCAGAACAATGGAATCCTAACTCTAATCTATGCATTTGTCTCCTATTTGGGACTTGATAAGCCTCGAATTTGAACAACTTATCGTGGTAACAAAAAAATTATTTAAGAACTTTGTTTGCTAGTTAGGTCTGTATGACTGTACATATTTTAATGATTTCGTCATCTTAGTTGATGTGAAATATTTTTTTTTATATAAGAACATAAATATCATTGAAAATAAAATTTGAGGTTTTACATGAAGCAAATACTAAATGCAAAGTTTATACCAAAAAAGATTTAAAACATGTAAGCATAACATTTCCGAAGTTCAATTCATTAACTAGACTTTAAACGATGAGGCTTTTGGTAAGAAGATAAATTGTACTCGATCTCTAAGCTCTCCTAAGCAAAACAGAGACATTAAACAACACAAATTAAGGAAATGACAAGCAAATATTGACACAAAGTGAAGTGGAAGTCCGTTCACTAAAAGCCCGAAGCGGAAAAACACTTAATTAATTTTGAAATATTAATTTTGAGTAATCTTTTTCTTGCAATATATGGCAAAACTTTATCTAAATAAACAAAACAGTTATGGTTCAAAACTCTTACATGAAAAAGGTACGTAAAAACATAATTACCTATGATTGTATGCTTATGGTATATTACTCTATTTTATTTCTTATGATAAATGACATACTTAACTTAGTGGTAGCTAGAGTCAAGGTGTGTGAAAACTAATTTCGGTTCTTAGTTTCTTCTCCAACAAACAGAAACTTGTCCAACAAAATTGTGTGACAATGTCCATAGACAAATAGCTACTGGTTCCTTTATATTTAAAAAAAGGTTAAACAATAAAACCAAGAAATATAACAGAAAAAAATAAACGACAAAACCAAGAAATACGAGTACACACACCTTAACTATATAAAAAAAAAAAGTACGTACTCGGTGAAAAAAATCATTTAAAATTAGTATAAATTTAGAAGAATTAAAAAAACATATTTTGACTTCTTTTGGGCACTCCAAGGCTCCACGCCAATGAAAACTGAAAAGGCTTTGGGTGATAATAAGGTAAGCACATGGGTCTAATCACGTGTCAACATTCTACAAAATTCGCAGGTAGACCACAACTCACATTCATACACGTCTTCTCATCTTCAGTTTCTAAACTTTTTTCTCAACCAATCAGACTTCGGTCAGCAATAGCCGCCAAATTTTAATTTATACATTTTTTTTTTACTTCTGACTGGTACTATTTATATATTCTTTTAGTGGTAAAAATTTTGAACGTAGACGTTATTATTGGTTCAGCCAAAACCACGTACTATTCTGACAATTCTTGAATTTTTAGAGTTTTTTTTTGCTTTATCAAAGTTTAAGAGCTCTTCCATGTTCCAATGATTTTAAAGCTAGCGGAACGTAGTTAAGTAGCTGATTTAAGAAATGGATTACAAGAATGATCTTAAAAAAAAGATGCATGAAGATTACATGACTCAAATATTTATTTACAAGATGACGTGTTCGTTAGTTTTACATGCAATAAGAATGGCTAATTTGATAATTATTAATTAGAGAAAAAATAAACATCTTATCCCAAATAGGCAAACACTTATCAACAAATAGCCGTTACTTTTAATTTGGTTTATTTTTATTAAGATAGATAACTAATATAACAAAAACATTGCGTCTGTGATGAAAATCTTTACCAAATTAATTGAATTTGATACTCCCTCTGTTTCATTTTAAAGGTAGTTTAAGATTTTAAATTTTGTTTCAATTTAAGTGTTGTTTTAGATTTTCGATGCATATGTTTTTTAAAAATTCCAGTTTTATCCTTATTGTTATAATGTTGTGACCAATGAAAAAAATTATTAAACATATTAAATAGGGGTAAAACAGAAAATTTATTTGTTTTCTTAATTTGTGTGAAAAAACCTTAAACTACATTTAAATTGAAACAGAGGGAGTAGGATTATGAATCGGGATAATTTTGAAGAAATGGTTAACGTATGTCTTTAATTTGAGATTCCCTAAATGAGAAATGAGAGGAACGACAGAAGCATGTACGTTTCAACTTTCAACCTTTTGTCCTAATTGGGGTTATTCCGATAAGGACACGTGTCAATGACCCAGTTGAGATATTTATACCCACATTTTTTTATCTCAGTAAGTGATGAAAGTGGAATAGACAAAGTAGAACATATGAAAGAGATAATAGTAATAATAATATTATTATAATAATAAGATGTTGTCAATTTGTCATAGGTAAAAAAATCTTTTTTGCCTGAGCAGCTCCAACACTAGACACCAAAAACATCAAAGTTTGGTGTGAGTCAATTATAATTCAGCTGCATAATTTACACCAAATTTGGTGCGATACTATTAACAAAACACCAAAAAATTATTTTTTTTTATTTTATTTTTAAAATATATTTAAATTATTTTTTATCAATTGGTTGTATTTTAGTAATATGATTAAATTATTGCTTTTCACATGTTTATCAGTTTATGTTTGATAATATAAAATTGTAATTTTTTTTTTTGTTAACTCAGAGGTAGGTCCTAGGCCTTATAGGAGGGGCCCAGACTAATCCTCTGGGGGAGGTGCAGCCCACGGATAGACCCTCTCTCCGGGTATGCAAATGGGCCGAAAGCAAGGGCCCATATCCGTGTAAATTTCTAGAAAGGATGTTTAATAGCAAGGGAGGAAGATCGAACTCAGGTTGGGAGAATCACCAACCCACCACTGAGCTCGCCCTACCACTAGCCCACCACCTTCTGGACGTATAAAATTGTAATTGTAACTATAGAATATTAATATTTGAAAAATATATATATGAATAAGCAAATTAATTATAAAAAATATATAACATATTAAAGATCAATTAAAACACTTAAAACATAAAATTACATAATTAAAACCAAACACACATAAAAAAATAAAATGCAACAAGCTAATTTTAAGAACATGATATAAATTTAAACAATAATCTAATAATACCTAGGAAAACCATTTTCGCCTCCGCTAAGAAAATTATAGTACTAGGTAAAATTTTGTTGCTCACTTGGTAATCATGGGTCTTCATTTTGAGGTTGTTGTCCTTGAACTTGATTTCCTTGAGCTTGATTTCCTGAGCTTGATCTCCTTGATAACAAAATTCTTGATATTGAGATGCATGATATTGGCTTTGAAAACCTTCTCTGTGTTTTTCATATTGGTTTGTTGGTGCGCCTTTGCTCAGAATCATCGCTCTCTCATTCTCAATATACGCACGTCTTGTTGGATAAGTTATAGAACTTAAATCCACTAGTAACACTTTACGCTCATGTTTATTTCTTACTCTCATGTTTCTTGGTCTTGACTGATCGTAAACTTATATTTTACTTATAATTTATCAGTTATGAAAATAATTAGTATTTATTTAAAATATTAAAAAATAAACAGAATCTTAAATTTATCAGTTATAAAAATAAGTAATATTATTAAAACTATTAAAAATAAACATAATCTTAAACTTAATAATATAACAATAAAGATTTTTTTTTGGTGTGAGATTTGGTGTTGTGATTGAAAGTAAAAAAAAAATTAGACATCAAAACACCAATTTCAACACTAAATTTGGTGTTTGGGATGGAGATGATCTTAGGATGCTTAAATCATGCATAAATTTAAGGAATGTTTAATAAACAGGTGAAACCAGTGCAAGTTTTAAATGATTCAAACCAAATATAATTTTGAAAAAATATCATATGTTTATTAATTCCTTTTTGCAATATGACATCGTTTAGGAACAAAATTTGGTAATGATTTGAGATGGAATCATTTTTTTTGTTAGAAAAATCAAAATTTAAGTACGTTAATTTGTTAGAAGTCTACATCAGACTAATACAATATATATATATATATATATATATTATTCTGCACCGTACCGCACGTATATGTATATGTATCAAAAATATATATATATATATATATATATATATATACATATATATCTATAAATTTTTGTTATTATTTAAATAGTATTGTATTTCGCCTACAGTTATTTTACACATTATCATTTGGAGTCATAACGTTACTTGTCTAAGGTACATAAAAGAGCCAAATGCTTAATAAGAAATTGTTTCTTTTTAGTTATAAGTTAAAAGTAAATAAAGATGATATCATGATTAGTTTCTTTTTCATTTTTAAAAACATTTAAAAGCTTCTTACTTTTTGCACGCTTCTTTTTTACATTTGATTTCTCCTCTCTATTTCAAGACATTTTCTTACTCGTTAAGCCATGATAGGCTATGTATATACACAAAGCAATCGGCTACTGTTAGTAACAAGTCAACAAGCGGACTTATATAAACAAAATTATAGTAATAATTTTTTTTTTGTTAACGGTTCAAATTAGGTTATATGTTTATCTTTCTTTTTTTTGTTAATAATTGTATGTTTATCTTTACATACTAAGATCGTATAGCATTTCACTTGAATATACCACTACATTACCACTTTACCATTAGTTTTTGGCATGAATTTTAGTCTGTTTGAATGATCTGACCAAAAAAAAAACAAATTGTTGGAAAACAATTTAATTTTTACGTATTAGATCAGTTTTATATGTGAACAATTTTTTTAAGTCCATACGATCCATTGAAAACTTAAAACTAATTAATAAGTTTTTATTCTTCTTCTTGTGTTTTTTTAGTTGATATATTTTGTTTTAAACTCGATTTAGAGTCATAATATTGCAAGTCACACTAATAAATATGGTTAGGACTGTGATTGTAAACACTTGTGAGTGATTTTTTTACGGAATTTCTATAAGTTAAATATGATTTGTTTAAAATTTCAAATTTTTTTTCTGTTTCTACAATTTTAATAGATTTTCACGAATGAGCCTCTAAAAATCGGATTAAAATATAGCTATGGGTATATAAAAGAAGTCTGGATTCCGTTTGACATTCATCCGGTTAACAAAATACAATTGGATCACGACCTTTTTGAGGATGGTGAGTTAAACAAAGGTAAAAGTTATAATTCATATAAGTGTGACTAATAGGCACTTGTCAGCAAACTCTTTGTTAAATGATCATGCCGACTGATTTTTTTCTTTAATCAACAATTTGCAATATGCCAGTTTGAATTAGGATAATTGTATAAATTATAAATATAATAACATTTACATAAACCATTATGATACAAACTACTAGACTGTAGTTGAATGTGAAATAATAGTTATACATATATATATCAATTACTTAAAACATATTAAAAAAAAATTACTAGACTGTAATGTAAGTGTATATATATATATATATATATATTTAAAAAATCTAAATATATTGGTTGAGTATTTTTACACTAACGCTAGTTGTTTATTAGGAAAATTGTCAAGATTATGCCGACAATTGCACGTTTTTGTTTCTATGTTTCTATGTTTCCTTGTTTCCTATCTTTTTTTTTTTTCAAACATGGTTTTTCGTGTTGACATTTTTATATCAACAAGAATTTAGTATCGACGTTATTTTTTTTTTTTTTTTTTAATATATTAATCACATCTTTTTGATACTTTTCTCGTTTGTTTTTAGTTTTTCAACTATTCTTTTATATATATATATATACTAAAACATCAAATCACCCAAACAGCGAAGCTTAAATAATTGGTTCTTTTATACAACAATTAAAGATTCCAAATTTACTTGATTAAAATACATTAATGACTGCTACAAATACAATCTTCTCGACTAAATTTTGTACGGTCAAACCTTACTCACGTGACACGAAAGTCGTATGCTTTCCATATATAAACATTTACAAACATTATTATATACTCTCTCTCTCTCTCCTTTATCTTTGCCTCTTTCGAGCTCCAACCTGTCTGCATTCCATATCACGATTAGGTGCTTTAACCACATGCTTAGCAACTACAACAACTCTTGTCATTAACACGTTAATATATATTATACATTTCCATAAATGGGTTGAGGACATGTGTCTCCATAAATGTGTTGCCAAGTATCATGTTGTAGGTAATGATTCTAACAAGGACCAGCTAAAAGAAGGTGGATTTCTAGATAGCACTTAAGTTATGATCCTAGCTAGATCTATTAGCCAGTGAATTAATCTTTTTTATATATATATAATTTTGAAATGTTAAAACTCTTATTAAAATATCTTTATATTTTGGTTCATGCAGCTTTTGAGGCGATCTTGTATGACTTCGTGGTGGTCCAAGGTTATACCTGGCACAACATAGAAGCATTGTGTCAAATAAATTAATAATTTCTTAATCAAATCGAAATAATTGTTTTAGTTCATAAATTTGATTGGTTCACATACTAAATTGTATACAACTGTTATAAAGATCTATATCAACTGTAAAAATAGATACTCAATAACCTAATTAGCTCGCCATTAATTACTAAATGCAGTAGTGTTAGAACCAATCACTGGATTTTGACTTCTGACCATATGAAAGAGGACTATATATTTTTCATTAACAATTGAGACTTCTTTTATTGTAACAATTGATATATATATTTTTTCATGTACCTACTAGTATCTCCAAAGTCTATATATATAGTTATAGAACTAATTAAGGACTTTGTAATGTTTAGGCTTATTTGAATAGGCTATACATTAGAGTTCTAGATCGGATAGTTAATCACGCCACGGAATAAGTCAATAAGAAGCAAACATCATATAATTAAAATTATTGTATCACTGATAACAATTCAAAAACTAAATTAGTAAAATAATCTGGGAGAAAACTTAATTTAATTGTAACATGGGAATGGAATTAACAACAAAAAAGATTTGCAACATGGGAAATGGCATTTTATTGTTGTTTATGAATTCATAATCGAAAGATGGAACGATTAAAAGTTAAAACTATAAGAAGTCATTTAATTATGTGATTGTTTTAACAACAAAATATAATTAGAAAGAAAATTCTGTGATTGGTAAAACAAATTGCACAATTATTCGGTTATTCCCATCCAACTAGGACATGTATAATTTATGTTTACGGGCTTTATAGGCTTTAGTTAATTTACTAAACTGAGGATGCATAAAAAATGAATATATTAATGGGCCACGTTTTATAATTGCCCGATAACTGGCTGAGTTGCTAGCTTTCATAGTCTTAAGTCTTAACATTAAACCGAGTTTGAATTAGCTTCAATTCAAAGTCAAACCAAAACCAAACCGTCAATTAGGATTGAGTTACCAAAATTGACTAGCCGAACCTATTCAACCGTTATTAACCGTTTTATAAAAAGTCAATATTTTGACTTGACCCATATTTTTATTTTGACTCAGTTAACATAAACCAAGTTGAGTTTTTCAAATTGGTTTACATCCTATACCAAGAGGCGCATGGGCCTGTTATTTTTCTAGCATTCAAAACCATTAAAATATTATTTTTTTGTTGTTCCTGAAACGAATCCCTAGACACAAACGGCGGAGAATTGGGAAGCACATCCTCTCGAGACTATGACTTTGGATCAGTTGCTCCGAGCACCAGGCAGGTCTAAAAGAAGTTGGATCCAAAAAGAATGGATGAATCGGTTTGGTAAGTTTTCAAAGATAACATTTAAAAAATTCATTATTTATTTATATCAATTTTTATATTTCTAACATTTTTCCTTTGTATTTAAGTACAAATATGTTGGAAATAATTTGTAAAAACTTTGAGAAGACTGTTTGATTCAGAGAACTGAATTGCTCTCTTTCAAGAAAAATGTTACGGCCTTTAAAGACCTTATGCTTACAACGATCTATCAAATCTTAAGCCACTAAAACAAAACAGAAACACACTTAAAAGAACACGTCTTACTCCTATAACACAGGAAGATTTATTCAAAATAAACAAAGATGCAGACTCAATTATAGGTCCGGTTTGCAGGTCCGGTTTGATGGTCTTTTATTCTTCATACTCTCCTGGAAAGTCTTCCAGTTTACTCATCCTTCGTGTACACGCCCATTCTTCCTCTGAGTTTCTCAAACGTCTCGAGCTTCACCGCCTTAGTCATAATATCAGAGATCTGATCTTGTGTTGTACAGTAATCAACTCGAATGACTCCATCATTCACCAGCTCTCTTAGAAAGTGATATCTAACATGAATGTGCTTGCTTCTCCCATGCAACACTGGATTCTTTGATAACTTTATGGTTGAACTGTTATCACAGAAGAGTATATTTCCTTCTTCTTGATTTCATCTGATCTCTTCCAACACATTCTTGAGCCACACTCCTTGACATGCTCCAAATGCAGCAGCAACAAACTCAGCTTCAGTAGTGGATAATGTCACAATTGGTTGCTTTTTGGATGTCCATGACACTGCTCCTCCTCCTAGTAAATAAACGTATCCAGTAGTGCTTTTCCTATCATCAATGTCCCCAGCATAGTCACTGTCAACATACCCAACCAGTTTCTGATTTCCTTCACGCTTGTACCGAATACCAAATTCTTGTATGTTGAATGTATCTCAGAATTCTCTTAGCCGCCAAGAGATGTTGTTCATTTGGATTCTCCATGTACCTACTGACCAAATTCACAGAGTATATCAAATCAGGCCTTGTTGTCGTGAGGTACCTTAAGCTTCCAACTAGTTGCTTGAACTCTGTTGGATCAGTTGCATCTCCAGCTCCTGCTTTGGTTAACTTTTGGCCTGGTACGATGGGGTTTCTCACCGAGTTACAATCCTCCATTCCATACTTCCTTACAGTTTCTTCAGCATACTTCCTCTGATTTATAAAAATTCCAAGCTCATCTTGAATCACTTCAACTCCTAAGAAGTATTTCATCTTCCCCAAGTATGTCATTGAGAACTCTTTCATCATTGAGACTTTGAAAATCTTCAAGCATTGAAGCTGAATCTCCTGTGTAAATAAGATCATCAACATACAAGCTCACTATCAAAATGTTGTCTCCTTCTTTCTTCACAAACAACGTGTGTTCACAGTAACACTTTTCAAATCCTTCTCTCACAAAGTAACCTTCGATCCGACTATACCATGTTCTTGGAGCTTGTTTAAGCCCGTAGAGCGCTTTCTTCAGCTTGTAGACTTTATCAGATTCATTCTCCACCTCGAATCCCTTCGGTTGCTCTACAAAAACGTTTTCTTTCAATTCTCCGTGTAAGAACGCGCTTTTGACGTCTAATTGAAGGACGTTCCAGGCTCTCTCTGCAGCTATAGCAAGAATCAGTCTTATTGTGTCCCATCTAGCTACAGGTACAAAGACTTCATGAAAATCAACTCCATGTTTTTTATGATATCCTTTTGCAACGAGTTTGGCCTTAAACTTGTCGATTTCACCATTCTCATTTAGTTTTGTTTTGAAGATCCACTTCACTCCAATTACTTTAGCTCCATCCGGCACCTCAACCAACTCCCAAGTGTTATTTTCTTCTATTGATTTGATTTCAGCCTCCATTGCTTTTCTCCACTCTTCAAGCTGTACTGCTTCTTCAAAACAATCTGGATCTTCTGATGCAATGAAAATTACCACGATATCTTCTGTTTCTTCTAATACAATGAAACCAGCCTTTCCTACAACATAGTCCTTCATCCACATCGGTCTTTGTATTTGTCTCCCAGATCCGGTTCTTGTTGTAATTTGTGCATCATTGGTCTGCTGCGCTTCTTCTGCTACTTGTCCTTCTTCTTCAGCATTTGGAACCTCTGTGTTATCCTCTCCTTGTTCAATTTCTGGATCCTCTTCGACTATAGGATCTGTTTCTTCATCCTCCCAAGTGAGTTCCATCTCCGACTGTTTTTCCCATTCCCATCCTTTGTTTTCATCAAAGTGTACGTCTCTGCTGATTAGTATCTTCTTCGTCTCAGGGTTGTAGAGACGGTACGCCTTTGATTCTCTACTTACTCCAAACATTACACATTTTGTACTCTTCTCATCCAACTTGATTCTTCTTTCATATGGCACAAGTGCATAAGCAATGCTTCCAAATATTCTTAGGTGTTCCACAGATTGCTTGTAATTGCTCCACTTATCCTCCGGAGTTATGTCTTCAAGTGATTTCGATGGACTTATATTCAGAATATAGACTGCATATTGAACAGCTTCAGGCCATAACTTTCTTGGAACTGACCTTTCTAGCAACATACATCTTGTCATATTCATGACACTTCGATTCTTTCTTTCAGCAATTCTGTTTTGTTGCGGTGTGTATGCGGCAGTGAGTTGCCTCCTTATCCCGAATTCTCTGCAATACTCTTCAAATTCTCTGGAGTTGTACTCTTCTCCTCTATCCGATCGCAGAGACACCAACATTTGTCCCAATTCTCTCTCTACTTCAGCTTTGAATTCTTTGAAGAATTTGAAGGCTTCAGATTTTTTAGTAAGAAGGTAAGTCCAACACTTCCGGCTATAATCATCAATGAAATTGATGATATATCTCTTCCCACTCTCGGATATAGGGGTGATTGGTCCACATATGTCTGTGTGAACAAGTTGGAGACTTCTGGTTGACTTCCAAAGTCTCTTCTTTTGGATGCTTTCACGATTTTGTTTTCCTTTCATGCATATTTCACACACAATATCTTCTTCTCCTTGACTGAAATTTGGTAATCCGTTCACCATCTTCTTCTCAGCTAGTGATTTTAGTCCCTTGTGATTGAGATGACCAAATCTCAGGTGCCACAAATTATCTCTTTTCTCCATTACCTGTAGACAGCTAGCTTCTTCCATCTCCCTACTGTTTTTGACGATTGCTCTAATCATAAACATCCTGTTTTTGGACATTGTTAAATGCATGACCATTCTCTTCTCCTGTTTATGCCACACCTCACATAGATCATCTTCAATGATGATTCTTAGACCTTTTTGTTGTAGTTGTCCTGCACTGAAGAGATTATTTTTCAAACCGGGTACAAAATAAACATCTGAAATCACATGATTTCTTCCATTAATCTCCAATCGCAACTTTCCTTTTCCTTCTATAGTTATCCTTCTATCGTCACCGAGCTTCACAGTTTGATTAAGGCAGGTTTCCATCTCAATGAACCATTCTTTTGTCCTACACACGTGATTGCTGCAACCGGAGTCGAGACACCAAATCTGTTCCTCAGCTTCTTTGATCTGGTCCACGTGTGCCATGAGGAGTAAATCTTCCTCCATCTCCACATAGTTAGCCTCCTTTTCCCATTATGGACATTCTGATTTGTAATGTCCCATCTTTCGGCATTTGAAACATTCGATCATGTCTCTGCTCATGTTTCCACATCCTCTCCCTTGATATCCTCCTCTTCCTCTTCCTCTACTTGTGTTTCCTCCTCTACCTCGTCCTCCCTCAAACCTCCATTGGCTCTCAACCTTTATCACTTTGTCTTCTCCCTCATGTCTTTTTAAGTTCTACTCATGAACCATTAATGAGCTTTGTAATCCATCCACAGTCATGTCCTTGATGTTCTTTGATTCTTCAATCGCACATACTATGTATGTAAATTTCTCAGCAAGTGTTCTCAGAATCTTCTCGACCACCTTGGAATCTGACATCTCCTCTCCAAGGTTTCCCATATCGTTGGTGACTAACATCACTTTCAAGAAGTACTCCGCAACAGTTTCTCCAATTCTCATCTTGAGAATTTCGAAGCTTCTTCGCAACCTTTGCAATTGTGCACTCTTCACTTTATCATTGCCTTGATATTTCTTCTTCATCGAATCCCACAAATCTTTCGATGTCTCTTTCTTCAAAATCGTTTTGAGAATGGTCTTGTCTATCGAGGCAAACAAATAATTTTTCACCTTATGATATCTCACGATCATCTATGCACGCTCTGTTCTTTGTGCTCCAGTTAGAATCACATTTGATTCTGATTGTGTGATTCCCCTTTCAATGAGATCCCACCACTCCTTGGATCTCAGCAGATTCTCCATGAGCATTGCCCAATGCTCATAATCTCCGTTGAATTTGGGAATAATCATTGACTCCTTTTCACTCATGACTCTCTCTCTCTCTCTCTCTTGTACCAGATACGTGTCAAGCTCTGATACCAGATGTTAGAAATAATTTGTAAAAACTTTGAGAAGACTGTTTGATTCAGAGAACTGAATTGCTCTCTTTCAAGAAAAATGTTATGGCCTTTAAGGACCTTATGCTTACAACGATCTAGCAAATCTTAAGCCACTAAAACAAAACAGAAACACACTTAAAAGAACACGTCTTACTCTTTTCACAGGAAGACTTATTCAAAATAAACAAAGATGTAGACTCAATTGCAGGTCCGGTTTGATGGTCTTTTATTCTTCAAAATATAGTAGGGGTAAAACGAAGGCTGTGAAGAAGATAATTGAGAACGACTTCCCTGCACCTTTGCTGAATTGGACAAGCGTTTTCGGCTAAGTGAAAGAGCGTTGGTTCAAAGCTTTTGTGGTTAGTGTTCTATTATTTCAATTTCAATTGAATCTACAATAATAAATATAAATATAAAACTTTAAAATCTCAACAAAATACTACTGGGAATACGGATTAACAACCAAAGTTCTAGACAAATTTGATGAGATTTGTCGAGAACGGTTGAAAGATTATATTTACGAGTTCAAGAAAAAGTGGTTGAATGGGATAGACAAGCCAACTTGGATGCGGGGAATAGTTTGGAATGACCTTATTGCATGTTGGGAAGATGAGAAGAACAAAGAAGGCAGCCAAACCGATTCCCTAAACCGTAAAAGCGATCTTAGAGGTTTTGGGATGGCAAAACATACTTGTGGGTCGATACCATATGTCTGAAAACATAAAAATAAGGTAATTCATATATATTTATTTGTTTCATATACATTTTTAATATTTTTTAAAGTTACTAACTAATTTACATGTTTAACTAGTGTGTGATCATGAGACGGGCGATTATCCAGATATGGTGACATTTATGGAAGAAATCCACAAACGAAAGTCAGACGGAAGTTTTGTCAACAAAAAAGTCGAGGCTATTGCTCAAAAATGTAGGGAGCGGGAGTAAGAGAGGATTACTAAGCTTACTCAAGAACAAGAGATTCTCGACGGTTACGAATTAACACAAGCAAAAAAGTGACATTTACCGTACTGTAAGTTCTATCAAATACTTTTTCCCCCATTTTGTACTTTAAAGGTTTCAGAAATATAATATCTTTGTATAAATTTAGGAAGCTCGAGTCAGGAAGAGACGTAGGTATGGAATTGGTTCTACCCGGTTTGACGAAGATGTTGGACAAATTTCAAAGACACATCCGTTGAAAAATATCTACAAACGCGACAAGAGCTGGCGGAGGTGAAGCAAGTTATTAAGGAGTTCAAACACAAATTGAAAGATGTGGAATTTTGGATTTCGATGATGGCTGATCTCCATCCAAATGTAGTCCCGCTGTTCCGCAGAATCGAACCCACCGACTCCCAAAATCCCGATGATTTATTTGATTTTTAATTTAATATTTTGTAATTTTTATTCGGAACAGTTTAGTTTTAAATTTTATATGGTTTTAGTTTTTTAAAATTCTAGTTTTATTTCTTTAAAAATGTTTTTTGATAAAAATATTAATGTCGTCGGAAATTTCTGAGGAATATCCGACGACTTTCCGACTAATATCACTGGCACCCTTCGTCAGAAAGTGGTCGGAAACTTTCCGAGAAAATTCCGTCTACAATTGTGGCCGGAAAATCTCGTCGGAAAGTCAATTATCGCAGTTTTTCCGACCAATCTCCGAGGATTCCACTAGTCGGAATGTGGTCGGAAAACTTCCAACAAGTTTTTGATGATTGTTTCTAACGACCCTTTTTGTCGAAATTTTCTGACCATTCTTCGATAATTCCTTTTTTCCGACCAGCCATTTCCGAAGATATGATTTTAGTTGGAAAGTCATCAGAATATCCCACTTTCGACGACTTTCTGATTAATACGATGGTAAAAAATGGCCACTTTTTTTGTAGTGTATACGTTTTAGTCAGATGGTAATATTATTACATCAAAGAAATTTAAAATTAGATAAAATTTTAAGCTCTGTTTTAAAATAAGATGAGACGAATACATAAAAAAACAATTATCAAAAACAAAATTGTAAAATTAAAATGTTTATATATAATATACATAATAATTTTATAGTTTATTTACCGATAAATTTTGTATTTATTTTCTAACTTTTAATATATATATATTATTGATAGATATAGATAGGGCTTACTGTATAAATCCCCCTGTACTTATACCGCTAAAGCGATATCCCCCCAAACTTTTAGCCTCATCACTGTACACCCCAAAAAATTAAAACCTTCGCAATTTACCCCAATTTATTAAATCCTACATAATCGTACCTATCTAATTAAACAAAAAAATAACGTTAATTACAACAGTAATCGCGTTTGATTTGTTTGCGTTTAGGCTTTATGTAACCTTCTTGTTAAGAAAGAGGGTTTCAAACCCTTAAACAAGTAGAGAGTTTTCTTCCTTCTTCCTTCGTTGGTTTGGTGTTGGTGCGACGACGGAGGTGAAGCCAAAATCGTGGCTGGTTTGGGTTTGAGGAGAAGAGAAGCTGGTTTGGTGTTGGTGCGACGGAGGAGGTGAAGCCAAAACTGCCACATTCCGACGAGGTGAAGCCAAAAGCGCCAGATTCTTTTGATTTTGAGGGCTTCGATTCAGATTTCAGATATCCGGTGAGTCTATAACGTTCGATTCATTTGATTTTGAGGGTTTGGAAACCTCTTTCTTGTATTGTATGCTACGGTTCTGGGTGATTTGATATAATTGGTTTGTTGGATTTTTAAGCATAGTCACAGAAGGATTTGTAAGTCTGTTTCACTGATTAACAGGAGATAGTTCGAGTTAGCAGAGGAGAAGAGATCGTGCTTGTTTGTTTTTTGCGATTTGGGTAGAGAAGGCAACTCCAAGAAGAAATGAGGTAAGTGTTGTCGAATATGCTATTTGTGTCGTATGTCTGAAACTTTTTGTTTTTGTTGGTAACCTGCAAATTTGTGATATCTCAGTGAAGAAGTAGAAAGAAATCGAGAGGAGGATAATGGGAGTTATGAGGAAAGTGATGAAGATGTAATGGAGCGTAATGAGTTTGAAGTGCAATATGCAGTTGCAAAATATGTTGATGAGATTAGAATTGCCAGAAATACAATCCCAGATAGCTCAGATGAAGATGAGGATCCGATTGTGGTGAGAGATAGAGGAATCAAACGGGGAAGGGGAAATGACAGATTGGCGATTGGAACTGCTTTCTTAACTGGTATGGAGTTCAAAGAAGTTGTTTTGGACTATGCATTGAGTTCAGGACAGAATGTAGTTCAAGAAAAATGGGAGAAGAACAAAATTTCTTTTAAGTGTGGGATGAATGGTAAATGCAAGTGGAGGGTTTATTGCTCTTATGATGAGCCGAGGCAAGTCTTTTTGGTGAAGACAGCTTATGCATGGCATAGTTGTACTCCTAATGGGAAGTGAAAAATATTGAAGAGTCCTGCAATTGGAAGGCTATTCTTGGACAAGCTGAGGGTAAATGACAAGTTCATGCCTGCTGATATTCAGGAACATATCAAAGAAAAATGGAAACTCGTGTCTTCGATACATCAATGCCAAAGAGGAAGAATTCTTGCTCTGAAATGGATTCACCAAGAGTATGCAGAACAATTTACTCACCTCCGAGGATATGTTCAGGAGATTCTCGATCAAAATAAGGGGTCCACAGCCTTCATTGAAACATATCAAAATCCAGCAGGTGAAGATGTATTCAACAGATTTTATGTGTGTTTTGATATACTCAGAAAGTTATGGGCAGGTACTTGTAGGCCTATACTTGGGCTTGATGGCACATTCTTGAAGGTTGCTGTAAAAGGAGTCCTCTTGACTGCTGTGGGACATGATGCAAATAACCAAATCTATCCAGTTGCATGGGCTGTGGTTCAGTCCAAAAATTCCAGCAATTGGTTGTGGTTTGTTAAACAAATTAAGGAGGATTTAGGCTTAGAAGATGGTAGTCGATTTGTCATAATATCAGATCGATCAAAGGTATACTCAGCTTTTTGTTATGTATTTATTTACTTTTTACTCATCTAAGCAACATCTTTTCTTCATGTTTTGCATGGTCTCCTTAATGCAGTAAAAACAGAATTGCCACATGCTGAACACAGAATGTGTGTTAAGCATATCGTAGAGAACCTGAAAAAGAACCATGCCAAGAAGGATGAGCTAAAGACATTAGTGTGGAAGCTAGCTTGGAGCTACAGTCTAGAGGAGTTTCAGATCAATCTGGACAATTTGAGAAGGTATGATTTGGAATTGTACAATGATGTGATGAAGGAGCAACCACAAACTTGGTCAAGGGCTTTTTACAGACTTGGTAGTTGTTGTGAGGATGTTGATAACAATGCTACTGAGTCATTTAACTCCACCATCACCAAAGCTAGAGCAAAGTCATTGATTCCAATGTTGGAAACCATAAGGAGGCAAGGCATGGAGCGCATATATAAGAGATAGAAGAAAGCCAATAAGCATCCATCCAGATTTTCAGAGTATGTAGTTGACATTTTAGCAATGGAGAAGCCAATTGCTGAACGGTGTAAAATATGGCGTTGCACCCATGGGGTCTTTGAGGTGTTTTTAGATGGTAATTCTCACACTGTGGGTATGAAGAATGCAACATGTACATGTGGCAAGTGGCAAATAACAGGGATTTCTTGTGAGCATGCATATGGAGCGATGATTGATGTTGGTCTAGATCTTGAAAACTATATCTCCGGGTTCTTCTTGACTTAGATGTGGAGAGATACTTATGAGACAGCTACCAATCCATTAAGAGGTCCAAAATACTGGATGAATTCAAGTTACAGGTTAGTCGTTGCACCTCCAGAACCTGTACTTCCTGGAAGAAAGAAAAACACAAAGAAATCAAGGTTTCAAAGGATGAAAGGGAAGTTTGAGTCGCCAACGAAGAAGAAGAATAAGAAGAAAGTGGAAAAACTTGGGAGACATGGGCGCATCATCCATTGTAAAAGCTGTGGTGAAACTGGACACAATGCAGCTGGTTGTATGAAGTTTCCAAAAGAGAAGGTGAAGAGGACGAGGAAGAGGAAGGCAAATAAAAGTCCACATGATTAGGTAATTTATGAGTGTTTAGACTTGTTCTTGTTATTTGTTGGTTTTCTTATGGAATTATTGGTATTGGTGTCAGTTTTCTAACAAGAAGGCTAAGATGGATAAGACGGATAAGAAGACTACTCAAGTTACAGATGTAATCTCACTCACCCCGCCAACACACCTTACACAAGCAACACAAACAAGCACTGATGTGGTGTAAGAGTCGACTTCTTTTTTTTTTTTTAATGTTTTCTTGTGTTTTGAATTTCTGGATACAAACAAGAATTGTGTTTTTAAGATTGTTGATTTTGTATTGATTTGTCTAATTAAAAACTGGATTTGGTTTGAGATGTCTAATTAAAAACTTTCAATCGAAAACTCTCTACTTGTTTAAGGGTTTGAAACCCTCTTTCTTAACAAGAAGGTTACATAAAGCCTAAACGCAAACAAATCAAACGCGATTACTGTTGTAATTAACGTTATTTTTTGGTTTAATTAGATAGGTGCGATTATGTAGGATTTAATAAATTGGGGTAAATTGCGAAGGTTTTAATTTTTTGGAGTGTACAGTGATGAGACTAAAAGTTTGGGGGATATCGCTTTAACGGTATAAGTACAGGGGGATTTATACAGTAAGCCTATATAGATAAGATAGTATTAATTTTAGGGGGAAAATGCAACAAATGAAACGAGTATCTTTCTCAATCCGTTTCATTAATATTTGAAAGTAAATTTTAACAGATCATTTACTTTTAGTACTTGTCTATTGTTACTTTTTGATTTGTGTGTGAATTCAAATGGTACAATGATTTTTAAAACAAATCGGACTAAAATCATAAGTGTTTGATAATCTAGTGGTGAAATATTAGTAGTGAATGTTCTCAATCTCTCTGTGTGCATCTATGTTGTATATCAAAATTTCACGATTTACAGATTTCCATTCTCATTTTTTTATTGTTGACCAGCTTTAACCACTTTTAAGTGAAGAAAATTTGTGTTTTTTTAAAGTTCAATTTTCGATTCAGGATTTCTCGTGTAAGAAAAACCAATATATAGCTGTTTCATTTGCAAATGCAAATATATAATGAAAAATCCTGAAATATTTTTGATATATAACTTTTATAAATTGCTCCTTGTTTCGTGTGCTGCGGTGATGAGCGGGAGAAATGTGGCCGATTTATGGGAAGACATGTGTACATGCACATGTTATCATCATTCATTGTTCTTGTGAATGAAAGTATATGGAATGGACTTATCTGCGAAAACATGGCGACGTGTAGATTCGTCTTTTGTTCTTGTCTACCAATTTAGGCCTCAATACAGAAGTAGGCATGGTCGTTAATGTTAGGTCTTATTAACAAAACGTTTGGTCTAAACCGCATTATAATAACATCACTTGTCAATGTCCTATACCGAAATCCCATACACGATTATTCTGCCACAATGAAAATAAACAGAAAAAAAAAATGAGTTTAGCAAACCTAACACTATCTCTTAATATTCATCTTTCCATATATTATATGGGTCAGTGTATAACTCTATATATAATTCGGTCTAGTGGTCTTAATTATCCCAGTTCATGCAGTGCCATTGACAAGTGTAAACATCTTCTGACACAAGTACAGGTAAGTGGTAGAACATCTCACGTAACAAGAACCTTTTTTGAGAAATTGTTTTAATTCTTATATAACCATTTTAACAGAACCTCCAGATTATAAGAACATGGACCAGCCTCACGCGCTTCTAGTCGCTAGCCCTGGCTTGGGTCACCTCATCCCTATCCTCGAGCTCGGCAACCGTCTCTCCGCCGTCCTAAATGTCCACGTCACCATTCTCGCCGTCACCTCTGGCTCCTCTTCGACAGAAACTGGAGCCATACGTGCAGCCGCTGCTAGAACGGCCTGTCAAATTACAGAACTTCCCTCGGTAGATATAGACAACCTCGTGGAGCCAGATGCGACGGTGGCCACTAAGATCGTGGTGAAGATGCGAGCCATGAAGCCCACAGTTCGAGACACAGTGGAATCAATGAAGCGAAAACCAACGGTCATGATCGTTGACTTTTTTGGTACGGGGTTGATGTCCGTAGCCGATGATGTAAACATGATGGCTAAGTACGTGTACGTCCCCTCTCACGCGTGGTTCTTGGCAGTGATGGTGTACTTGCCGGTGTTGGATACGGTAGTGGAAGGTGAATATGTTGACATTAAGGAGCCTTTGAAGATACCGGGTTGTAAACCAGTAGGACCGAATGAGCTGATGGAAACGATGTTAGACCGGTCGGACCAGCAATATAAGGAGTGTGTACGACTTGGCTTAGAGGTACCTATGAGCGATGGTGTTTTGGTCAATACTTGGGAGGAGTTACAAGGAAACACTCTCGCTGCGTTTAGAGAGAACGAGGGGTTAAGCCGGGTCATGAAAGTACCGGTTTATCCTATTGGGCCTATTGTTAGGACTAGCGGGCCTGTAGAAAAACCCAATAATATATTCGAGTGGCTAGACAAACAAGAGGAAAGGTCAGTGGTGTATGTGTGTTTAGGGAGTGGTGGAACGTTGTCGTTTGAGCAAACGATGGAACTGGCTTGGGGTTTAGAGTTAAGTGGTCAAAGGTTCGTATGGATTCTACGTAGGCCCGCTTCTTACCTCGGGGCGAGCTCGAGCGATGATGATCAGGTGATTGCCAGTCTACCTGAAGGTTTCTTGGACCGCACGTGTGGTGTGGGGCTTGTGGTTACGCAATGGGCACCACAAGTTGAGATCTTGAGCCATAGATCGATCGGTGGGTTCTTGTCTCATTGCGGTTGGAGTTCGGTGTTGGAAAGTTTGACTAAAGGAGTTCCGATCGTGGCTTGGCCTCTTTATGCAGAGCAGTGGATGAATGCTACGTTACTAACGGAGGAGATCGGTGTGGCCGTTCGTACGTCGGAGTTACCATCGGAGAAAGTCATCGGACGGGAAGAAGTGGCATCTCTGGTGAGAAAGATTGTGGCGGAAGAGGATGAAGAGGGAAAAAAAATTAGGGCTAACGCTGAGGAAGTGAGGGTTAGCTCCGAACGAGCTTGGGCTCAAGGTGGGTCGTCTCATAGTTCTCTTTTCGAATGGGCAAAACGATGTCGTCTTGTGTCGTGATTCGAGAATATATAACATCATTAGCAACAATCTCTGTTTGAAATATCGACCTTTTTATATGAATATAAATTAAGGAATGTTAAATTTTGCTATGCATTCGTAATTGTTGACTTTGGTTCCTCTTAGTGGAGGATTATAATATATATATATATAACAAGAGAGAAGTCAAAGAATGAGTGTGCGAGGTAGAAGAAAATAAGAGAGAAGGAAGATAAAAACAAAACTGTTGAAAAATATCAAAGTCGGCAAAAAGGAAGTCAAAAGGTTCGACAAAATAAATTAATATGTGGAGTCCACCGTCACTATGCACAGTAACATAAATTTTTCGTCTTCGATCATTTGTAATACAACTACAACAATCATCAGAAAACATAATCGCATAATAAAAGATTCTCTCTCTAACTTATCAGTGTTTAATTTCTCTGCGGGTATAACATTTTTTATCTATTCTCTCAAATTTCTTCACTATAAATACAGGTAAATAAATGTAACACTTTATAACACGTTATCAGCACGATAAGCGTTTATAATTTTAACTTTTATATGTATACAATAATACCTTATAATGGACAGCTTTGCCGCCTGATTATATATTTTCTGTTAATGGTCGGCTCTGCCGCCTTACTGTTTATTTACTGTTTTAATATGCATGACTCCGTCACCATAATTATTTCTCAATGGTCGGTTTTACCGCCTGAAAAAATTATTTATTTGTTTAATTGTTCATTTATATTCATGGTCGGCTTGCCGCCTTAATAATTTATTGTTTTTTAATATGGTTATTTCTGTCATCATAATTATACTGTTAAATCTCTGTTTATTTTATGTTATGACTAATTCTATCACCATATGTTAATAAAATTATATTTGAACTGATAAATATTATCTGATTAATTTTCAAATATTTTCAGATTAATTATTTTAGAACCGTTATTTCCAACGGATATATTTGTAAAATAACATAAAATTTTAATCATTTTTCAACTTTTCCAACGGTTATATAACGGCTAGTGAATAGTTTTTACAATCTATAAATATACACTTTTTCATTCATCCTTTCACACAAAATTTCATCTTATCTCAAATTACTCTCAAAGATTTCTCAAAGATTTTTCAAGATTTCGAAAGAAGAATTTTCAAGATTTCAAGAAATATGCCTCGACTATTATTTCTTTTAAGTGTAATTTTTATTATTTTTTCTATTTATGGAATTTCCGTTGGAGAATATACTCCCGGAGAATTTATCATAAATATTGTTTTAATATTTTATGTAATTATATTTCTTGTAATTGCGCTTTTTATTTAAAGGCGTTTTATGTGTGTTTTTAAATAAGTTAAATAAAATCCTAATGATGTTATGAATAATAATAATAATAATTGAAATTGCAATATCTTATTTAAATATTTTGATTAATAAATTTGTTAATTTATGTTTACAGTTATAATGTCAAACTTGGTAAAACTCGAGATGGCTGCCCTTGATATTTCCGGAAGAAATTATATGACATGGGCAGTAGCAGCAAAAAGACATCTTAAAGGAAAAAGACTCCTCGATACCATCGATGAATCGATAAAAACGACATCGGAGGAGGAAAAGGCACAAGCCATGATATTTTTATGCCACCACATTCATGATGGTTTAAAAGATGAATACATCACAAAAGAAGATCCTGCAGATCTTTGGAAATCGCTCAAAGAGAGGTTTGATCACCAAAAATATGTGATCTTACCTAAAGCCAAACATGAGTGGCTAAATTTGCGGTTTCAGGATTACAAAAGTGTAAGCCAATATAATTCCGCTTTGTTCGGAATCACTTCCAGGATGGCGTTGTGTGGAGAAAAAATAGAAGAATATGATATGATCGAGAAAACTCTCCAAACGTTCCATCCAGGAAACGTAATCCTGCAACAACAATACCGGGCAAAAGGGTACACTCTTTACTCGGAGCTGATGCAAACTCTGCTAGTTGCAGAGCAAAATAATGAGCTTGTGGTGTTAAACCATCAGACTCGTCCAACTGGATCTGCTCCATTCCCCGAAGTGAATGTTGCAACAACCAACTACAATAATTTGCAAAGACATGGGCACGGTAGAGGCCGTGGTCGTGGTCGTGGACGAGGACGAGGACGTGGACAAGGCCAAGGAAGAGGATTCCGCCCAAATGATATTAATTCCGGAAGAATTAATAAAAATTCTCAGAAAAACAAAGTTGGCGGTACAACAAACAAACATTTTGAGAATGTTTGTCACAGATGTGGAATGAAAGGACATTGGTCCCGTACCTGTCGTACGCCGAAACATTTGGCTGATTTATATCAGCAATCTCTAAAGAGAAAAGAAAGAGATAGTGAAACCAACTTTGTCTCTGATGAAGCCGGACCCTCTTTCCATGGATTAAATGATGATGCACATCTCGATATTTCTGATTTCCTCGTTGGTCCTGAAGACATCAACGCACAAGATGTGGATTAAGATGATTTAAAACTACCATCGTTTTTATTATATAAAATAATGTTGTATGTGCTTTTTCATTTTCTAAAGTGTGTTGTAAAATATATTTTTTTAAAATATTTCTTATAATATCAGTGTTTGCTTTATTTGAGTGTTTATTAATATATCCCTTATGAATATTACAAATACAGATATGTCAAGATCTGAAATTCGGGATGGAGATTTATGTCTAGCAGACAGTGCTACAACGCACACGATACTTAAAGATAAAAAATACTTCTCCTCCCTCAAAATAAATAATTCCGCCGGAAGCGTGAATACAATATCTGGAAATGCAAAGATTGTTATAGGCTCTGGAAGAGTCAGTTTTCAAATGCCAAGGGGAACAAAATTTGAAATAAATGATGCATTATATTCCCCAAAATCTCAGAGAAACTTAATAAGTTTTAAAGATATCCGCAAAAATGGATATCATTTAGAAACTATGAACAAAAATGGCATTGAATATCTTTACATCACAACAACAATTTCTGGAAGAAAAGTTGTATTAGAGGAATTACGAGCATTATCCTCTGGATTATATTCCACAAAAATAAATATGATTGAATCATATGTTACCGTAAACCCGCAGTTTACTAGTACCTTTAAAATTTGGCATGAACGACTTGGACATCCAGGTTCAGTCATGATGCGGAAAATTGTGGAAAATTCTAATGGCCATTCATTGAAAAACCAGAAGATTTTTCAATCGGGTGAATTTTCATGTAATGCTTGTTCTCAAGGAAAATTAATAACTCGGCCATCGCCAGCCAAAATTAAGAATGAATCTCCTGAATTCTTAGAAAGAATACATGGAGATATATGTGGACCTATCCATCCACCATGCGGGCCATTTCGATATTTTATGGTATTGATTGACGCATCCAGCAGATGGTCACATGTGTATCTATTGACAACACGAAATACGGCTTTCGCAAAATTTATTGCTCAAATAATCAGATTGAGAGCACAATTCCCTGATTACGCCATAAAGAAAGTTAGGCTTGATAATGCTGGTGAATTCACTTCACAAGCCTTTAATGACTATTGTATGTCAATGGGAATTGATGTGGAACATCCGGTCCCCCATGTTCATACACAAAATGGCATGGCTGAGTCTTTGATAAAACGACTGCAATTAATTGCAAGGCCATTGATAATGAGAACAAAACTCCCAATTTCTATATGGGGTCATGCTATTTTGCATGCTGCAAACTTGATCCAAATAAGACCAAGTGCATATAATAAATATTCTCCTTTGCAATTAACATATGGTCAGCAGCCAAATGTATCACATCTCCGTATTTTTGGTTGTGCGGTCTATGTTCCTATAGCGCCACCACAAAGAACAAAAATGGGGCCACAAAGGAGATTAGGTATATATGTTGGGTATACATCACCAAGTATAATTCGGTATCTTGAACCGAAAACTGGTGATATGTTTACGGCTCGTTTTGCCGATTGTCATTTCAATGAAGATGAATTCCCAGCATTAGGGGGAGGAATTAAAGAGGTTCCAAAAGATATTACATGGTGCACACAATCTTTGTTGCATCTAGATCCCCCTACAAACCAACGTGAACTCGAAGTTCAGAAAATTGTGCACTTACAAAAAGTGGCAAATCAGTTACCAGATGCATTCACAGATACAAAAAGGGTAACAAAATCATATATACCTGCTGCAAATGCTCCATCAAGAATTAATGTTCCTGAAGAACAAATTGATGAGAATAAAGCTAATGAACCCAAAATGCAGTTGAAAAGGGGGAGACCAATGGGTTCGAAAAATAAAAATCCCCGAAAGAAAAAGAAGTTGGGAGAACAAAATGAAAAGGTTCCAGAAGAACCACTTACAGAAAAATGTCAAGAAGACATTTATGAAAAAGTTCAAGAAGAACCAGAGAAAGAGAAAAGTCTTGAAGTCGAGCGTGATACAGAAAGATGTGAAATTTCTATTAATTATGCTCAAGATGGAAAAGTATGGGTTAGATATGAAATTGATAATGAGGATGAAACATTCTCCTTTTCTGTATCCAAAGAAATTGATAATGAAAATGAGGATCCAGACCCAAGGTCCGTATCGGAATGCCAGGAAAGGCCCGATTGGGAGAAATGGCAAGAAGCCATGAGAAATGAATTACTCTCCCTTAATAAGAGAAATGTATTTGGACCTATTGTTATTACACCTGAAGATGTAATACCGGTTGGATGCAAATGGATTTTTATAAGAAAAAGAAATGAGAATAATGAAGTCACACGATATAAGGCTCGACTTGTGGCACAAGGATTTTCTCAAAGACCGGGAATTGATTATGAAGAAACATATTCCCCGGTTATGGATGCAATCACATTTAGGTACTTGATGAGCCTAACGGCATCAAAAAATCTAGATATGTACCTTATGGATGTTGTGACTGCATACCTATATGGATCACTAGATAGTGACATTTATATGAAAATCCCAGAAGGATTCAAAATCCCGGAAGGATCAAAAATCCCAGAAAAATCCAAGAATATTTGTTCAGTCAAATTACAGCGATCACTATACGGATTGAAACAATCCGGACGCATGTGGTATAATCGCTTAAGTGAATATTTGATGAAAAAGGGATATACCAATAATGCGATATGCCCTTGTGTATTCATTAAGAAATCTCAAACCGGATTCGTGATCATAGCTGTCTACGTTGATGATTTGAACATAATAGGAACTCAAAAGGAAGTTGATGATGCAAGAACTCATATGAAAGAAGAGTTCGAAATGAAAGATCTTGGAAAAACAAAATTTTGTCTCGGACTTCAAATAGAGAATTTCCAAGATGGAATATTTGTGCATCAATCAAATTACACTAAAAGAGTGTTAAAACGCTTTAATATGGATAAAGCGAATCCTTTGAGTACTCCGATGGTCAATAGATCACTAAATGTTGATAAAGACCCATTTAGACCTTGTGAAGATAACGAAGAAGTATTAGGCCCTAAAGCACCTTATATGAGTGCTATAGGTGCACTTATGTATCTTGCAAATTGTACTCGTCCAGATATAGCATTTGCTACTAATCTGCTTGCAAGATATAGTTCATGTCCAACGCGAAGACATTGGAACGGAATTAAACATATTTTCCGTTATCTTCAAGGAACAATTGATTTAGGGTTATTCTATTCTCGAAACTCTGATCTTGGTCTAGTTGGATTTGCAGATGCAGGTTATTTATCAGATCCACATAAAGCTCGATCACAAACTGGATACGTTTTCACTATGGGAGGTACTGCGATCTCGTGGCGTTCTCAGAAACAGACATTGGTCGCTACTTCTTCAAATCATGCGGAAATTATTGCGCTTCATGAAGCATGTAGAGAATGTGTATGGCTGAGATCCATGACACATCACATACAAGAAGCCGCCGGAATAATCAACAACAAAAGACCAACAATCATGTATGAAGATAACGCTGCATGTGTTGCCCAGACAAAAGAAGGCTATATTAAGAGCGACAGAACAAAGCACATCCCGCCAAGATTTTTCTCTTACACTCAAGAGCTCGAGAAAAATCAAGAAGTGGATATCCGATACATTCGCTCAAGTGAAAATGCAGCAGATCTTTTTACTAAGGCGCTTCCTACCACAACATTCAAGAAACATATTCAAAACATAGGAATGCGTCATCTACGTGATCTATAAAAGGGACTGCACTCTTTTTCCCTTATCATGGTTTTTATCCCACTGGGTTTTTCCATGACAAGGTTTTTAATAAGGCAGTACAAGATACATGTAACGAGGAATTAATGGTTGTGATGAATGCTCAAGACGGAATGTTGACATCCCGATCATTCGAGGGGGAGCTTGCGTACAATAGAAAATATGACGCAAGAGACATAGTGACACTGATCTGCAAGGGGGAGTGTTGAAAAATATCAAAGTCGGCAAAAAGGAGGTCAAAAGGTTCAGCAAAATAAATTAATATGTGGAGCCCACCGTCACTATGCACGCACAGTAACATAAATTTTTCTCTATAAATAGAACGTCTTCGATCATTTGTAATACAACTACAACAATCATCAGAAAACATAATCGCATAATAAAAGATTCTCTCTCTAACTTATCAGTGTTTAATTTCTCTGCGGGTATAACATTTCTTATCTATTCTCTCAAATTTCTTCACTATAAATACAGGTAAATAAAGGTAACACTTTATAACAAAAACAAGAGTTTTTGTTTTTAGAGAGAAGAGAGAAACAAGTTCGCCGGATTTGTTCAAGGCGACGATCGGACATCTAAACGGTTTCCGATTGACTTGAAATTTTGTGTAGAGCTTCGTGACTCAGTGGTCTTGAGATTCAACGGTGAGTTTTGTATTCCAACGGTTGGTTCGTCGTAGATCGGGGTTTTAGCGGAGTGGCTCGTATGAGATTTCAGATTGAGTTACCTTGAATGTTTGGGAAATCCGACGGTGAGTTCTTCTTTTAGCAGTATTGTTCTTGACCCGTTTGTCTAAGATTTTTACGGTTGGATCTTGATTTGGTGACAGGAATCTTAGCGAACTTAGGGTCGTTTGGAACTGCATATTTATAGGTTTTCGTTGCTCTCTTGTATAGTATTTCTTGTGTGGAGATTGCTCTTGTGAAGTCTTAATCTCTGTATCTGTTCTTGTGGAACAGGGAGGACGTGGTTGTAACACTCATACATTTGATATAGTGGATTTTGAGTGGACTACGGTCCCGTGGTTTTTTTTTCTCACATCGAAAAGGTTTTCCACGTAAAAATTTGTTGTCTCATTTACTTTTACGCTTTGAAGTATTTGCTGCCAAGTTTAGTGTATTTTTCTCACGAGCTCACAGAAGTTACGAAAAAACTCTAGTCCGCTGCGCCGTAGTTGTGCGTTGTTTTCCCAACAGTAATATGTATATGTACTGCAAATTATTCCGTTTAAAAAACTAAATAAAAACTTGTATTATCATGTCGTCAAAAAATGATGGACATACCGGTTTATATAATTATATGTACTCTCGTTGTTGCTAATTAGTATACCAACAACGAACGGAACCGTAGATGGCACGGTGAACTCCCTTCTCCTCACATCCATCTCATCCGCTATGTAGACTGAACAATCCGCAATCGAATCACAACTCTTCAACGCCTCGGCTGTTCACGACTTGAAGGTGGCCTCAGAATCTGGTTTAGCTCAAGGGGCTAAGTATTTATCGTATTTCAGCTCTCTTTTAGCCCTAAAACTATACTAAAGGGATCCATATAACGTAACAAAGTTTTTGTTTGAATAAAATTTTAAATTCATACAAAAAAAAAAAAAATTAGTATACCAACACCCGAATGAAGTATCGTATATGAATTTTCGGGAGAGTGATTCGGTATTATCCCAGAGCTGGTACTTAAGGCGCATGGTTTTGTTGACGAGGCATCTACATGTATTTTGTTGATTAGCCATCTCGAGCAGCTTAAAATGCAAAAGTAATTTCAAAATATTATTAAGAAATTACTATGGTTCTATCACCTAATTATTGCTTATAAATGCGATACTTTATCGAAAACAATACTAGAAAATTTGGAAAATGGTAATACATAATTAATGGTTCTGATATTATATTAATAACTACTCCCTGTTTCAATTTAAGTGTAGTTTAAGGATTTTGCATACTTATTAAGAAAAACAAGTAATTTTTTTATTTTACCCCTAATTAATATGTTTAACAATTTTTCATTGGTCAAAACATTTAAACAGTAAGAATAAAATTAGAAAATTTTAAAAACATTTGCATTGAAAATATAAAATAATACATAAATTGAAACAAATTTTAAAATCTAAAACTACAAATAATATGAAACAGAGGGAGTATATTTCTAATTTTATTCTACAATTTAAGAGTTTTTTTCTACTAGGATTAATAAGAAAGTAAACTTATATATATAGTATATATAATTTGATCATTAAATCCCCCACTAGGTCTCCTTAATTAAAATGTAAACATAATAAATACAACCAATCGTTTTAGTCAAGATTAAACACCATATCACAGTAAAAATAAAAGAATAGAGATATTGTGATAGAGAGAGTAATTATTATTTTAAAGTTATATAAAAACAAAATTCTAGAAACATGAAATTTGCCTAGATACACAAACGTGAATCATCGACTAAGAAAGAAGATAAGATTTTAAACAAGACAATTAGACAACAAAAAAGGGAAACTAAAACGGTCACAGACTTTAATGTTATTAATTAGCTAATTGACATTTTATAGTATTTAAAAATAAGTAATCATCCATTAATAGTTGTGAAAACTATAGTTATAAAATTTGCTTAGTGGTAGGACTGGACACAAGACAAGTACTTGAAAATTTTCAAGTACTTGCTATCCGGCTTGACCCGTTCAAGTAATTGATTTTTCGGTTTGGACTTGATCCGCCCAAAACAAGTACTTGTCAAAACAAGTACCCGTTTGAAAAATGGATACCCACTAAATACTTGACCCGGCTTGTTCCTTGTCCTAAATAATTGAACCTAAAATATTTGTTACTTATTTTTGAAATATTTGAACCAAATTACAATACTACATAACTACATAAGTCTTAAAACGTTACATAAGTCTTAAAACATAAATATACTTGAACAAGATAGATATACGCAGCCAAGCCCCTCGTTTAGTTGCACTTGGTGGTTCCTCGCTTGGCTGTAAAGCGAACAAAGGGGTCACAACATCAACATTAGCCAAAAAAAAAGATAGAAGCTAATCATTTTGGGGGAATTGCCAAAACTAGACCCAAAATTAAGTTTGAATGCAAAACTAGACCCCAAATTGAAACAAATGCAAAACTAGACATTTGGGGTAGGGAAATTACATTAACCTTTTATTTGCAAACAAAAAAACAGAAACTGCATTTACAGTTCTAACCTTCGCGCAGAGGAGACTTCATGAATGAAGTCTCACAGTAGACTTCGTTCATGACATCCATGAAGTCTAAACCGTAATTAAACTTTAGATTTAAATTAAAAAAATAATAAAAAATAATTTCAGTGTAATTTTTTCTTCAAAAAATAAGATTATTCAAATATGAATTTTATAAATTAAAATTTTAGAAACTCTCATAAAATTAAAGCATATAAGGTTTATTATGTTTTAGAAAATCATAAATAGTCGCACACTTCTCTACCAAAGTCTGCAACTGTAATTTAATCTTAAATTTAAATTAAAAAATTATAAATAATATTTTGTTCAAATTTTTTGATAAATAAATTATTTTAAATCAAAGTCTCAGGTTTAAAAATAGAATTTCATAAGATTTCATTTAACTAAACCATGTTATGTGAAGCATAATAAGTTTAGGGTTTGCCAATTTGTAAAAATTCATGTATATATCTTTAGGGTTAGACTTAAGTTCATATATTTTTGATATAAAATGTCGATCTTTCATATACTTTTTAGATTTTGGATATATTATACTATTTTGATGTCAAATGTAAGTATTTGTTAACGAAAAGTGAAAAAATATTAGAATTTTATAGTTTAGGGCTTACAGACTTCTCGGGTCTCGGGTGAAGTCTCATAGGAGATTTCGTGTATGAAGTCTGTAACATTTTGTAAGCGTAGACTTCTTTGTAAAAGTCTGAAATTTCAGAAGTGAAATCTAAAACTTCAAAGGTGAAGTCTAAAACATAAAAGATGAAGTCTGAAATTTCAAAAGTGAAGTCTGAAATTCAAAATAATTCAAATTTTCAAAAAATATCGAAAATATTCAAAAAAATTCAAACTTTTTTGAAAAATTTCGCATTTCAGAGGTAAAATCTAAAATTTGAAAAATAATTTGAAAAAATCAGAAAAATTTAAAAAATATCAAAATATTTTTAATATTCCAATTTCAGAGGTGAAATCTGAAATTTAAAAGATTAAATCTAAAATTTCAAAGGTGAAGTCTAAAACTTCAAAGGTAATGTTTGAAATTTCAAAAAAAATCAAAATTTTCATAATTTTCAAAAAAATTCAAAATTTTCAAAAAAATTTGAAAAATTAAAAAAAATATAGAAAAAATTCGAATTTCATAGGTGAAGTCTGAAATTTCAGATTGAAGTCTGAATTTTTAACCTAACCCTAGTTTGACCTCCCATATATAAACTCAGTTTTTCTATTTTTCTCAAATCTCTCTATGTCTCTCAAAAATGGCAGAGCTCTCTCTCTCTCTCTCTCTCTCTCTCTCTCTCTCTCTAAAACCTCTATAAAATAGCAAGGATCTCTCCATTTCAATGCCACTCCACCGTACCGTCGTCGGTAAGAGGTTGCTTTTTTTGTTTTTTCTAAAATTTTGTCGCTATTAATCTCTACTCAAAAGTGTTATTCTTTCCATCCTCAGATCTGACTAACCACTCTCTCATTATTACTGCATTTTTTAAACCATCGTCTTCATCCTACTAACTTATATTTTTATGCTTGTTACAGATCTGAGGCGTAACACCACCAGAAAATAGTTAAGTTTGTTTTCTTTAGATTCATGCAACAATTTATGTTACAAACAAAATTTAGTTTTTTGGAATTTCATCTAGAGGATTCATTATGAATTTCAAGTCTAAATAATTTATGTTGAGTATGATTTCTAAATTTTTTGTTAATTTATCTGAGTTTTTTGCGTTATTTTTGTGTTTGTATATGAGTCTTTGTTTTTCCCTTTATTTTTACAGATCTAGATTTACACTGAGACTTCACACCGAGACTTCACACCGAGACTTCACACCCAGGCTTCACTGTGAGACTTGACAACCATACTTTACTGTGAGACTTCACATCCAGACTTCACATCCAGACTTCACACCCAAACTTCACTACCATATTTCACTGTGAGACTTTACACCCATACTTCACTGTGAGACTTCACACCTATACTTCACTGTGAGACTTCACACCCAGACTTCACAACCACACTTCACGGTGAAACTTCACACCCAGACTTCACTGTGAGACTTCACACCCAGACTTTACTGTGAGACTTCACACCCAGACTTCACTGTGAGACTTCACACCCAGACTTCACTGGGAGACTTCACACCCAGACTTCACCGAGACTTCACACCCAGACTTCACTGTGAGACTTCACAACCATACTTCACTGTGAGACTTCACAACCATACTTCACTGTGAGACTTCACACCCAGACTTCACTGTGAGACTTCACACCCAGACTTCACTGTGAGACTTCACACCGAGACGGTTCTGGGCTCCCCTAGCATTTAATTCTTACATATAATGTTGTAGATGTAAAACAAACAATTGTAATCCTCCTTCCTGAATTATAAATCTATTGTACAATGATATTTCCAATTAATAAAAGTTATATTGACAAAAAAGTACTTTTGCGAAACCTATTAAATTAAACATCAAGTCTTAATTTAACCAAAATAAAGTTACAAAATCTTAAGTACTAAAAACACAAATAAAAAATGTCATGAGCCACATAAATATGGCCAGTTTAACACATTGGAATGTGAAACTCATACATTAGTGCAAGAGATAAGATACAAATGAAATTTTTAAAAAAGTTAGTATAAGAGACTTCATACGTAACACACATGTTAGGATAAGGAAAAAAAATTTACTAATTACAAATAAGCTAAAATTTTATTTTTACTATACATCATCGTATGAGACTTCTCAGAAGTAGTCTATCGGTAGACCTCTCATACGAAGTCTGTTAGGAGGCTTCAAAGGTGAAGTCTGCAATAAATAACTACTAGAAACTAATAAAATCGATTTAAGACAGAATATAACACATTGAGATGTGAAATTCATATATAAACACCAACAATAACTAATACACATGAAAAACAATTAAAATCTCAAAAATATAAAATAGAGATGATACAAATACATTTTTTAAAATGTTAGTGCAAAAGACTTCTCAAACGAAGTCTCCGGACAGACTTTCTCAGTGAAGTCTAAATATTATAAGCTAGGTACCTAATAAGTTAAGAAAAATAATTTAAAAATAATTATACGATAAAAATAGTTCAAATTTCTAAAACATCAAAAGCCATACGTAACACACATGTTAGGATAAGAAAATAAAAATAACTAATTATAAATAAGCTTAAATTTTATTTTTACTAAAATTATCATTTGAGACTTCTCGGATGAAGTGGGATGAAGTCTTCCAACAGACTTCTCAGATGAAATCTGCTAAACAATTCAGAGGAGACTTCGCCTGAGAAGTCTGAAAGTAGGGGTCTAGTTTTGCAATTGACCATATTTTGACATTTTAAGGAGACTTCGCCTGTGAAGTCTCCTACACAATGAGACTTCGTCTGAGAAGTTTATACTAGTTTGGGGTCTATTTTTGCAATTGACCACAACTTTGAATTTTTCATTAGACTTCATATGGGAAGTCTCATCACTATGAGACTTCGCCTGTGAAGTCTATTACGTAATGAGACTTCCATGATGAAGTCTTTTTGCCTTTAGAAACTTCTCCGGCAAAGTCTATCCATAAATTAGGGTCTAGTTTTGTAATTGATTAAAGTTTGACTTTAACATGAGATTTTGCCTAAGAAGTCTGAGTAGAAAAATGGTTACTTTTGCAACTGACCAAAAAAAATTATTTTTTGAATTCCAAAATTTCCGATGGTTGCAGACTTCATCTGAAAAGTCTATCAATAGTCAATGTTTCAAAATTTTGGTCAAATGCAAAAGTAACCCCCTTTTTCAAGCAGACTTCTCAGGTGAAGTCTTGATAAAAAGTCTTTGTTCAAGTCAATTGCAAAACTAACCCTCTTTTTTCGCATACTTCAGAGGAGAAGTCTAAAATAAAAGTCAAACTTACGGTCAAACTTACGGTCAATTGCAAAACTAACCTCATGTACACAAACTTCATATGTGAAGTCTGAAGACTGTTTTTTGTTTTCAAAGAAAAATTTGAGACTTCCATCGTGAAGTCTTTGAAGCAAAAAGTCAATTGCAAAACTAACCTCCAGTTGACTATTGAGACTTCACCTGAGAATTCTGCCTTCTGGAAAATCAGTGAAAATGAAGCAAAAATTACCAAATTTTGGTTTGATCTTGTTTTTAGCTTCGTCGACGGGCAAGAACTGCTCACACCACCAATACCCAAGAAACCCAAGCGTTATTATGCATGAATCTTAGTAAATCGCAAGATCTAAGAATGGTGAATTTTGAGAAAGAGATTTTAGAGTTTAATGGTTGAAATGAGAGAGAATGAGAGAGGGAATCGAGAAAATGGAGCTTTTAGCTTGATTATAGAGCTTTAACATCCCCTAATGCAGTTGGTTGAAACATTTAGAGCTTAATTTTTGTTGGTAATGGTGGTTGGGAGCTATTGAAGAAAATGGCAGTTTCATAATTATGTGAGAATCTTTGGGTTATTACTTTTCAAAGCCAGCTACTAGACTTCTCTTGTGAAGTCTGCGTTAGGTATTTTTGTGAAAAAAGAAGTTTGAAAGGGTATTTTAAGGCATTTTGAAAAAAAGGAAGAAGGGTCTAGTTTTGGAATTGACTTCAAATAAGGGTCTAGTTTAGCAAGAAGCCCAATCATTTTTGAAACCAAACAAATTTTACCTTTCATTCTTCCTCTAAAGTTAAGCTAACTCCTTGAGTCAAGTTTCCATAATCATTTGAAGTTTTAAACTCTGTAAAAACAACATCAAATTTGTTAGTTTGTAAACATAAGAAAATCTTCAAAAATATCATAATAAAATGCATACCATCTTCAAGAGTTTCGAGTTGTTCAATTGCATCTTCCAAAGAACTTTGTTTATAATCATTGCGAATCCAGTCTTGTGTGCAAATTTGAGCTTCAACCATTCTTGGAGTGAGAGAACTACGAAAAGGATCAATGACACGTCCACTTGTGCTAAAAGCTGACTCAGACGCAACAGTTGAAACTGGTATAGCCAAGAGATCTTTAGCCATTAAAGAAAGAGTCATATACTTTGATCCTATATTCTTCCACCAAAGTAATACATCAAACTTCAGATCTGATCTAGGCACACATACCTCAGGCAAATAACATTCTAGTTCCGACTAGTAAATAGTATTTTTTTTCACTTACTTCATGTATATCAATTAAAGAATCCAAATCATAAGATTGTGTAGTCTCTTCAACTACTTCCGAAGAAGTGTTTACTCCTTGAACTTGGCTACTTTGCATCGAAGAACTACCAACTTTATCATTGATTGTAGTAGTTGAACATCTTCTCTACTACCTTGTTGATTCTCAAAATCAACTCTTCAGCTATGTTATCATCTCCAGAACCGTAGCTCTCACGAATTAACCAACTGACATACTTCATTTTATAGTGAGGATCAACAACACAACCAACAAAAAACATTAAGTTCATGTTCTCAATGTCTCCCCAATATTTATCATACTTAGCTTTCATCTTCCCAGCCATTAGCTTCTGATTTGGATCATATTTGTTCAACCCTAACTTTCGTATCATAAGACCTACCCCGAATATCTCCTTTAGATACGAATTTCTAGCAGCATATCGATTTGCTGAAACTTTCAAAGTAGCATCATAAAAGAACTTGAGAATAGGTATATAAGCCTTTGCATAATCCCAATCTGAATTAGTAGGTGCACCTCCCAATTTTCCAATTTCTACTATATACTTCTCATCCTCTAACTTGAGCATATCAAAACCTCTCTTTTATTTGATGGTTGAATCTAACATCAAGTACGTCGAATTCCATCTTGTCTCGACATCAAGAGTTACTCCCACAGTAGAAGAAAGCTTTAGGTGAAGAAGACACTCTTTAAATTTGTTTAATCTTGCAGGTGAGGCCCTAACATACCTAACAGCAGAATGTATACGGCTAATAGAGGCTTTATTTTCTTCCAGTCCGTCTTTGACAACCAAATTTAGGATATGCGCACCACATCTCATGTGAAGAATTTCACCATCAAGTACACTAGTACCCCATGACTTAAGTCTTCTTTTTAACAATCTTAGTCCTACTTCATTTGAACTTGCATTGTCTACAGTGATCGTGAAAACCTTGCTGATTTCCCAAGACACCAAGCACCTCTCAACCATTTTTCCAATCAGTTCACCTTTGTGACTCAGAATTTGACAAAAGTTGATGATTTTCTTTTGGAGATTCCAGTTCTCATTGATGAAATGTGCAGTTAAGCACATATAGTTGATATTTTGAATTGATGTCCATGTATCAGTTGTATGAGAAACACTCCCTTTGTGTTTCTGAAAGAACATCTTCAACTTTTTCTTCTCTTCAAAAAATAATATCATGCAATCTCTAGTGACAGTTCTACGGGAAGGGATTTCAAACCGAGGTTGAATAATGTATATGAATTCCCGAAAACCTTCTCTCTCCACAATCTGAAAAGGTAACTCATCCTTTATAATCATTCTTATTAAAGATCTGCGAGAAGCTTCTTTATCATATGGTAAGTATGATGGAACACCCCCATCATCTTTATCTTTTTTGGGTCAATGCATTAAGGTTGCTTGCTTAAATCTTTTACCAGCAATAGTCTCTAAATCACGTTCAGGATGCAACTTCTTACACCTCTCCACATGTTTCAACATTGTACTAGTGTTAACCCCCGATGTTGATTTAATGCTAACCAATGCTCCACAATGATTACACTTGGCTTTTTCCTTATTCTCTGTTTTCTTAAAGTGTTCCCATGCAGGAGATCTTAGTTTAGGGGTTACCTTAGATTCACCAGTTTCAACTGTTGGAGCACTATCACCACCGCATTCTGTCTCCATTTCATCTCCATCGACTTTCGAATCAACAACATGCTCATGCTTCTCAGGTTCCATCTACATGGAAATAGTCACATCAGAACAATAACAAAGCCTACATGAATAAACAGAGAGAACATCCATGGTATAAGATGAAGGGTGAACCGGTGAAGACGAACCTGATATGTCAACAAACTTGAGCTTTGCGAGTTTAAGATGAAACACTAGAAGAAATCTAGAAATTCGAGATGAATTGGCGAGAAAAAAAAATTTCGAGACAGACAGTTCACAATTCACAGTTAAATCGTAGGAGTCGCAGAAATGTGAAAGTGAACTGAAACCCTAAAAATCTCTAAAGGGGAAGAATCGATTCAGATTCTCCTTTATTCTTAAGACTAAACAAAACAAATATATTAAATCGGGTAATGGGTATATTTACATATTGGGTTGGACCTCTCTTATAATTCTATGTACATATGGACGTGTTTTAATTATGCTTCATTCACTTTATTGGCTAATATTAGCAATTAGGTATATTTAGTTAATGACCTTTAGCTTATATAAATTATCAAAAGAATTTGTGTCAAGTATACAAGTAACAAGTACCAAGTACCAAGTAACAAGTAACGGGGCAAATATTATAAACTTTTTATGATACTTGATAATTGACTTGTACTTGCAAGTAATGGAATAATCATATTTGTTATCCGACTTGACTATAGCGGGTACTTGTAATTTCAAGCCGAGTACGAATCGAGTAACGGATACAAGCCGAGTAACGAGTAATTATGCCCAGCCCTAGTCAGTGGCGGAGCTAGTGAACAATCATGGGGTCATATGTGACACTCATGAATTTTAAATTTTGGTGTATTTTTTAGTTAAAAATTTAAGTTAACACTAGTATAATTATATATTGATCCCTGTAAAACTGATTTTTTAACATTTTAACCCTTCTAAATACATTTTCTGTCTCCGCACTGTTGATAGTTGTGAAGGATCCAGAACTGTAAGACCCAAGAGTCGACCGCTAGGGAATTGTCACCGCTCATCGTCTTTATACTCAATCCACCATGAATATTAAGTTAGAAACTTTTATTTCTTTCTTAATGAAGTCTTCTTCGATATTGTATATGCCAATATTTGACTCTATATTAGGCTAAGGTCTCTCAGTACATCTTTAGGTTTTCACTTTTCCTACTTTGAAATAAAGTATACTGTATACATAAACCACATGTTTTGTAGACCATTTCTTAATATGTCTCTTTAAATGTGACTAGTAATTTTGTGTGTGTTTCACCTGAATGTTCATAGAACGGGTAAGCTTTGCGGAATCTCTATTTCTCTCATCCTCATCAACTTAGCGACGATGATGCAACGAGCAGACGAAAAACTCAATCCTTCGGTTGCCAATGAGGTGAAAGAAACGTTCAATGCAAACCTCTCCGATATTGGATACCTCTCATATATAAGAAACATTGTTCTTAAATATTTTATTTGTCATCAGTTATGACCGTCCAACAGTTTTCGCAATCGGCAGTTTCTATTGGGTCTTATCAACTTATCCAGTTGGAGCTAACCATTCCTTCATCCAGGTTTTAAGATCATATATTGTTTACAATGTTATTAAAACTTGAGAACTCTTTGGAACATATATATACAAGACATAAAGCAGAACTGAATTTTGTTTTTTTATGTGACTTTCAAGTTTTGAGTCAAATTTTCTTTTTATTTTTATTACAACTTGTTCCTTACAAAATATAACTCATATATAGCCTTATTTGTAATGAAACTATAAAATGAGGATTAATTAGATAATAATACACTCTCTATTAAATGACTTCTAACCATACAATTTTCATGATTGTTATGGTTAAACCCATCTCTTATCATACCACCACTCTTACCGCCTCTAATTGTACCGCATATTTTACTTGTATCTTTTACCATCTTGTGTAACTCATTTAACCCTATATGATATGTATACACTTGATTAGGATTCGATATTGTTTTCTTTTTTTGATAAGTGATTATCACTTCAAAAAATGAAAATATAGGTTTACAACAAGCAAATCGTAATAAACATTCGATAATATTTTCTTGGACCAGGTTACGCTCGGTGTAGCAGTCAACGGGTTCGGACATGCGATTGTTTATCCAGTGCTTCAGTCGTTAATTGCGGATAGCTTTAATGATAGTTTGAGAGGTTTTGGTTTTGGTTTATGGGGTCTCATTGGTACGGTTGGAGCTATATATGTGGAACCGTCGGGGCAACTGTCAAGTCTAGCTGGTCATGATTTCTTGGGGACGCCAGGATGGCGGTGCGCCTTTATATTGATGGCAACGATGAGTGCGACCATTGGTGTCCTTGTTTATCTCTTTGTCACTGACCCGCGTAAAAAGAAAAGTAGCAGCTTCGTTTCTCCTGATCATGAACGGTAATATGAAGCTCTACATTCTTGGAAGCATCAAAGTGACTAGAGTTTTTTTTTTTCCTTTGGTTTTGAATTAGTTATGCGGTTTTGTAGAGATGAACTAATGGTTCATAAAGCAAAGAACTATGATGCTGCAACAACTATGAGCTCGGTTTGGAAGGAAACGTGGGTGGCCGTAAAAGATGTAACCAAATTACGAGCATTTCAGGTCATCGTATTGCAGGGAATCGTGGGTTTGGTGCCATGGACTGCAATGGTTTTCTTCACAATGTGGTTCGAACTCATTGGTATGCCCATTCATTCTTATATTTTTCCTTAAAGAAAAACCGACCCAACCTAGCAGAGCAAACATATCATTCTATTTAAAGATAATGTCTAACCAAACCAAATCTTTATTACTACTAAGGCAATGGATAGGAGAGGTAATTTTTTTCAAAAAAAAAAATAATTGTCAGTTAATTTAGCTTTAGAAAGATGAGAACACCAAAATCTATATTATATAAAACCATGCTTTTATTAATTTAAGATGAACAAGAACTTGCTCTTAGTTCTTGTGACTTCTAGTTTGCATACTCCCATCATCATTGATGAATGCTATGACTTGATAAGTGAGTCTCAACGACTAGATAATTTAAGAGCAGCAAAACTTGCTAGGGATTACCATGAAATATGTTTTGATATTGAATATCATTATGTTTTGAATGTTCATGATCTCGAGTGTAAGTTTTCAATGCTTGAAATATCTAGACCTCTTCTTGAAGATTCTCACCTAGGAGTTGTGATTGATACTGATAAAATTTTACATGATATTGAAGATCAAGAAGTTGATTATATGGATGGAGATATTGTGTTATATGAGATTAATGGGGATGAAGTAGATTATTTTGTTAAAACCTCGTTTAAACAAGAAATTGACTTTATCTTTCCTCCAAATGCATTTGAACCTCATGAGCATTCAACCATTAAGGAATATTTCAAAGCATATGCTACATTTGTAGTAATTTTCCTTAATGTGAATTTTATCTACTTACGATGGACAATTGTGTGTTACTTGGTACGTATCATTTTTTGTGCTAACAAGAGAAGGACAAAAGGTCCATTGGCTCAACCTTATGATTCTTATGATTAATATTGTGTTGAGTGGTCAAGCTATAGACCTTAACCAAACGCTTTGTGGGAGTCATCCTTAGAACGAAGTCAAGAAGTAAATGAAAGTTGAAAGTGCTAGCAACAACGCGGATATATAGATTTTTTAGAACACACTTTGTTTGGAACTTCAACAAGACTATAACATACCCAAGATGTTTTATGTCGTTACTGAAAAATTTCTATACTTTTCATAAATCAACTATTCTCCTTTGCAACTTGAGTCTATTCTTCCAAACGGATTGTCCACTTTTCCCAACATAACTAATAGTCGCAATTGAAATATCTAATAATATTGATTTTTTGTTCATAGTCGTATTTTTACACAAAACTATTATGACGATGAACAAGAAATTAATGCTATTGGATATTGCCAATGCAACTATATGAATGAACACTTGATTATGCTTGTCAAAATGGACTATCCATTTTGGAGAATAGACTCAGGCTCTAAAGAAAGATCATTGATGTATGAAAAGTTTAGAAGTTTTTGATATTGCATCTGATAACTTGTTGAGAAAAAGTCTTTTGTTTGTTCTTTGACTTCAAAGTCAATACTACAAAGAAAACTAGCTCATTATGAAACTTTATATAGCCAATATAACCAACTAATATGAATAATTAATGAATAAATGCACCGAATTTGAATTGTTTGAATTGACTAAATAGGATATTTTGACCCTAAATTTTTATTGACCTTAAATTCACTAAATATGATATTTTGACCCTCAAAAAATATTTTGTACCTAATCGGTACACTATCACTTAGGGCCATTATTTCACTTCAAGAAAATAAATAAAACAACATCACTAAAATAGTATTAAGAAATTAGTGGTATTAAAATTAATTATTTGTAAATATTCTCCATTTAAACGCTCCCAAGCACAGTTTTCGAGGTTCCAAAAGAAGCTATCTTATTTTGAAAAAGGAGATATCACCCACTTTTCTATTCTAAAAGTAGAAAGTTTTCGGAGAGTTAGCCACCACAACCACCGTTTCTGACCTATTCGGAGTTGCTGTTAAGGGCTCAGTGATGAGACCGGCGAAGGAGACGACCCTCATCCTGATGACTCCACCTGCACAAGGTTTTTGAAGACCTCAAAGCCTCTCAGATCTGGTAAGAGATGAAGATAAACAGTGCCTTAGTACCCCACAATCATTATAGCCCTCCACAAAACGATTGTCTGAATTCTGGTATTGTAATGCTACTCTCTTACCAAAAGTTATCCTTTCTTTGAATTATCTCACTTGCTGTGAAGAACTCTTGTTAGCTAACTATCTGCTATACTTGGAAAGCAAGATCTCTCAGCCTTTTAGGCAAGAACCATCTCACACTTGTGTGAAGAACTATTTCTCTCTACTAAGCTCTTCAAAGGAAAAGTCTTGTGCTCCTACTTCCTAACTTCTGGTAGCATGGATAGAAGAATCCCTTACCACCTGAAAGGAAAAGAGAAGGAAGAGGACTACTCTTCACCCCCACGCAAAAGGATTAAAGCTCCAGAACTAGATAATGAAGACCTCATTAGAGAGAACTCCCTAACCCTAATGGGAAGACTTACAAACCCTAGAAGACAAAGGCTCTGGTCCCTGATTCCCTTCCTGTCAAACCGCTGGAACCTGAGAGGAAAAGCTATCAGAGCGGATCTAAGAAAAGGTTGTTTCCAATTTCGATTTGACTACGAAGAGGACCTACAGAAAGTCCTGGACAACAGACCTTATCATTTTGACCAGTGGATGGTGATTCTCCAGCGTTGGGAACCAATTATCTCTGCAACCTTCCCTTCAAAGATCCCCTTCTGGATCGAACTTCAAGGTCTCCCAAAACATTACTGGAAACCAAAGATGATCTCTTCAATAGGAGAGGAAGTTAGAGAACTCCTTGATCACGAAATTACACAGGCTGCAACAAAAATGAAAGTCCTCATTGATGGATTACAACCTCTAACTAAGGAAACTATTGTGGAGTTCTCAGATGGAAGTGAGGCTATAGTTACCTTAGACTACAAAGGCCTCAAGAGTCATTGCAATCACTGTTTTAGACTTTCACATGAGGAGAAGGACTGCCCTGGACTACAAACCACCAAAAGATCTCCTCAGAGGAAGGAACCATCAACCCACAGAGGAAGAAAGCTACAATATAAAAATTCAAGTCATAATTTCATAGAAAACAAGAGAGAATATGTTGATCACAGACAGAGAGCTCTAACCTATTCCATTTCTCAAGAAGATCGATCCTCAACTAAAAGGAAATTTGAGGAATCGAAACACAATTTTCACTCATTCTCGAAAGAAAGACAACTAGACCAGAGATCTATCAACAGTAGGAAGTCACCAAATCGATCTCACACTTACTCCCGAGGGGAGTACCACAGACCTACCCTCAGACAAACTCATAGTACCTCTAGGCAAAACCTTCAATGGAGACAAAACCCCCCCTCAAGGGACAGCAATAGACAGAATTTTCTGTATCCTCTAGCTTTAGAAGGCCAAACTTGGAAAGGAGCCTAGCAACTGAGGTAACTCCCCCTCCTCCAATTCCAATTCCTACAAATGAAGAGATAATGGGTGAATTAAGAGAGGTCACAATCCAATACACAAGTTGTGCCGACCCAACAGAAAGTGCTGCAAGAAAAAGGAGAGTGATTTAAGGAGAATCAAGGGGGTTAATGGCTGAGACTGCTGCCCAAATGGTAGAAGCTGCAACTATTGCAAATCAAAATTATCTAGGAGCAGTGGATGAACATCAACCATTTCAGAGCACCCTGCCACAAGAACATTCAATCTTACCTCCTAGTGAGACAGGAACTTCTCAAATAACTACTAGAAAGAAAAGAGGTCGACCAGCTCTGAGCAAACCTCAGCAGAAAAGCCCTCTTAGGCTGATCAGAGCAAAGTCAAGCAAAAGAAACATATGTTTAGTGCAGAACTCACCTAAAAGAAGGTCTACATCTGACAGCAAACTCCCTCGAAATGAGGAAAACCTTTCAACCACAAGGAAAGCACAATCAAAACAACAATCAGCCTCTCAGAATAAGGATCTTATTCCTATAACAAAGAAGACAGGCCCAAGAGTATCCATTATACCTGCCATTGTGAGGAAGAAGGTGGATTTTCAAGATCCACCAAATCCTCTTCCTTAAAAGTACTCAGCTGGAACTGTTGTGGTTTGGGGAATCCCATAACAGTTTGGCAGCTTCGTGAGATTCATTCAAATATCTCACCTGAAATAATATTCCTCATGGAGACCAAAAATCCAGATGATACGGTCTTGAAATCTCTAAGTTGGATGAACTATTCATCTACTCATCTTGTGTCTCCACACAGTCCTGGGAGAGGAGGTTTAGCTCTGCTTTGGAGGCAGGAAATGGAGATTTCAGTGCTGACTACCTGTCAAAATTTCATAGACACACGAATTAAAGCAGCAGGAAAGGCCTTTTATGCAACATTCATATATGGTGAAACAGAAAGAAGTAAGAGAAAAGACATTTGGGAGCAGCTAACCTTACTAGGCATAAACCGCGAAGAACCTTGGTTCCTATCAGGAGATTTTAATGACATTATTGACTCTACAGAGAAACTAGGCGGGCCTACAAGACACGAAGGTACTTTTGTGGACATTAAATCATTCATGGCAGAATGTGATTTATATGACCTACGACACTCAGGAAATTTTCTGTCTTGGAGGGGTAAAAGACATGATCACCTGGTTTTATGTAGACTTGATAGAGCCATGGGTAATGGGCTGTGGGCGGAGGCTTATCCATCGGGGAGATGCGAATACCTTCGTTTTGAAGGTTCAGACCACAGACCTCTTCTCACTCACTTTGATCTTACAAAGAAAAAGAAAAAAGGACTGTTTAGATATGACAGAAGACTCAAAGAAAACGAGGAGGTAACGCAATTAATTCAAGAGGTATGGTATGCTGATGACCAAGACAGTGTAGATGAGAGAATCAACATGTGTCGCCGAGCAATCATTTCCTGGACAAGACAAAAGCACCAAAACAGTCAAAATATGATAGAAGAATATCGCCGAAAACTGGAAGAAGCGATGTCCAACCAGGAACCAAACACAAGCCAAATCTCAGCTATCAATACTAAGCTATTACTAGCTTATAAAGCTGAAGAAGAGTTCTGGAAGCAAAGAAGCAGACAAATGTGGTTGGCCCTAGGAGACAAGAATACAGGATATTTCCACGCGATTACTAGAGGAAGGAAGGCTGTCAACAAGTTCTCTGTTATTGAGAATAATGAAGGTGTTCCCTCCTATGAAGAGGAGGAGATCCTAAAGGTGATATCTGATTATTTCCAAACTTTATTCAAATCCCAAGAAAGTGATAGAAAATCCATCGTTCAAGAGGCAATTAAACCATGCATTTCACCAGAAACTAATCAGAGGTTAATAGAGTAACCAACGCAAGAGGAAATAAAAGATGCATGCTTCTCAATACATGCTGATAAGGCTCCTGGGCCAGATGGTTTCTCAGCCAGCTTCTTTCAAACCAATTGGGAAGTTGTAGGTCCTCAGATCACAATGGAAATCCAAGCTTTCTTCTGCTCAGGAGTAATGCCTAGGAACATCAACCTCACCCATGTTAGACTGATCCCAAAAGTCCATAGCCCTCAGAAGATGGTTGATTACAGACCTATTGCCCTGTGTACCGTCTTTTATAAGATCATATCCAAACTGCTCTCAAAAAGACTACAACCGGTCCTGCAAGAGATAGTTTCAGAAAACCAATAAGTTTTTGTTCCAAGGAGGGCTATTACTGATAATGTCCTCATCACACATGAAGTTTTACATTATCTCAAATCATCAGGAGCTAAGGAAAGATGTTTTATGGCGGTTAAAACGGATATGAGCAAAGCTTATGATCGTATTGAATGGGACTTTATCAAACATGTTATGATCATGATGGGCTTTCATCAAAATTGGATAGTATGGATCATGCAATGCATAACTACTGTATCTTATTCCTTCCTATTAAATGGCTCAGCACAAGGAGAAGTCATACCTCAAAGGGGCATTAGACAAGGAGACCCTTTGTCCCCATACTTATTCATCCTATGCAGTGAGGTGCTCTCTGGTCTCTGCAATAAAGCTCAACAAGATGGCAAACTCCTTGGTATCAGAGTGGCAAAAGGAAGCCCTAGAGTAAACCATTTGCTATTTGCGGATGATACAATGTTTTTCTGCAGGTCAGATTTGCAAAGCTGTAAGGAATTGATGAAAATTCTCCAAAAATATGAATCTGCTTCAGGACAAATGATTAATAAGTCGAAATCTGCAATTACCTTCTCAGCTAAGACGAAGGAGGATACAAGAGAAAAGGCAAGGCAGTTTCTAGAAATACAAAATAGTGGAGGATTAGGCAAATATTTAGGGCTACCTGAATCTTTTGGAAGAAGAAAGAGGGACCTTTT
>SMJT01000042.1:755898-1119317 GCA_004349715.1 Crucihimalaya himalaica | reverse complement strand
GTTGTTTGGTAGAGAGATTTGAGATACATCCTATGTGTCCACGCAGAGGTACGTGCTTCGTACTGTCTCATGCAATAAAGTCTCAACAAAAGAGATGGCAAACTCACTCCTTAGGTTATCACATCTTCAACGATGGAAAAAGAATCCCGTTTCAATTAGAGTAAACCATTTAATGCTCATAACAAATCTTGCGGATTGGTGACTTACAATGTTTTTTTTGCAGGTAGATATAGTTGCAAAGGCCTTAAGAGAATTGATAAAATTCTCAAAAATAATGAATCTGCTCAGGACAAATTGATTAATAAGTTCAAAATCTGCAATTAACTTCTCGCTAAGCAACGAAGGAGGATAAAGAGAAGGAAAAAGGCAAGGGCAGTTTGCTAGAAAATACAAAATAGTGGAGGATTAAGGCGAAATATTTTAGGGCTACGAATCTTTTGGAAGAAGAGAAGCACGAGACCTTTTTAACCTTCATAATCGCAGAGATTAGGCAGAGAGCTCTAACTCGGCAATACAAGATTCTTGTCAACGGCTGGAAAAGACGACTTATGCCTAAAATGCTGTCTTAACAGCACAGCACCTTACACAACTATCTGCTGTAAGCTCCATGGATACCCTAGTGTAACGCAAAACATTCAAGCCCTCACAGAGATTCTGGTGGATTTCTCTGCCGGAGCAAGAAGAAAAATGTGTTGGATTCGGGGGAATAATTAATACCTTCAAAAAGATGATGGGAGTTAGGTTTCAGAAGAGACATAACAAAAATTCAATGGATGCCATGCTAGCCAAAAAGGTGAGCTGGGAGAAATTTTTACCAGACCATACCTGCCTCCTAGGAAGGTCATGGTTGGGGCAAGTACTGCAAGGAATCTTCTTCTCTAGACCTGCTCAGTCCGATACAGCTTCTCAGGGTTGACGGGAGGGGAAATTTGCCTGCCTAGGTTAGATGAACCTTATGAAAACCCTTACTTGGGGTAAAGCTATAGGTCTGCTCTTACCTACATCATCATGGTCTGACATGGATCTCTTATCTAACCAGTAGCCCCAATAGGACCTCCTACAGAGCAGTCTCAAGGATGAAAGTATCTGCCCTCTCTGTCATCAACCGCACACTTGGAACAGAGAGAAAATTAGTCAAATCCTCCCAGGCTTATGAGAATGTACATTTTGTCGCTCAGGACCAAGTAAACCTAGGAGCACTAGATAGACATGTATGGCATCTAAAATAGGCGATTACAGTGATAAAACGGTACAAGGTTCAACTGTCAAAACTAAAGTGAAAGGAAAACATTAGTTTCCAGACTCACAAAGATCAATCTCGAAGGATTTCAACTGGATTTGGGCGAGATCTGGAATACCAAAACTTCCCAAAAAGATATAATTTCTTACTCTGGAAGCTATGAAAGGGGCATTACCAGTTGGGGAGAAGCTCTCAAGATCTAGTGGGAATGAATACTGCAGCTTATGCCCCCATTGTTGACAAGAGGAATCATTAATACATCTATTTTTCCAAGTAACTTTGGCAAAGCAAGTCTGGGAGCAAGCGCCATTCAAATTCCCACTCACCCCAAAATCAGATTTGTAGCTTTTAGAAAAGGAATCGAAGCTTCAAAGCTTCTTATTTGTTTACACCCGACCGGCTTGGGTAATGGCCCTCTCCTCCCATGGCATTATCTGGTCTCTATGGAATTGCAGGAACAAGTTAATTTTGAAAAAAGAGAAGATCCAACCTGCAGATGTGATTTCCTAAGCGCTGATCAACGCCAAAGAGTGGTTTGCGGCTGCAGATCCAGTTTCCCCTTCCAGGACCCGGACTGGAATCAAGCAGATCCGAGAGATCGGAGTCGACACGATCAATTGCTTCTCAGATGCAGCGTGGAAGAGAGGAGTCACGTACGGCGGGTTTCGGTGGATCTTCATTGACCATCTATTGAAGTCAGAGATTCATGGCAGATCGACAGACTTCAAATGTTAGCTCCCCTCTAATGGCGGAAGCTATAGCCCTATCACTAAGCGATGCATCAAGCCATACGTCTTGTTTCAAGAAAAATTTCTTTTGCTTCAGATTCGCAACAGCTATCAAAGCAGTGAATGAGGAGCTTCAATCGAAGGAGGCTTCACGGATTCTTCACGATATCCTATCTCTATCTTTATCTTTTGATGAGTTTAGTCTTTCGTATGTTCAGCGAAATGAAAATTGCAAAGCAGATGAGTTAGCTAAGTCAGCTTTTCTATTCTCACCTACTGTAACCGTATCTAATTAATGAGTTTCAACATGCTTCGCACCAAAAACAAAAAATTAATTATTTGTCAATAAATGATACAAACTATGTTATTTAACATCTGCAATAATAATTGATGTTATTATAAAATGGTTAACATTGTTTCAGTAAAAAGTGATAAATTTGCATCAATTCAGTGATAGAAGTATTTATCAATTTTATTCAGATCACTTAAAAATTGTACAAAAATAATCATCAATCAAATAATAATACATAATTATACAAGTTATAAATTGATGTCAATTAAAACATATTCAATTACAGAATAAAAACATGTAACTAAATGTTTCTTTTTTTTTGTCACATTATATTAATTGAAAATGTTTATAAGGTCAAACCAGAACAACATTGTTTACATACATTATGTAATGCGAGTAGACATGGGCACTCTGTGCTAACAAATCCGCTTTAACATTAGCTTTACGAAGAACGAGAAAAATGAGAAAGAAAAAAAACTTTCTTACTAGTCGAGATTTCTTCAAATAGATCTCAAAAGATGGCCACTCTGTAAGCTTAGACACTATTTACCAGATCGGAGCATTCTGTCAAAAAATATACTTTAGGTCTTTTTCTTCACAAAACATCTTACACCTAAAAGTCTCAAATCTTTTCATGAACCATCAATAAAACAACAAAAACCATGAACTCTTTTTCCTTCTAAAGGATACATAGGTGGATGAACTATATTATTAATCTCTTTTTGGACATTTTCCAAGCTTGAGCCTCACTTTCCGTTAATTGTAAATTTTCTAGTGGGTCACGTTCCTGATCTCCAAAAATCTTATCATTCCCAATTTTCCATCTAGACCAAATAATCGAGGGAAAACATTCAAAATGAGCATCCGTAGGTAATCACCAAAATATAATCTACGCTTGTAAACAAATAGATGAGGTTGTGAACCTGAGACAAACACCTAAGTTTGTACCGCTCGGGGCATTCAAAACTAAACATGATTAATTGTTTTCTCTTCTGCCTCGCATCTCGCACACCAAAAATCATATTTGATACCCCTAGTTTTTAGGTTTGTTGCTACTGATACACATCCAATAAGAATATGCTACAAGAATTTTTTAACTTAGTGGGACACTTCAATTTCCAGCAAAAGCTTTAAGAGGTCGAATATTTGGGTCGAACGTGGGATCCATATGAATAATCTGATCGGGTAGTTGCAGAATTTGATATCCTAAATTTACCGTATATTTATCGGATTTGGTAGCATCATATCGGTTGCATTGGTGATTTGGCATATTTAATATAGCTATATATAGTTTTTTATAAGGATGATACTAATAATCATTGAATTTAAATATTTTATATTATTTCCAAATATTTGAATGCAATTATTATATAAAGATGAATATATATTACTAAAGTAAAAAGTTTAATTACAAATCTGTGTTAGCAAAAAAAATCAATCCCCATTTTGAATGCAATATGTTTATTGTCGCATGAGAAATTTGTATTAGTATCACCAGTGAAATGACGTATGTAACATAGTAAGGTTTAAATACGATGGTGAAAGGTGGAGACAAGAGAAATCGAAATCCGGTTTTTTCCAAAACTGGATTAAAACAAATCGAACCGCCCTGAATTGCACTCGGGTTAAAAATGAAATATGTCCAAATTAAAGGCCGATTACGAGCGCTACTTCGTATACTTCTCGCAGAAGAAAAAAGGTTGTTCGAAGAATTAGAAGTATATAGAATTCAAGAAAAATATCAAAACCAAAATCATTTTGGCTAATAAGCACAATGGAAATAGTAAGAAAATATAGACTCGATCGTCGGAATAGGGCATGGCCACAAACTACTAATTTGCGGCTGCAAGCTCAGGAAGTCATCCTTAGAACGAAGTCAAGAAGTAAATGAAAGTTGATAGTGCTAGCAACAACTCGGATATATAGATCTTTTAGAACACACTGTGTTTGGAACTTCAACAAGACTATAACATACCCAAGAGGTTTTATGTCGTTACTGAAAAATTTCTATACTTTTCATAAATCAACAATTCTCCTTTGCAACTTGAGTCTATTCTTCCAAATGGATTGTCCACTTTTCCCAACATAACTAATAGTCCCAATTGAAATATCTAATAATATTGATTTTTTGTTCATAGTCGTATTTTTACACAAAACTATTATGACGATGAACAAGAAATTAATGCTATTGGATATTGCCAATGCAACTATATGAATGAACACTTGATTATGCTTGTCAAAATGGACTATCCATTTTGGAGAAAAGACTCAGGCTCTAAAGAAAGATCATTGATGTATGAAAAGTTTAGAAGTTTTTGATATTGCATTTGATTACTTGTTGAGAAAAAGTATTTTGTTTGTTCTTTGACTTCAAAGTCAATACTACAAAGAAAACTAGCTCATTAGCAAACTTTATATAGCCTATATAACCAACTAATATGAATAATTAATGAATAAATGCACCGAATTTGAATTTTTTTGAATTGACTAAATAGGATATTTTGACCCTAAATTTATATTGACCTTAAATTCACTAAATAGGATATTTTGACCCTCAAAAAATATTTGGTACCTAATCGGTACACTATCACTTAGGGCCACTATTTCACTTCAAGAAAATAAATAAAACAACATCACTAAAATAGTATTAAGAAATTAGTGGTATTAAAATTAATTATTTGTCAATAAATGATACAAACTATGTTATTTAACATCTACTATAATAATTGATGTTATTATTAGAATGGATAACAATGTTTCATTAAAAAGTGATACGAAGTTATATTAGTTTGCATCACTTCAAAAACATTGACACAAACATATAAATTTGCATCAATTCACTGATTGAAGTATTTATCAATTTTATTCAGATCACTTAAAAATTGTACAAAATAATCATCAATCAAATAATAATACATAATTATAATAGTTATAAATTGATGCCAATTAAAACATATTCAATTACAGAATAAAAACATGTAACTAAATGTATCTTTTTCTCAACATTATAATAATTGAAATGTTTATAAGGTCAAACCAGAACAACATTGTTTACATACATTATGTAATGCGGGTAGACACGGGCACTCCGTGCTAACAAATCCGCTTTAACGTTAGCTTTACGAAGAACGAGAAAAATGGAGAAAGAAAAAAAACTTTCTTACTAGTCGAGATTTCTTTCAAATAGATCTCAAAAGCTGACCACTCTGTAGGCTTAGACACTATTTTCACCAGATCGGAGCATTTTGTCAAAAATTATACTTCAGTCTTTTTCTTCAGACAATACCATCTTACACCTGAAAAAGTCTCAGAATCTTTTCATGAACCATCAATAAAACAACAAAAACCGTGAACTCTTTTCCTTCTAAAGGATACATAGGTGGATGAACTATATTATTAATCTCTTTTTGGACATTTTCCAAGCTTGAGCCTCACTTTACGTTAATTGTAAATTTTCTCGTGGGTCCCGATCCTGATCTCCAAAAAATCTTATCATTCCTAATTTTCCATCTAGACCAAATAATCGAGGGAAAACATTCAAAATGAGCATCCTTAGGTGATCACCCAAAATATAATCTACGCTTGTAAAAATAGATGAGGTTGGAAACTAAGGTTGTGAACCTGAGACAACACCCAAGTTTGTACCGCTTGTGGGCATTCAAACTGAACATGATTAATTGTTTTTTCTTCTGCCCCGCATCTAGCACACCAAAAATCATATTTGATACCCCTAGTTTTAAGGTTTCTTGCTTCTGATACACATCCAATAAGAATTTGCCACAAGAAATGTTTTAACTTAGTGGGACACTTCAACTTCCAGCAAAAGCTTTAAGAGGTCGAATATCCGGGTCGAACGTGGGATCTATCTGAATAATCTGATGGGGTAGTTACAAAATATGATATCCTAAATTTACCGTATATTTATCGGATTTGGTTGCATCGTATCGGTTTCATTGTTTTAGAAATCCAACATGATTTGGCATATTTATTATAGCTATATATAGTTTTTTATAAGGATGATACTAATAATCATTGAATACAAATGTTTTATTTTATTTCCGAAAATTTGAATGCAATTTTTATATAAAGATGAATATATATTACTAAAGTAAAAAGTTTAATTACAAATCTGTGTTAGCAAAAAAAATTAATCCCCATTTTGAATGCAATATGTTTATTGTCGCGTGAGAAATTTGTATTAGTATCACCAGTGAAATGATGTATGTAACATAGTAAGGTTTTAATACGATATGAAAGGTGGAGACAAGAGAAATCTAAATCCGTTTTTTCCAAAATTGGATTAAAACACATCGAACTGCCTTGAATTGCACTCGGGTTCAAAATGAAATATGTCCAAATTAAAGGCAGATTACAAGCGTTACTTTGCATACTTCTCACAGAAAAAAGGTTGTTCCAAGAATTAGAAGTATATATAATTCAAGAAAAAATCAAAACCAAAATCATTTTGGCTAATAGGCACAATGGAAATAGTAAGAAAACATAGACTCGACCGTCGGAATAGGGCATGGCCACAAACTACTAATTAGCGGGTACAAGCTAAGGAAGTCATCCTTAGAACGAATTCAAGAAATAAATGAAAATTGAGAGTGCTAGCAACAACGCAGATATATATATTTTTTAGAACACATTGTGTCTGAACTTCAACAAGACTATAACATACCCAAGAGGTTTTATGTCGTTACTGAAAAATTTCTATACTTTTCATAAATCAACTATTCTCCTTTGCAACTTGAGTCTATTCTTCCAAATGGATTGTCCACTTTTCCCAACATAACTAATAGTCTCAATTGAAATATCTAATAATAATATTCTTGTTCATAGTCGTATATTTACACAAAACTATTATGACGATGAATTGGATATTGCCAATACAGCTATATGAATGAATACTTGATTATGTTGGTCAAAATGGACTATCCATTTTGGAGAATAAACTCAAGCTCCTAAGAACGATCATTGATGTATGAAAAGTTTAGAAGTTTTTGATATTACATCTGATAACTTGTCGAGAAAAAGTATTTTGTTTGTTCTTTGACTTCAAAACTCAATACTACAAAGAAAACTAACTCATTAGCAAACTTTACGTAGCCAATAAAACCAATTAATAGACATAATTAATGAATAAATGCGCCAAATTTGAATTGTTTGAATTGACTAAATATGATATTTAGACCCTAAAATTATATTGACTTTGAATTGACTAAATAGGATATTTTGACCTTCAAAAATTATTTTGTACCTAATCGGTGTACTACCACTTAGGGCCACTGTTTCACTGCAAGAAAATAAATAAAATAACATAACTAAAATAGTATTAAAAACTAGTGATATTAAAATTAATTACTTGTCAATAAATGATACAAACTATGTTATTTAACATCTGCAATAATAATTGATGTTATTATTAAAATGGTTAACATTGTTTCAGTAAAAAGTGATACGAAGTTATATTAGTTTGCATCACTTCAAAAATATTGATACAAAACATATAAATTTGCATCAATTCAATGACTGAAGTATTTATCACTTTTTTCAAATCACTTAAAAATGGTACAAAATAAACATCAATCAAATAATAATACATAATTATAACAGTTATAAATTGATGCCAATTAACACAGATTCAATTAAAGAATAAAAACATGTAACTAAATGTATCTTTTTTTTGTCAACATTATATTAACTAAATGTATCTTTTTTTGTCAACATTATATTAATTAGATAACATTGTTTACATATGTTATCTAATGCGGGTAGACACGGGCACTCCGTGCTAACAAATCACTCTTTTTTTGAAACAATACCATCCAACAACTGAAAAAGTCTCAGAATCTTTCCATGAAAAATCAATAAAATAACAAAAAACCGTGAACTCTTTTCCTTCTAAGGGATAAATAGGTGGATAAACAATATTATTAATCTCTGTTTAGACATTTTTCAAGCTTGAGCCTCACTTTCCGTTAATTGTAAATTTTCTCGTGGGTCACGATCCTGATCTCCAAAAAATCCTATCATTCCTAATTTTCCATATAGACCAAACAATCAAGGGAAAAATTTCAACATGAGCATCCTTAAGTAATCTCCAAAAATATAATCTACGCCTGTAAAAATCGATGAGGTTGGAAACTGAGGTTGTGAACCTAAGACAACACCCAAGTTTGTACCGCTCGTGGGCATTCAAATTGAACATGAATAATTGTTTTTTTCTACTGCCCCGCATCTAGCACACAAAAAAACATATTTGATACCCCTAGTTTTTAGGTTTGTTGCTACTGATACACATCCAATAAGACTTTGCCACAAGAAATGTTTTAATTTAGCGGGACACTTCAATTTCCAGCAAAAGCTTTAAGAGGTCGAATATCCGGGTCGAACTTGGGTTCCATCTTAATATTTTGATCAGGTAGTTGTTGAATATTATATCCTAAATTTACCGGATTTGGTTGCATTGTATCGGTTGCATTGTTTTAAAAATCCAACGTGATTTGGCATATTTATTATAGCTATATATAGTTTTTTATAAGGATGTTACTAATAATCATTGGATACAAATATTTTATAATATTTCTGAAATTTTGAACGCAATTTTTTTTTATATAAAATGAATATATATTACCAAAGTAAAAATTTTAATTACAAGGCAGTGTTAGTAAAAAAAAAAACCCCCCAATTTGAATGCAATATGTTTATTGTCGCATGAGAAATTTGTATTAGTATAACCAGTGAAATGACGTATGTAACATAATAAAGTTTAAATACGATCTGAAAGGTGGCGACAAGAGAAATCTAAATCCGGTTTTTTCCAAAACCGAATAAAACACATCGAACCGGCCTGAATTGCACTACGGTTAAAAATGAAATATGTCCAAATTAAAGGCCGATTACGAGCATCACTTCGTATACTTCTCACAGAAAAAGGTTATTCGAAGAATTAGAAGTATATAAAATTCAAGAAAAAATCAAAACCTAAATCATTTTGGCTAATAAGCACAATGGAAATTGTACGGAAACATAGACTCGACCGTCGGAATAGGGCATGGCCACAAACTACTAATTAGCTTTGCAAGCTAAGGAACTCAACCTTCGAACGAAGTCAAGAAGTAAATGAAAGTTGAAAGTGCTAGCCACAACGCGGATATATAGATTTTTTAGAACACTATGTGTTTGGAACTTCTAGAAGGCTATAACATACCCAAGAGGTTTTATGTCGTTATTAAAAAATTTTAAAACTTTTCAAAAATCAACTATTCTCCTTTGCAACTTGAGTCTATTATTCCAAATGGATTGTCCACTTTTCCCAACATAACTAATAGTCGCAATTGAAATATCTAATAATATTGATTTTTTGTTCATAGTCGTATTTTTGCACAAAACTATTATGACGATGAACAAGAAATTAATGCTATTGAATATTGCAAATGCAGCTATATGAATGAAAACTTGATTAAGCTGGTCAAAATGGACTATCCATTTTGGAGAATAGACTCAGGCTCTAAAGAAGGATCTTTGATGCATGGAAAGTTTAGAAGTTTTTGATATTGCATCTAATAACTTGTTGAGAAAAAGTATTTTGTTTGTTCTTTGACTTCAAAGTCAATACTACAAAGAAAACTAACTCATTAGCAAACTTTTTATAGCAATATATCCTATTTATAGAAATAATTTATGAATAAATTTGCCAAATTTGAATTGTTTGAATTGACTAAATACGATATTTTGACCCTAAATTTATATTGACCTTAAATTGACTAAATATGATATTTTGAGCCTCAAAATATATTTGGTACCTAATCGGTATACTATCACTTAGGGCCACTGTTTCACTTCAAGAAAATAAATAAAATAACATCAACAAAATAGTATTAAAAATTAGTGATATTAAAATTAATTATTTGTCAATAAATGATACAAACTATGTTACTTAACATCAGGTATAATAATTGATGTTATAATTAAAATGGTTAACATTGTTTCAGTAAAAAGTGATACGAAGTTATATTAGTTTGCGTCACATAAAAAAAATTGATACATACATATAAATTTGCATCAATTCTGTGACTAAAGTATTTATCAATTTTATTCAAATCACTTAAAAATGGTACAAAATATACATCAATCAAATTATAATACATAATTATAGCAATTATAAATTGATGCCAATTAACACATATTCAATTAAAGAATAAAAACATGTAACTAAATGTATCTTTTTGTCAACATTATATTAATTGAAATGTTTATAAGATCAAACCAGAAGAACATTGTTTACATACATTATGTAATGCGGGTAGACACGGGCACTCCGTGTTAACAAATTCGCTCTTTAACATTAGCTTTACGAAGAACAAGAAAAGTGGAGAAAGAAAAAAAACTTTCTTACTAGTCGAGATTTCTTCCAAATAGATCTCAATAGCTGGCCACTCTGTAGGCTTAGACACTATTTTCACCATATAGGAGCATTCTGTCAAAAAATGTACTTCAGTCTTTTTCTTCAAACAATACCATCCTACACCTAAAAAAGTCTCAGAATATTTTCATGAACAATTAATTAAACAACAAAAATTGTGAACTCTTTTCCTTCTAAAGGATAAATAGGTAGATGAACTATATTATTAAATATCTTTTTGGACATTTTCCAAGCTTGAGCCTCCCTTTCCGTTAATTGTAAAGTTTCTCGTGGGTCACGATCCTAATCTCCAAAAAATCTTATCATCCCTAATTTTCCATATAGACCAAACAATCGAGCGAAAACATTCAGAATGAGCATCCCTAGGTAATCACCAAATATATAATCTACTCTTGTAAAAATCGATGAGTTTGGAAACTAAGGTTGTGAACCTGAGACAACACCCAAGTTTGTACTGCTCGTGGGCATTCAAACTAAACATGATTAATTAGTTTCTCTTCTGCCCCACAGCACACAAAAACTCATATTTAATACCCCTGTTTTTAGGTTTGTTGCTACTAAAACACATCCAATAAGAATTTGCCACAAGAAATGTTTTAACTTAGTGGGACACTTTAATTTCTAGCAAAAGCTTTAAGAGGTCGAATATCTGGGTCGAAAGTGGGGTCCATCTGAATAATCTGATCGGGTAGTTGCAGAATGTGATATCCTAAATTTACCGGATTTGGTTGCATCGTTTTAAAAATCCATAGTGATTTGGCATATTATTATAGCTATATATATATATATATATATAGTTTTTTTATAAGGATGATACTAATAATCATTGGATACAAATTTTTTATATTATTTCTGAAAATTTGAATGCAATTTTTTTTTATGTAAAGATGATTATATATTACCAAAGTATAAAGTTTAATTACAAGGCTGAGTTAGCAAAAAAAACTTAATCCCCAATTTGAATGCAATATGTTTATTGTCACATATAAATTTGCATCAATTCAGTGACTAAAGTATTTATCAATTTTATTCACATCACTTAAAAATGGTACAAAATAAACATCATTCAAATAATAATAAATAATTATAGCCGTTATAAATTGATGCCAATTAACACATATTTAATTAAAGAATAAAAACATGTAACTAAATGTATCTTTTTGTCTACATTATATTAATTGAAATGTTTATAAGGTCAAACCATAAGAACATTGTTTACATACATAATGTAATGCGGGTAGACACCGGGACTCCGTGCTAACAAATCCGTTTCAACATTAGTTTTACGAAGAACGAGAGAAATGGAGAAAGAAAAAAACATTCTTACTAGTCGAGATTTCTTCCAAATAGATCTCAAAAGCTGGCCACTCTGTAGGCTTAGACACTATTTTCACCAGATCGGAGCGCTTCTGTCAAAAAATGTACCTCAGTCTTTTTCTTCAAAGAATATCATCCTACACCTGAAAAAGTCTCAGAATCTTTTCATGAACCATCAATAAAACAACAAAAAACCGTGAACTCTTTTCCTTCTAAAGGATTAATAGGTGGATGAACTATATTATTAATCTCTTTTTGGACATTTTCCAAGCTTGAGCCTCACTTTCCGTTAATTGTAAATTTTCTCGTGGGTCACGATCCTGAACTCCAAAAAACTTATCATTCCTAATTTTCCATATAGACCAAAAAATCGAGGGAAAACATTCAAAATGAGCATCCCTAGGTAATCAAAAAAAATATAATCTACACTTGTAAAAATCGATGAGGTTGGAAACTAAGGTTGTGAACCTGAGACAACACCCAAGTTTGTACCGCTCCTAGGCATTCAAACTAAACATGATTAATTGTTTTCTCTTCTGCCCCGCATCTAGCACAACAAAAATCATATTTGATACCCCTAGTTTTTAGGTTTCTTGCTACTGATACACATTTAATAAGAATTTGCCACAAGAAATGTTTTAACTAAGTGGGACACTTCAATTTCTAGCAAAGCTTCAAGAGGTCAAATATCCGGGTCGAACGTGGGATCCATCTGAATAATCTGATCGGGTAGTTGCAGAATATGATATCCTAAATTTACCATATATTTACCTGATTTGGTTGTATTGTTTTAAAAATCCAAAGGGATTTGGCATATTTATTATAGCTATATATAGTTTTTATAAGGATGAAACTAATAATCATCGAATACAAATATGTTTTTTATTATTTCTGAAAATTTGAATGCAATTTATTTTATATAAAGATGAATATATATTACCAAAGTAAAAATTTTAATTAACAAGGCTGTGTTAGCAAAAAAAAACAAATCCCCAATTTGAATGCAATATGTTTATTTTCGCGTGAGAAATTTGTATTAATATCACCAGTGAAACATAGTAAGGTTTAAATACGATCTGAAAGGTGGCGACAAGAGAAATCAAATTCCGATTTTTTCCAAAATTGGATTAAAACACATCGAACCGCCTTGAATCGCACTCGGGTTAAAAATAAAATATGTCCAAATTAAGGGCCGATTACGAGAGTTACTTTGTATACTTCTCACAGATAAAAAAGGTTGTTCGAAGAATTAGAAGTATATAGAATTCAAGAAATTAAAAATCAAAACCGAAATCATTTTGGTTAATAAGCACAATGGAAATAGTAAGAAAACATAGACTCGACCGTCGGAATTGGGCATAGCCACAAACTACTAATTAGCAGCTGCAAGCTAAGGAAATCATCCTTAGAACAAAGTCAAGCAGTCAATGAAAGTTGAAAGTGCTAGCAACAACGCGGATATATAGATTTTTTAGAACACAATGTGTTTGGAACTTCAACAAGAATATAACATACCCAAGAGGTTTTATGTCGTTATTGGAAAATTTCTATACTTTTCATAAATCAACTATTCTCCTTTGCAACTTGAGTCTATTCTTCCAAACGGATTGTCCACTTTTCCCAACATAACTAATAGTCGCAATTGAAATATCTAATAATATTGATTTTTTGTTCATAGTCGTATTTTTACACAAAACTATTATGACGATGAACAAGAAATTAATGCTATTGGATATTGCCAATGCAACTATATGAATGAATACTTGATTATGCTGGTCAAGATGGACTATTCATTTTGGAGAATAGACTCAGGCTCTAAAGAACAATCATTGATGCATGGAAAGTTTAGAAGTTTTTGATATTGCATCTGATAACTTGTTTAGAAAAAGTATTTTGTTAGTTCTTTGACTTCAAAGTCAATACTACAAAGAAAACTAACTCATTAGCAAACTTTATATAGCAATATATCCAATTAATAGAAATAATTAATGAATAACTGCGCCAAGTTTGAATTGTTTGAATTGACTAAAAACGATATTTCGACCCTAAATTTATATTGACCTTAAATTGACTAAATAGGATATTTTGACCCTCAAAAAATATTTGGTACCTAATCGGTATACTATCACTTAAGGCCACTGTTTCACGTCAAGAAAATAAATAAAATAACATCAACAAAATAGTATTAAAAAATTAGTGATATTAAAATTAATTATTTGTCAATAAATGATACAAACTATGTTACTTAACATCAGGTATAATAATTGATGTTATAATTGAAATTTTTAACATTGTTTCAGTAAAAAGTGATACCAAGTTATATTAGTTTGCATCACTTCAAAAAAATTGATACAGACATATAAATTTGCATCAATTCAGTGACTAAAGTATTTATCAATTTTATTCACTTAAAAATGGTACAACATATACATCAATCAAATAATAATACGTAATTATAGCAGTTATAATTTAATACCAACATAGTAAGGTTTAAATACGATCTGAAAGGTGGCGACAAGAGAAATCTAGATCCAGTTTTTTTCCAAAACTGGATTAAAACACATCGAACTGCCGTGAATTGCACTCGGGTTAAAAATGAAATATGTCCAAATTAAAGGCCGATTACGAGCGTTACTTTGTATACTTCTCACAGAGAAAAAGGTTGTTGGAAGAATTAGAAGTATATAGAATTCAAGAAATTTAAAATCAAAACCGAAATTATTTTGGCTAATAAGCACAATGGAAAAAGTAAGAAACATAGACTCGACCGTCGGAATAGGGCATTGCCACAAACTACTAACTAGCGGCTGCAAGCTAAGGAAGTCATCCTTAGAACCAAGTCAAGAAGTAAATGAAAGTTGAAAGTGCTAGCAACAACGCGGATATATAGATTTTTTTAAACACTCTGTGTTTGGAACATCTAGAAGACTATATAACATACCTAAGACGTTTTATATCGTTATTGAAAAATTTGTAAACTTTTCATAAATCAAGTATTCTCCTTTGCAACTTGAATCTATTCTTCCAAATGGATTGTCCACTTTTCCCAACATAACTAATAGTCGCAATTGAAATATCTAATAATATTGATTTTTTGTTCATAGTCGTATTTTTGCACAAAACTATTATGACGATGAGCAAGAAATTAATGCTATTGAATATTGCCAATGCAGCTATATGAATGAATACTTGATTATGCTGGTCAAAATGGACTATCCATTTTGGAGATTAGACTCAGGCTCTAAAGAAGGATCATTGATGTATGAAAAGTTTAGAAGTTTTTGATTTTGCATCTGATAACTTGTTGAGAAAAAATATTTTGTATGTTCTTTGACTTCAAAGTCAATACTACAAAGAAACTAACTCATTAGCAAAATTTATGTAGCCAAAATAACGAATTAATAGAAAAAATTAATAAATAAATGCGACGAATTTGAATTGTTTGAATTGACTAAATATGATATTTTGACCCTAAATTTATATTGACCTTAAATTGACTAAATAGGATATTTTGACCCTCAAAAAATATTTGGTACCGAATCGATATACTATCACTTAGGGCCACTGTTACACATGAAGAAAATAAATAAAATAACATCACTAAAATCGTATTAAAAAATTAGTGATATTAAAATTAATTATTTGCCAATAAATGACACAAACTATGTTATTTAACATCAGCTATAATAATTGATGTTATAATTAAAATGGTTAACATTGTTTCAGTAAAAAGTGATGCGAAGTTATATTAGTTTGCATCACTTCAAAAAAATTGATACAAACATATAAATTTGCATCAATTCAGTGATTAAAGTATTTATCAATTTTATTTTCACTTAAAAATGGTACAAAATAAACATCATTCAAATAATAATAAATAATTATAGCCGTGATAAATTGATGCCAATTAACACATATTTAATTAAAGAATAAAAACATGTAACTAAATGTATCTTTTTGTCAACATTATATTAATAAAAATGTTTATAAGGTCAAACCATAAGAACACTGTTTACATACATTATGTAATGCGGGTAGACACGGGCACTCCGTGCTAACAAATCCGTTTTAACATTAGCTTTACGAAGAACGAGAGAAATGGAGAAAGAAAAAACATTCTTACTAGTCGAGATTTCTTCCAAATAGATCTCAAAAGCTAGCCACTCTGTAGGCTTAAACACTATTTTCACCAGATCGGAGCATTCTGTCAAAAAATGTACTTCAGTCATTTTGTACAAACAATATCATCCTACACCTGAAAAAGTCTCAGAATCTTTTCATGAACCATCAATAAAACAACAAAAAAACAGTGAACTCTTTTCCTTCTAAAGGATAAATAGGTGGATGAACTATATTATTAATCTCTTTTTGGACATTTTCCAAGCTTGAGCCTCACTTTCTGTTAATTGTAAATTTTCTCGTGGGTCACGATCCTGATCTCCAAAAATCTTATCATTCCTAATTTTCCATATAGACCAAATAATCAAGGGGAAACATTCAAAATGAGCATCCCTAGGTAATCACCAAAAATTTAATCTACACTTGTAAAAACCGATGAGGTTAGAAACTAAGGTTGTGAACTTGAGACAACACCCAAGTTTGTACCGCTCGTGGGCATTGAAACTGAACATGATTAATTGTTTTCTTTTCTGCCCCGCATCTAGCACACCAAAAATCATATTTGATACCCCTAGTTTTTAGGTTTGTTGCTACTGATACACATCCAATAAGAATTTGCAACAAGAAATGTTTTAACTTAGTGGGACATTTCAATTTCCAGCAAACATTAAGAGGTCGAATATCTGGGTCGAACGTGGGATCTATCTGAATAATCTGATCGGGTAATTGCAGAATATGATATCCTAAATTTACAGGATTTGGTTGCATTGTATCGGTTGCATTGTTTTAAAAATCCAACGTGCTTTGGCATATTATTATAGCTATATATAGTTTTTTATAAGGATGATACTAATAATCATTGGATACAAATATTTTATATTATTTCTGTTTTTTCATATAAAGATGAATATATATTACTAAAGTAAAAAGTTTAATTACAAGGCTGTGTTAGCAAAAACAATTAATCCCCAATTTGAATGCATTATGTTTATTGTCTCGTGAGAAATTTGTATTAATATCACCAGCGAAATGACGTATGAAACATAGTAAGGTTTAAATACGATCTGAAAGGTGGCAACAAGAGAAATCTAAATCCGGTTTTTTTCAAAAATTGGATTAAAACACATTGAACCGCCTTGAATTGCACTCGGGTTATAAATGAAATATGTCCAAATTAAAGGCCGATTACGAGCGTTACTTTGTATACTTCTCACAGAGAAAAAGGTTGTTCAAAGAATTAGAAGTATATAGAATTCAAGAAATTAAAAATCAAAACAGAAATCATTTTGGCTAATAAGCACAATGGAAATAGTAAGAAAATATAGACTCGACCGTCGGAATAGGGCATGGCCACAAACTACTAGTTAGCGGCTGCAAGCTAAGGAAGTCATCCTTGGAACCAAGTCAAGAAGTAAATGGAAGTTGAAAGTGCTAGGTTTTTTAGAACACTCTGTGTTTTGAACTTCTAGAAGACTATAACATACCCAAGACGTTTTATGTCGTTATTAAAAATTTTCTATACTTTTCATAAATCAACTATTCTCCTTTGCAACTTGAGTCTATTCTTCCAAATGGATTGTCCACTTTTCCCAACAAAACTAATAGTCGCAATTGAAATATCTAATAATATTGATTTTTTGTTCATAGTCGTATTTTTGCACAAACCTATTATGACGATGAACAAGAAATTAATGCTATTGAATATTGCCAATGCTGCTATATGAATGAATACTTGATTATGCTGGTCAAAATGGACTATCCATTTTGGAGAATAGACTCAGGCTCTAAAGAAGGATCATTGATGTATGAAAAGTTTAGAAGTTTTTGATTTTGCATCTGATAACTTGTTGAGAAAAAGTATTTTGTTTGTTCTTTGACTTCAAAGTCAATACTACAAAGAAAACTAACTCATAAGCAAACTTTATATAGCCAATATAACCAACTAATAGAAATAATTAATGAATAAATGCGCTGAATTTGAATTGTTTGAATTGACTAAATATGATATTTTGACCGTAATTTTATATTGACCTTAAATTGACTAAATAGGATATTTTGACCCTCAAAAAATATTTGGTACCTAGTCGGTATACTATCACTTAGGGCCACTAATTCACTTCAAGAAAATAAATAAAATAACATCACTAAAATAGTATTAAAAAATTAGTGATATTAAAATTAATTATTTGTCAATAAATGATACAAACTATGTTATTTAACATTAGCTATAATAATTGATGTTATAATTAAAATGGTTAACATTGTTTCAGTTAAAAGTGATGCGAAGTTATATTAGTTTGCATCACTTCAAAAAAATTGATACAAACATATAAATTTGCACCAATTCAAAGACTAAAGTATTTATCAATTTTATTCAGATCACTTAAAAATGGTACAAAATAAACATCATTCAAATAATAATAAACAATTATAGCCGTTATAAATTGATGCCAATTAACACATATTTAATTAAAGAATAAAAACATGTAACTAAATGTTTTTTTTTTGTCAACATTATATTAATTGGAATGTTTATAAGGTCAAACCATAATAACACTGTTTACATACGTTATGTAATGCGGGTAGACACGGGCACTCCGTGCTACCAAATCCGTTTTAACATTAGCTTTACGAAGAACGAGAGAAATGGAGAAAGAAAAAAACATTCTTACTAGTCGAGATTTCTTCCAAATAGATCTCAAAAGCTGGCCACTCTGTAGGCTTAGACACTATATTCACCAGATCGGAGCATTCTGTCAAAAAATGTACTTCAGTCTTTTTCTTCAAAGAATATCATCCTACACCTGAAAAAGTCTCAGAATCTTTTCATGAACCATCAATAAAACAACAAAAAACCGTGATCTCTTTTCCCTCTAAAGGATAAATAGGTGGATGAACTATATTATTAATCTCTTTTTGGATATTTTCCAAGCTTGAGCCTCACTTTCCGGTAATTGTAAATTATCTCGTGGGTCACGATCCTGATCTCTAAAAAATCTTATCATTCCTAATTTTCCATATAGACCACATAATCGAGGGGAAACATTCAAAATGAGCATCCCTAGGTAAACACCAAAAATATAATCTACACTTGTAAAAGTCTATGAGGTTGGAAACTGAGGTTGTGAACCTGAGACAACACCCAAGTTTGTACCGCTCGTGGGCATTAAAATTGAACATGATTAATTGTTTTCTCTTCTGCCCCGCATCTAGCACACCAAAAATCATATTTGATACCCCTAGCTTTTAGGTTTGTTGCTACTGATACACATCCAATAAGAATTTGCCACAAGAAATGTTTTAACTTAGTGGGACACATCAATTTCCAGCAAAGCTCTAAGAGGTCGAATATCCGGGGCAAACGTGGGATCCATCTGAATAATCAGATCGGCTAGTTGCAGAATATGATATCCTAAATTTACCGTATATTTACCGGATTTGGTCGCATTGTATCGGTTGCATTGTTTTAAAATCCAACGTGATTTGGCATATTTATTATAGCTATATATAGTTTTTATAAGGATGATACTAATAATCATCGAATACAAATATTTTTTATTATTTCTGAAAATTTGAATGCAATTTGTTTTATATAGAGATGAATATATATTACCAAGGTAAAAATTTTAATTACAAGGCTGTGTTAGCAAAAAAATTTAATCCCCAATTTGAATGCAATATGTTTATTTTCCCGTGAGAAAATTGTATTAATATCACCAGTGAAATGACGTATGAAACATAGTATGGTTTAAATACAATCTGAAAGGTGGCGACAAGAGAAATCTAAATCCGATTTTTTCCAAAACTGGATTAAAACACATCGAACCGCCTTGAATTGCACTCGGGTTAAAAATAAAATATGTCCCAATTAAAGGCCTATTACGAGCGTTACTTTGTATACTTCTCACAGAGAAAAATGGTTGTTCGAAGAATTAGAAGTGTATAGAATTTAAGAAATTAAAAATCAAAACCGAAATCATTTTGGCTAATAAGCACAATTGAAATAGTAATAAAACATAGACTCGACCGTCGGAATAGGGCATTGCCACAAACTACTTATTAGCGGGTGCAAGCTAAGGAAGTCATCCTTAGAACGAAGTCAAGAAGTAAATGAAAGTTGAAAGTGCTAGCAACAACGCGGATATATAGATTTTTTAGAACACAATGTGTTTGGAACTTCAACAAGACTATAACATACCCAAGAGGTTTTTTGTCGTTATTGAAAAATGTCTATACTTTTCATAAATCAACTATTCTCCTTTGCAACTTGAGTCTATTCTTCCAAATGGATTGTCCACTTTTCCCAACATAACTAATAGTCGCAATTAAAATATCTAATAATATTGATTTTTTGTTCATAGTCGTATTTTTACACAAAACTATTATGACAATCAACAAGAAATTAATGCTATTGGATATTGCCAATGCAGCTATATGAATGAATACATGATTATGCTGGTCAAAATGGACTATCCATTCTGGAGAATAGACTCAGGCTCTAAAGAAGGAAATTTTAGAAGTTTTTGATATTGCATCTGATAACTTGTGAGAAAAAGTATTTTGTTTGTTCTTTGACTTCAAAGTCAATACTACAAAGAAAACTAACTCATTAGCAAACTTTATATAGCAATATATCCAATTAATAGAAATAATTAATGAATAAATGCACCAAATTTGAATTGTTTGAATTGACTAAATACGATATTTTGACCCTAAATTTATATTGACTTTAAATTGACTAAATAGGATATTTTGACCCTCAAAAAATATTTGGTACCTAATCGGTATACTATCACTTAGGGCCATTGTTTCACTTCAAGAAAATAAATAAAATAACATCAACAAAATAGTATTAAATAATTAGTGATATTAAAATTAATTATTTGTCAATAATTGATACAAACTATGTTACTTAACATCAGCTATAATAATTGATGTTATAATTGAAATTCTTAACATTGTTTCAGTAAAAAGTGATACCAAGTTATATTAGTTTGCATCACTTCAAAAAAATTGATACATACATATAAATTTGCATCAATTCAGTGACTAAAGTATTTATCAATTTTATTCATATCACTTAAAAATGGTACAAAATATACATCAATCAAATAATTATACAAAATTATAGCAGTTATAAATTAATGCCAATTAACATATATTCAATTAAAGAATAAAATCATGTAAGTAAATGTATCTTTTTGTTAACAATATATTAATTGAAATGTTTATAAGGTCAAATCAGAAGAACATTATTTACATACATTATGTAATGCGGGTAGACACGGGCACTCCATGTTAACAAAATCGCTTTAACATTAGCTTTACGAAGAACGAGAAAAATGGAGAAAGAAAAAAACTTTCTTACTAGTCGAGATTTCTTCCAAATATACCTCAATAGCTGGCCACTCTGTAGGCTTAGACACTATTTACACCTGATCGGAGCATTCTGTCAAAAAATGTACATCAGTCTTTTTCTTCAAACAATACCATCCAAAACCTGAAAAAATCTCAGAATCTTTTCATGAACAATTAATAAAACAACAAAAATTGTGAACTCTTTTCCTTCTAAAGGATAAATATGTGGATGAACTATATTATTAATCTCTTTTTGGACATTTTCCAAGCTTGAGCCTCACTTACTGTTAATTGTAAATTTTCTCGTGGGTCACAATCCTGAGCTCCAAAAAATCTTATCATTCCTAATTTTCCGTATAGACCAAACAATCGAGGGAAAACATTCAAAATGAGCATCCCTAGGTAATCACCAAATATATAATCTACGCTTGTAAAAATCGATGAGGTTGGAAACTAAGGTTGTGAACCTGAGACAACACCCAAGTTTGTACCGCTCGTGGGCATTCAAACTGAACATGATTAATTGGTATCTCTTCTGCCCCGCATCTAGCACACAAAAAATCATATTTGATACCCCTATTTTTTAGGTTTGTTGCTACTAAAACACATCCAATAAGAATTTGCCACAAGAAATGTTTTAACTTAGTGGGACACTTCAATTTCTAGCAAAAGCTTTAAGAGGTCGAATATCCGGGTCGAACTTGGGGTCCATCTAAATAATCTGATCAGGTAGTTGCTGAATATGATATCCTAAATTTACCGGATTTGGTTGCATTGTATCGGTTGCATTGTTTTAAAAATCCAACGTGATTTGGCATATTATTATAGCTATATATAGTTTTTTATAAGGATGATACTAATAATCATTGGATACAAATAGTTTATATTATTTCTGTTTTTTTATATAAAGATGAATATATATTACCAAAGTAAAAAGTTTAATTACAAGGATGTGTTAGCAAAAACAATTAATCCCCAATTTGAATGCAATATGTTTATTGTCGCGTGAGAAATTTGTATTAATATCACCAGTGAAATGATGTATGAAACATAGTAAGGTTTAAATACGATCTGAAAGGTGACGACAAGAGAAATCTAAATCCGGTCTTTTTCAAAAACTGGATTAAAACACATCGAACCGCCTTGAATTGCACTTAGGTTAAAAATGAAATATGTCCAAATTAAAGGCCGATTATAAGCGTTACTTTGTATACTTCTCACAGAGGAAAAGGTTGTTCGAAGAATTAGAAGTATATAGAATTCAAGAAATAAAAAATCAAAACCGAAATCATTTTGGCTAATAAACACAATGGAAATAGTAAGAAAACATACACTCGACCGTCGGAATAGGGCATGGCCACAAACTACTAGTTAGCGGCTGCAAGCTAAGGAAGTCATCCTTCGAACCAAGTCAAGAAGTAAATGAAAGTTGAAAGTGCTAGATTTTTTAGAACACTCTGTGTTTTGAACTTCTAGAAAACTATAACATACCCAAGACGTTTTATGTCGTTATTAAAAAATTTATATACTTTTCATAAATCAATTATTCTCCTTTGCAACTTGAGTCTATTCTTCCAAATGGATTGTCCACTTTTCCCAACATAACTCATAGTCGCAATTGAAATATCTAATAATATTGATTTTTTGTTCATAGTCGTATTTTTGCACAAAACTATTATGACGATGAACAAGAAATTAATGCTATTGAATATTGCCAATGCTGCTATATAAATGAATACTTGATTATGCTGGTCAAAATGGACTATCCATTTTGGAGAATAGACTCAGGCTCTAAAGAAGGATCATTGATGTATGAAAAGTTTAGAAGTTTTTGATTTTGCATCTGATAACTTGTTGAGAAAAAGAATTTTGTTTGTTCTTTGACTTCAAAGTCAATACTACAAAGAAAACTAACTCATAAGCAAACTTTATATAGCCAATATAACCAAGTAATAGAAATAATTAATGAATAAATGTGCTGAATTTGAATTGTTTGAATTGACTAAAAAGGATATTTTGACCGTAAATTTATATTGACCTTAAATTGACTAAATAGGATATTTTGACCCTCAAAAAATATTTGGTACCTAATCGGTATACTATCACTTAGGGCCATTGTTTCACTTCAAGAAAATAAATAAAATAACATCAACAAAATAGTATTAAAAAATTAGTGATATCAAATTATTTATTTGTCAATAAATGATACAAACTATGTTACTTCACATCAGGTATAATAATTGATGTTATAATTGAAATTATTAACATTGTTTCAGTAAAAAGTGATACCAAGTTATATTAATTTGCATCACTTCAAAAAAATTGATACATACATATAAATTTGCATCAATTCAGTGACTAAAGTATTTATCAATTTTATTCATATCACTTAAAAATGGTACAAAATATACATCAATCAAATAATAATACAAAATTATAGCAGTTATAAATTAATGCCAATTAACATATATTCAATTAAAGAATAAAAACATGTAAGTAAATGTATCTTTTTGTCAACATTATATTAATTGAAATGTTTATAAGGTCAAACCATAATAACACTGTTTACATACGTTATGTAATGCGGGTAGACACAGGCACTCCGTGCTCACAAATCCATTTTAACATTAGCTTTACAAAGAACGAGGGAAATGGAGAAAGAAAAAAACATTCTTACTAGTCGAGATTTCTTCCAAATAGATCTCAAAAGCTGGCCACTCTGTAGGCTTAGACACTATTTTCACCAGATCGGAGCATTCTGTAAAAAAATGTACTTCAGTCTTTTTCTTCAAAGAATATCATCCTACACCTGAAAAAGTCTCAGAATCTTTTCATGAACCATCAATAAAACAACAAAAAACCGTGAACTCTTTTCCTTCTAAAGGATAAATAGGTGGATGGACTATATTATTAATCTCTTTTTGGATATTTTCCAAGCTTGAACCTCACTTTCCGTTAATCTACACTTGTAAAAGTTGATGAGGTTGGAAACTGAGGTTGTTAACCTGAGACAACACCCAAGTTTGTACCGCTCGTGGGCATTAAAATTGAACATGATTAATTGTTTTCTCTTCTGCCCCGCATCTAGCACACCAAATATCATATTTGATACCCCTAGTTTTTAGGTTTGTTGCTACTGATACACATCCAATAAGAATTTGCCACAAGAAATGTTTTAACTTAGTGGGACACTTCAATTTCAAGCAAAGCTCTAAGAGGTCGAATATCCGGGGCGAACGTGGGATCCATCTGAATAATCTGATCGGGTAGTTGCAGAAGATGATATCCTAAATTTACCTTATATTTACCGGATTTGGTTGCATTGTATCGGTTGCATTGTTTTAAAATCCAACGTAATTTGGCATATTTATTATAGCTATATATAGTTTTTATAAGGATGATACTAATAATCATCGAATACAAATATTTTTTATTATTTCTGAAAATTTGAATGCAATTTTTTTTATATAGAGATGAATATATATTACCAAAGTAAAAATTTTAATTACAAGGCTGTAATCGCAAAAAAAAATAATCCCCAATTTGAATGCAATATGTTTATTTTCCCGTGAGAAATTTGTATTAATATCACCAGTGAAATGACGTATGAAACATAGTAAGGTTTAAATACGATCTGAAAGGTGGCGACAAGAGAAATCTAAATCCGATTTTTTCCAAAACTGGATTAAAACACATCGAACCACCTTGAATTGCACTCGCGTTAAAAATAAAATATGTCCAAATTAAAGGTCAATTACGAGCGTCACTTTGTATACTTCTCACAAAGAAAAAAGGTTGTTCGAATAATTAGAAGTATATAGAATTCAAGAAATTAAAAATCAAAACCGAAATCATTTTGGCTAATAAGCACAATGGAAATAGTAAGAAAACATCGACTCGACCGTCGGAATAGGGCATGGCCACAAACTACTAATTAGCGGCTGCAAGCTAAGGAAGTCCTCCTTAGAACGAAGTCAAGAAGTAAATGAAAGTTGAAAGTGCTAGCAACAACGCGGATATATAGATTTTTTAGAACACAATGTGTTTGGAACTTCAACAAGAATATAACATACCCAAGAGGTTTTATATCGTTATTGGAAAATTTCTATACTTTTCATAAATCAACTATTCTCCTTTGCAACTTGAGTCTATTCTTCCAAACGGATTGTCCACTTTTCCCAACATAACTAATAGTCGCAATTGAAATATCTAATAATATTGATTTTTTGTTCATAGTCGTATTTTTACACAAAACTATTATGACGATGAACAAGAAATTAATGCTATTGGATATTGCCAATGCAACTATATGAATGAATACTTGATTATGCTGGTCAAGATGGACTATCCATTTTGGAGAATAGACTCAGGCTCTAAAGAACAATCATTGATGCATGGAAAGTTTAGAAGTTTTTGATATTGCATCTGATAACTTGTTTAGAAAAAGTATTTTTTTAGTTCTTTGACTTCAAAGTCAATACTACAAAGAAAACTAACTCATTAGCAAACTTTATATAGCAATATATCCGATTAATAGAAATAATTGATGAATAAATGCGCCAAATTTGAATTGTTTGAATTGACTAAATACGATATTTTGACCCTAAATTTATATTGACCTTAAATTGACTAAATATGATATTTTGACCCTCTAAAAATATTTGGTACCTAATCGGTATACTATCACTTAGGGCCACTGTTTCACTTCAAGAAAATAAATAAAATAACATCAATAAAATAGTATGAAAAAATTAGTGATATTAAAATTAATTATTTGTCAATAAATGATACAAACTATGTTACTTTACATCAAGAATAGTAATTGATGTTATAATTAAAATGGCTAACACTGTTTCAGTAAAAAGTGATACGAAAATATATTAGTTTGCATCACTTCAAAAAAAATTGATACATACATATAAATTTGCATCAATTCTGTGACTAAAGTATTTATCAATTTTATTCATATCACTTAAAAATGGTACAAAATATACATCAATCAAATAATTATACAAAATTATAGCAGTTATAAATTAATGCCAATTAACATATATTCAATTAAAGAATAAAATCATGTAAGTAAATGTATCTTTTTGTCAACAATATATTAATTGAAATGTTTATAAGGTCAAATCAGAAGAACATTATTTACATACATTATGTAATGCGGGTAGACACGGGCACTATGTGCTAATAAATCCGCTTTAACATTAGTTTTACGAAGAACGAGATAAATGGAGAAAGAAAAAAAAAAATTTTACTAGTCGAGATTTCTTCCAAATAGATCTCAATAGCTGGCCACTCTGTAGGCTTAGACACTATTTTCACGAGATCGGAGCATTCTGTCAAAAAAATGTACTTCAGTCTTTTTCTTTAAACAAAACCATCCTACACCTGAAAAAGTCTCGGAATCTTTTCCTGAACAATCAATAAAAAAACAAAAATTGTGAACTCTTTTCCTTCTAAAGGATAGATAGGTGGATGAACTATATTATTAATTTCTTTTTGGACATTTTCCAAGCTTGAGCCTCACTTTCCGTTAATTGTAAATTTTCTCGTGGGTCACGATCCTAATCTCCAAAAAATCTTCTCATTCCTAATTTTCCATATAGACCAAAAAATCAAGGGAAAACATTCAAAACGAGCATCCCTAGGTAATCACCAAATATATAATCTACGCTTGTAAAAATCGATGAGGTTGGAAACTAAGGTTGTGAACCTGAGACAACACCCAAGTTTGTACCGCTCGTGGGCATTCAAACTGAACATGATTAATTGGTTTCTCTTCTGCCCCGCATCTAGCACACAAAAAATCATATTTGATACCCCTATTTTTTAGGTTTGTTGCTACTAAAACACATCCAATAAGAATTTGCCACAAGAAATGTTTTAACTTAGTGGGACACTTCAATTTCTAGCAAAAGCTTTAAGAGGTCGAATATCTGGGTCGAAAGTGGGGTCCATCTGAATAATCTGATCGGGTAGTTGCAGAATGTGATATCCTAAATTTACCGTATATTTATCGGATTTGGTAGCATCATATCGGTTGCGTTGGTGATTTGGCATATTTAATATAGCTATATATAGTTTTTATAAGGATGATACTAATAATCATTGGATACAAATGTTTTATATTATTTCTGAAAATTTGAATGCAATTTTTTTTATATAAAGATGAATATATATTACCAAAGTAAAAAGTTTAATTACAAGGTTGTATTAGCAAAAAAAACATTAATCCCCAATTTGAATGCAATATGTTTATTGTTGCGTGAGAAATTTGTATTAGTATCACCAGTGAAATGACGTATGTAACATAATAAGGTTTAAATACGATCTGAAAGGTGGCGACAAGAGAAATTTAAATCTGGTTTTTTCCAAAACCGTATTAAAACACATCGAACCGGCCTGAATTGCACTCGAGTTAAACATAAAATATGTCCAAATTAAAGGCCGATTACGAGCATCACTTCGTATACTTCTCACAGAAATAAATGGTTGTTCGAAGAATTAGAAGTACATATAATTCAAGAAAAAATCTAAACCGAAATCATTTTGGCTAATAAGCACAATGGAAATAGTAAGAAAACATAGACTCGATCGTCGGAATAGGGCATGGCTACAAAGTACTAATTAGCGGCTGCAAGCTAAGGAAGTCATTCTTAGAACGAAGTCAAGAAGTAAATGAAAGTTGAAAGTGCTAGCAATAACGCGGAGATATAGATTTTTTAGAACACTATGTGTTTGGAACTTCAACAAGACTGTAACATACCCAAGAGGTTTTATGTCGTTATTGAAAAATTTGTAAACTTTTCATAAATCAACTATTCTCCTTTGCAACTTGAGTCTAATCTTCCAAATGGATTGTCCACTTTTCCTAACATAACTAATAGTCGCAATTGAAATATCTAATAATATTGATTTTTTGTTCATAGTCGTATTTTTACACAAAACTATTATGACGATGAACAAGAAATTAATTCTATTGAATATTGCCAATGCAGCTATATGAATGAATACTTGATTATGCTGGTTAAAATGGACTATCCATTTTGGAGAATAGACTCAGGCTCTAAAGAAAGATCATTGATGTATGAAAAGTTTAGAAGTTTTTGATATTGCATCTGATAACTTGTTGAGAAAAAGTATTTTGTTTGTTCTTTGACTTCAAAACTCAATACTACAAAGAAAACCAACTCATTAGCAAAATTATATAGCCAATATATCCAATTAATAGAAATAATTAATGAATAAATGCGCCAAATTTGAATTGTTTGAATTGAGTAAATACGATATTTTGACCCTCATAAAATATTTGGTACGTAATCGGTATACTATCACTTTGGACCATTATGTTTCACTGCAAGAAAATAATAAAAATAACATCACTAAAATAGTATCAAAAAATTAGTGATATTAAGAATAATTATTTGTCAATAAATGATACAAACTATGTTATTTACCATCAGCTATAATAATTGATGTTATTAAAAACAATGCAATGCAAAACTACATGAATTTTTCTTTTGGCTTTTTCAAATTTTTTGATTTTTCTAAAAACTTAGCTATTCACAATGCAAGACTCAAACAATGAAAAATCAAAACAAAACACAATTTTAGTAGCACGTCTCTCCCCCGAACTTACTTCCTGGTGTGAAAATAAACCCGAGAAAAGACTAACCATAACGCAAAACTAAACAAGAGAAAATATTTAATGGTATGTACAAGGGAAATATATGATCATACCTTGGCCCTAGCCTTGATCCTTAGTGAGATTAGGAGATGGTGGAATCAAAGAATTCCATTGTGTTGGAGAGGATAGTGAAACATGATTTGTGTATAGGTTGAGTGGAAGAGAAGTGGCTTCTCCCGAACTTAGCGTCTTTGTAGAGGCGATTTCAACTTGGGTGGGAGGGAAGGTAATTTGTTTCTTCTTGCTTTTTGTTTTTCTTATTTTTCTTGATTTTAACCTTTTTTACCTTAATAGGTTTCCCCATGAGTTGCTCAATCTCATTCTCTATAGTGTTGGTGAAGAGAGAATCCAAACAAAGACCATCGAGTACTAAAGCTTCTTCGTTACCATAACCCAAAGCATTATCTTCTTCTTGGTCTTCATTCTTAGAAGCTCTTGGAAGTGAAACTATCACTTTCTTGCTTTCTTTAATTAAATTTTCTCATTCTTTTTGTTTTTCCTGTTTTTTTCTCGCTTTCTGTCTTCTTCTTCTCTCCTTTCTCTCCCCTTCTTCTCTCCTTATTCTCTCTCTCTCTCTCTCTCTCTCTCTCTCTCTCTCTCTCTCTCTCTCTCTCTCTCTCTCTCTCTCTCTCTCTCTCTCTCTTTTCAACTGTTTCGATTTATAAAGATCTAATTTTCATCTCTTTCATTTTTTTCTCATCTCTCTTTCTTTATTCTTTTTTCTATGGTTGTAGTTTATCATCTTTTCAATTGTTTCGATTTATAATGATCTAATTTTCACCATCTTTCATTTGTTAAGATTTGATGACTTCATCCCCGCCAAGCGAGTACGAGAACCCTCCATCTTCCTGGAAGTTTCTCTGTGACGAAGGTCACAGATGAAGATCTGCAATTTATCCATCGTCATCTTCATCTTCTCCTCTGCAACTTGTCCACCAAATGCTTATTCGGAAAACTTGTCCACCAAATGCTTAACTGACAAACTTGTCCACCAAATCTCTCCATTCTCTATTTTCATTCGACATCCATGCTACAATGAAGTATATTCCAAATGCAACATTGTTAACAGTTGTCCATTGTAACTTGGTGGACAACGTCAGATCATTATATCTTGGTGAATAACGTCAAGTCTACAAAGCAGTTCGTGGACAAATCTACAAAGCATCGTGGATAATCTAGTAATTTACAATAATTACCGATGATATAAAACATATCTGGTCGTGGACAATAATGAAACTACCCTCTCTACATTTTCTCATCTTCGAGTTTCACTCTAGAAAATCTCTGTTTCTAAGAAAAATAAGTAAATTATGTTGTAGATTTAGAAGAAAATAGAATGATTGTGAGCAAAAAGATGAGACCAACAATGAGAGAAAGAGAAAGAAACGACAAGATATGGTTTAGCTCTACCTTAAAATCATAATTATCCCTCAATTCATAATTATCCCTCAATTGATTATATTTTATTTAAATTACATTCAATCACCAACTAATGCTCCAGCTCTATTAACCCCATTTGCCCATTTGTTCCTCTCTCTCTCTCTGGTACATCCTACTGACACATATATTGGCGCCAACTTCCTCGACTTCCCCAAACAAAGGTATACGTGTTTTTTTTGTAATCTCATACCACGTGAAAGTGGTACAGCAGAAAAGTTTTCATCGCATGTGGTATAATAGGAAAGAGACTTTCAGAAAGTGATACTCCAGGAAATAAGCCCTAGAATGAATTCGATGATGAAAATTTGGTATCTCATCAATTATTACTATTATTTTTTGTTATTTTACTTTAATTCTCTTAAGTTATCTATTATTTACTATATTAATTCTATAATTTTTAGTTGATGTTAAATATTAAATAGAAAAGAGAATATTCAACTACGAAAACAAAGATCAAATTAAAAGGGAATGTCAACTGCATCTACGAGTGTGGTCAGTCCAAGAAGATATGAACCTATTGCTATCTATCTAAAAAACTAATAAAGAATTTATATGTATTGCTTGTCTCACTGGTTTATCGTATAAATTAAGACTCTAATAAGAGCTTATTTTCTTGAGTACCACTTTTTGGAAACTCTTTTTCTAATTATACCACAAGGCCTCTAGTCTTTCTTTTTATACCACTTTTTGTGGTATCAAATTAAAGACAAGTTTGCCCTTGTTTGGTAAACTCTAGATTCTTGGCGCTAAGAGTTTTGTGTGTCAGTAACATGTACTAGAGAGAGAACTACGTGGAGATGGAGCATTAATTGGTGATTGAACAAGAATAATTAAAATAATAATTAAATGAAGGGCAATTATGAGTTTAACATAAAGTTAAGGAAAACATAGATAACAAAGGTAAGGAGTGTGAACAAAACTGAATAGAGAGAGAGGATGATGAAGAATGATCGTGATTGGAAGACGTAAGTGCGAAATAGTGGAGGACGAAAAAAAGGTTTGGTGGAAAGTGGTATAGATATCTTGTCCATCCCTTGTTCGCCTTGTCCACAACTTTCTTGTTCTAGAACATGTCCATCGTCACTATTATGTCCATCACTTGTTGGACCCTGTAGAGTGTCATGAAGAACGCCCAAACCATCATGATTGTGTGCACTACCAGTTTCTTGGCCACCAATGCAGTTTTTATTCTCTCTACTAGTCTCCCCACGTTGTTGGACATTTATAACTCTTCCTACATATCCACCATCCCGACGTACGGTTTGATTGTACAACATGTCCATAACTTGTGCACCTTGTCCACAACTTGGTTGTTCTAGAACATGTTCATCGTTAATTATGTCGTCCACAAATCCAGGTAAATGGCGCCCACCATCTAGCATTTCTTCGTCTTGTCCACTACAATTTGTTTTAAGTCCATTTAAATACAATTCTGCGAAGGGTGGTGAGTTTTGAGGTGTAGATTTCTTACTCACCTTAGGGTTCCCGGATTTGGAAGACACCTACGGTGCCTAAAGAACAAAAAAAGACTAATTAGAAAAGAAGAAAGCGGAAGTAAGTTAAAATAGTCCACAAATAGTCTACATGGTGGACAATTCGCAACTACAGATCAATCAGAAATAAAACGTCTACAGAAAACAATAAGGAGAGAACACCTACGACTAGGACTTAATTCTCTATCGCCATCACTAAGACAGGTATAGAATTGTCCATCGATTTGAAAACCTTATCATCCACAATTCATTTGTGTGGAGAGGAAAAAATATAGCTAGATGAACCTATAAATTGTTGTGTGGACATGAAACAATATAGCTAGATGAACCCAAAAAAAACTTATAGAATTGTCCATCAATTCGAAAACCTTTTCATCGATTCGAAATCAGCAAGTATGAAATCGTCGCTTGAAGTCGCGTATAGAAGAAAAACCCAGAAAAATTGAATGGGGTTGTGAGAGAAAATGAAAAGAAGTTGAGGAAAGATAAACAGTGTAGAAAAAGATGAAAGAGAGATGAGAGAAGTCAAAAAGTGTGAGAAAAGTTTTTGCCCATCAATTAATAGTGTTGCATGTCGTAGTAGTCATATATGTTCTTTTGCCAATGGTGAGAAATAGTATATTGGTCATTTCTGGTATGAATGGAAAAACAAAAATATTGTGGTATAAACGGAAAAAAAACTTCATCAATGGGTTTAAGTGAGGATCAAACTCTAAAATAAACTACTTTTTTTTTTTTGATATAACTACTTGTTGGGGTCATTTAGTGAGTTGAACAAAACAACTACCATGGACTTAGAATACGAGCTGCCGTCGTTTTTTACTAATCTTTTCCAACCAAAAGGACATGATGCCTCACATATTGTGTTTTTTTTTTCCTACCATGGGCAAATTCTTTTATTGAGTATTCAATATACATAAAACCTCTATAAATTAATATTGTTAGAATTATAATATTTTATTAATTTATCGAATTATTAATTTATTGATATACTAATTAATCCAAAACCCTAAAAATATATTGATTTATCGAATAATTAATTTATAGAAGTTATATTGTACATGTGCGATCCATCGCTCCATTTATGTGCGGTTAAAAGTTAAAACCCAGATATAGTTCAATATTCAATATTTGCACCACACTTTTTGTAATAACTGCAGTACTGCACTGACGGCCTTAGTAATAACCACAACAATAAATTTGTTTTAAGAGTAAATCTACAACTACACTTCTTTCCTATAAAATTAAGTTGTCAAACCCACGTGGGAGCATCTGAGAGGTGTGATAAAGATCCGACGGACCAGACTAAACCGGAGATTTACTTAACAAAGGTAAGAATAAGTATGCATGGGGTTACGTGGAATTGAATCAACATCCTTAGCTCTCCTAATATCACGGAGCCAAAAAGAGAGAAACTAAGACCGGAGATAATTACAATTAGCAACTAACACAAAACTGTTATTAAGACAGAAAGAGATCGAGAGATGAGACATGTTTCTCGGAAGGTAGACAAAGCAAATCTCAATCTTCTTATTTCACCTTATTCCTATAATCATTTTTTAATCTCACCAAATACCCAAAAACTCTCTCCCCTTAATCTCTTCTTCTAAGGTACACACTTTCATGCTAATCTCTTAACTAATTTTGTACTAGTCTTTCATATTTAGCATTTACCTGTTTGTTAATTTGTTACCCATCTAACGAACATAATAAGACAAGAAGTTATGTCCTAAATTAACACCATTTTAATTATGTTCTGTTTTTTTTCTACGTTTTGTTATTGTTGTTCTTAGAATAAGTGAGTGGTTAAGGGAGAGAAGACGGAGAGTTTTCATTTTCGTTACCCGAAAAATTTGATCTCCGATGGCTTCTTCCCCTGAATCTGCTCCTCCTCCGTCAAACTCTAGCTCTTCTCCATCTCCACCGTCTAATACCAATTCAACCTCCTCTTCTCCTCCGGCTCCGTCTCCTCCTCAAGGAGACTCATCATCATCGCCACCTCCTGATTCTACATCTCCACCAGCTCCACAAGCTCCTTCTCCTCCCAATTCCTCTAATAACTCTCCTCCCCCACCGTCACAGAGCGGCGGTGGAGGAGAAAGAGGTAATGGCGGTGGCAATGATTCTCCACCATCACGCGGCTCTCCTCCTTCTAGGAGTAATGGAGATAACAGTGGTAGCAGATCGACGCCGTCAGGAGACAATCCTCCTTCTGGCGGAGGCAGTAGCGGTGGAGGAGGAGGAAGTAATACGAATACAGCGATCATAGTAGGTGTATTAGTTGGAGCTGGACTTTTGATGATTGTGCTTATTATTGTTTGTCTTAGACGCAAAAAGAAGAGAAAAGATTCCTACTATCCTGAAATCATGAAAGGTAAAAACATATATACACCTATGTTTCAACAACATATTAAAAGCTTAGATTCTTAATATTGTTTCAGGAAATCAATATCAATACTATGGAAACAACAATAACAATGCTTCACAGAATTATCCACATTGGCACCTAAATGCACAAGGCCAAAACCAACAACCTCCTGGTGGTTGGGGAGGCGGTGGACCTTCATCGCCTCCTCCTCTACCGCGGATGCCCACAAGTGGAGAAGATTCCGCCTTGTACTCCGGACCAGCACGCCCCGTTTTACCTCCTCCTTCCCCTGCTCTAGCCCTTGGATTCAAGAAGAGCACGTTTACATACCAAGAGCTTGCGGCTGCAACGGGAGGATTTGCGGATGGTAACCTTTTGGGGCAGGGAGGATTCGGGTATGTCCATAAAGGTGTGTTGCCTAGCGGGAAAGAGGTCGCGGTTAAGAGTTTGAAATCAGGTAGTGGACAAGGAGAGAGGGAGTTTCAAGCTGAGGTCGATATCATTAGCCGTGTGCATCATCGGTATCTTGTTTCTTTGGTTGGATATTGCATAGCTGATGGACAGAGGATGCTGGTTTATGAGTTTGTTCCTAACAATACTTTGGAATATCATCTTCATGGTTAGACCACTTAAAACTTTATACCACAAAGTTTATTTTCTCTATTCTATAGATTCAAGAAAATTGTAACCTTTGTTTGTTGTTGTTGTTGTTGGTTCAGGGAAAAATCTTCCGGTAATGGATTTCTCCACCAGGATGCGTATCGCATTGGGCGCTGCGAAAGGTCTCGCTTACCTTCACGAAGACTGTAAGTTTCAAACATTCACTAGTCTCATTTTCTTAACCAATAATATTGCATAAAACAGAAATTGTTTTGTCTCTGACTAGTGATTTCATTTTGGCTGAGAAAACGACGCAGGCCATCCTCGGATCATTCACCGCGACATCAAGTCTGCAAACATTCTCTTGGACTTCAACTTTGATGCAATGGTGATAAACTAGTATCCGCATTCCGCTTTGGATTTTGTAAAGGCAACATTGCTAAAGCTGATGATGACTTATGGCATTTGTTTATTCAGGTGGCTGACTTCGGATTAGCTAAGTTAACTTCTGATAACAACACTCATGTATCTACTCGTGTGATGGGAACTTTCGGGTAAGCGTTTTACCATATGATAAGATTGTTTGCGCCACTCAAGAAACATAACCTTTGTAGACTTATCTAATTTACTTCTTTGCACAAACATGAGTAGATATCTAGCTCCAGAATATGCATCCAGCGGTAAATTAACAGAGAAATCAGATGTTTTCTCTTACGGCGTCATGTTATTGGAACTTATAACTGGAAAACGACCGGTTGATAATAGCAGCACCATGGACGACACCTTAGTAGATTGGGTATGCATGTAACACATGTTTTGTGTATGTTTTCGCCTTTTTTCTAGTACTGATTATATGTTTTGCGCATTATGATTATGAATATAGGCTCGGCCTCTTATGGTTCGCGCACTACAAGATGGAAACTTTAATGAACTCGCAGATGTAAGGCTCGAAGGCAACTACAACCCGCAAGAAATGGCTCGAATGGTGACTTGTGCCGCTGCTAGCATTCGTCATTCTGGTCGTAAACGTCCAAAGATGAGCCAGGTGAACCAAACAATCTAAATATTGTTATTTTTTTTTCATCTCATGATAACAAAAGATGTTTTGGTTTGCAGATAGTAAGAGCATTAGAAGGAGAAGTGTCACTAGATGCTTTAAACGAGGGAGTGAAGCCAGGACACAGTAACATTTACGGGTCATCAGGAACAAGTTCGGATTATAGTCAGACATCGTACAACGCAGACATGAAGAAATTCAGACAGATAGCTTTGTCGAGCCAAGAGTTCCCAATCAGTGAATGTGAAGGAACATCTAGTAATGATTCCAGAGAGATGGGAACTAAAAGCCCTCCTCCTAAATGAGAGAGATCTGATGATAAAGAAGAGATTTTTGGGTTCTGAGAGTAGAGCCAATGTAAGCTAAAAGTAAATGTCATTGATTGATTGGATTTTTTATACATTTTCGACTAAGTTGTGTTCTGTTTAGATTGTTACGATTATTTGTTTCACTACTCTCAGATTGAACTACTATTGTTTGGTTTTGGATTGTATCTCCTACGTTCATAATCAAAGTGACAAACTTTTCAACTTTGGTTTATGCTGTTCTTAGTTCTTCTGACCAGCTCTGTTTTCGTAATCTACCAAATTAAACCAAATTTAAACCAGACTAGATACCGGATCACAATTAAACCGGTCCGGTTAAAAAACCCTCACGGCTCACGCTCAGTGTTTCTTCTTTTAACCTTTCTCCGTCGTCTCTCCCATTTCATCCTCAAATCTCCCTTTTCGCGTTAATGAATTGTTTATTGTATTCTCAATTTCTCGAAAGTTTTCATCTTTTGTGTGGAATCCAACTATGTTAAGATTGAGAAGTATCGTATCGCTGAAAAGTTCTTTGATTGTAGAATTGTCGTCATCAAACGCAACAACAGCAATCTGTTTCGCTCCATTTCATTCGACGAGTGTTTTGTCTGAGAAATCGAGGAATAACTCTGGTTCCGTAAGATCCTTCTCTACAAAGATTAGCTTCATCATTGAATCTGTGTACACTGTAATTAGATGTTTTGATGCTCTCAAATTAATTTTGGCCGCAGGATAGGGCTTCTGAAGACGGACGATCTTCAAAGGTAAAAATTTATGAGCAATGTAAAAGATGAAACTTTGACTAAGGGTCTATGTTTGATGCATTGATCGGACTGGAATCAAGAATAGGAATTGTTATATGGGTTTTGTGTATATCTATGATTTATTATCAGATTGAAATTTTAACCAAATCTGCGAGCTTGATTTTTCTTAGTTATAACTTATAACCCTCAAGTCTAGGATCACATGATTTGGTCATTTAGCTGACATTACAAACAAATTGGTTTTGCAAATGTTTGTTGTTGATAGAAATGCAATCTGTGTTGATAAGTTCATGTTTAAACTTGTGCTGGTCTTGTCAAGAATTTGATATTTTTGGTGAGTGTGTGTGTGTGTGTGTAGTCATCTATTTGTGTATCTATTTAAACTCATAAGAGAGTTAGTTCTCCTCTGAAGCTGCAAATGTTGATCTCAGAACTCCTCCATAAGGTTCACATGCACCGTAAAGGAGAAAGGACGCACTAGTGCTAAGAAGACTGTAGACAAACTCCTCTTCCACAGGGGAATTAATGATCCGCTTCAGGTATATTCGTCATGCCTTTGTTTCAGTCTACCCTATTCGTTTCATGGATTTGATTTTTATAAATTTTATTCTCACATAGAATTTTGTTTTTTTTTAAATGTGTTTGCTTAAGTGTTTATATGTATTGTCTTTTCTTATACTTAGAATGAGTGGCATTTCGGGCCAAATCCGCTTATCCGGGAAAGGCATATGAAGAAAAAACCTCCACCTGGCCGGGGAAAAAAGCCTCGGGATAAGAAAACAAAAAGTGAGTGGCTTTCTTTTCTTTTTCTTAGTACCACACAACTCTTGGCTCTGTTTTTGCTGAATCCTTATGTTTGCTGTAAATTAGGATGGCACAGAAAAGGAAATCCTGACGATGACTTTGGCACTGATGCTAATAATACATTCGAGAACAAATGGAGAGAACGCTGGACAACTCAATCTCAGAAGGCCTCATTTTTGAGAGACTCGACGTCAGGTTTTGAATGGAGAGAAGGCTGGAGCTGGACCACTCAATCTCAAAGGAGTAAAAGTTGGAATAATGAGTCTTGTGATGAACCTTTGAACGTTGGGTCTCGGTCCGAGAGGATTATTCTGGGATTGCCTCTAGATGGTCCCATCAAAATTGATGATGTCAAGAATGCGTAAGTCTTTCAATTGCTTCCAATCCTCCCCAGAATCCAAAATGAGTGTTCACTAAAGCTTTCTTGTTTTGCAGCTTCCGGTCTGTGGCTTTAAAGTGGCATCCGGATAAGCACCAGGGGCCTTCTCAGGTATGCTTTTAAACAAAGATTGGACTGTTTCAGTTTTTTTGAAGTTTATGTGTTGATAAATCGTTTTCGTAATGTGGTCGAAATCGCAGGCGGCAGCGCAAGAGAAGTTTAAACTCTGCGTTGATGCATACAAGTCACTATGTTCTGCACTCTCTTGACGTTACACATAGGTATTAATTCACCATTTTAGCATTAGTTGATAAGGCTGCTTCTGAAAAGATTTCCAGAGATCTACCGGTTTTTAAAATGATGGGTTTGATTCATGAGAATCCACCAATGCGTCTCGCTCATTCTTTTCCAGCAAGTGATACAAAACACTCTTGAAACGTATACAAAACACTCTTGAAGCAGTTTATTTTGTACAGAAAAAAAAATCAGTTTCAAATATAACTTCTTTTATACTTTGTGTATGTCCAAGCTAAAACTAGGCTTAAACAACACATATCAAAACTCTAAATCTTTCACTTATATATCATTATGATTCCAAAACTTTCCAACGTTATGTTGCAGTAACCTAACCAGCGAGCTCCATTTCAGATTTTGGATAAAACTATGATTCATCAACTTCACACAGGTGGAATGGCAAAGTTTCCAACTACCGACCTGTGAATAGTCTCTGAGTCCAACGTTGTTAGTATCTGTGGAATTGACATACCACCAGAGATAACGATTTCTGTTCCAAAACAAAAGAAGATTGATTTGAGCAATGAGATCGATTTGGTACAGCTCCAGAACGTATTAAGAGAGTTGTTGGATCAAGTCACAAGTTACCTATGCCTTCACGGACTGAGAGATTAGGTCTTATGATATCCTTTGAGCTAATGAGGAAAATGTCTCCGAGATAAAGATGGTTGGTCGGAACATAGACACAACAGAGTTCTTCTCCACCAGCACGACCTCTAAGAATCACAGACGATGTAATGAAACCAAAAGCATATTCTCCCATATGAGGATGTCTGATAATCGCTACCTCTTTGAATGCACCTGAGCTTTGATCTGATCAAAGGAGATTAACATTAAAAAAAAATAAGGGTATAAGGTTAGTCTTTATAGTAGTTTTTGAGTTTCACCTGGTGAGATTGCTCCACTAATTTGCTTAGAAGCAGAGTAGATATAGCTTATGAGAGGCATCTTCTTGATAAACCATTCTCCGATGTTAAGAACTGAAGCTCCAAGCCATGAAGACATGAATATACCAACCAGAAAGATGAATGTAATGGATGTCACAAATCCAAGACCTAAAGGGTTTCCATATATATATAGTCATTATCCAGAAGATTTAAACAAGTTTTGTTTTCATCAATGTAGCTGAGAGATGAAACGAAACTTAACCGAACATATTGATTCCAAGATGGGTATAGATAGGGGAGAAGAATCCATCCACAAAATGAATAAACCACCATGTGAAGTAGAATGTAATAGCGATTGGTAGCAAAATAACACTGTAGCAAGAGATCAAGCAGAAGATAGATTAACGAATGTGTTTTCTTCTTTACGTTAAACGAGAATCTCAGAGATTTTACCATCCGGTCATAAACTTTTTGGAGGCCCAGCTTCGGATGACTTTGTAAATCGCCTGTTTTGTACACAAAACATTATATAACTTAACGTACAAGTAACTTCAAACTCTAGGTCAAAACTTGAAGAACATTTTTACAAATAATGTTGATGGAAATTGTTTGATCTATATGTATTCAGAATCAATCATCCTCTGTAATCGTTGTTTCTAATAAGAAATGAAAAAGAGAGAAACCTCTTTTCCGGCAACGTGAATCGGAGAAGCGAGAGGAGACGGCGGAACAGAACAAACGACGTCGCGAGGTGAAGCTCCGGACTTATGCATCGGGATCAATCGCTCCAGATCTCTCTCCCTCGGTTCCATCTCTCCCCAAAATTCTCAAATTCTCTGTACCGATCGATCTCCGATGTATCTTCTCCGGCGTGAGTAAGCACTGAGCAGAGCAACAAAGAACGAACACTGCCTTGGCCAAGGTAAAAGCATGCATAAGCTCATGTTATGCAGATACCGAACTATTTCCGCATCTGCAACATAATGGGCTTTATAAAGCCCATTGCTTTCATCACTTATTACTGGGCCTTCGAAAGCCCGTATTTTATAAACTGTCGTTGACCGTTGGTTACTGATGGCACGTTGTGACTTCTTCTAGGTGTGGTTTTGGAATTTCAGAAACATTTTCAAATTCTTTAAAGCCAATTTGGCACGTTGAGATACTTCTCGTTTGAATCTTCAGCAACATTTTGAGTCTATCTTCCATTTTGAGTTACGAGTTTGTGGTGAGTAGCGACGGAGAGATGTGGCGGTGCCTTAGAGTAGCGTCATCGAGGAGATCGGAATCTAATGGAGCTTTCATCAGTTCTCAGCTCTCCAGATTCTTCTCAGCGTCTTCGGTACGAGACATTGCTATCTTCACATTTGTTTCAATCCTCACATATTACCTAAGTTCTGATTTAAATTGTTGTGTTCTTTGTGGCAGAATCAATCATCATATACGATCGTTGATCATACGTACGATGCGGTTGTTGTAGGAGCTGGTGGTGCTGGGCTTAGAGCAGCAATAGGATTATCAGAACATGGTTTTAACACAGCTTGCATCACCAAACTTTTCCCAACTCGTTCTCATACAGTTGCAGCTCAGGTACCCTACATGTTCCTTAATCTGGTAATTAAGCTAAATATAATTGATTTAAATTATGAAACTTTTGTTGAAGGGAGGTATAAATGCTGCCTTGGGTAATATGACTGAAGATGACTGGAGATGGCATATGTATGATACTGTCAAAGGAAGTGATTGGTTAGGTATGGTCATGATTCTTATGGCTGATGTAACATGTTAATGTGCCATATATGTAGCATGTATATATATGTTACTCTACAAGTTACTTAATTATGCAAGTTTCTATATTTAGATGTAACTTGTGTTATTTTGGTTTTATAGGTGATCAAGATGCAATTCAGTATATGTGCAGGGAAGCTCCAAAAGCTGTGATTGAGCTTGAGAATTATGGATTGCCATTTTCTAGAACAGAAGATGGAAAAATATACCAACGAGCTTTCGGTGGCCAGAGTCTCGATTTCGGAAAAGGTTTAATATTTGATTTAAGAAATTTTAAGTTTGAAGTTGTAATTATTTCATGTTATAGAGAAATCTTGCTTGCTTCTCAATATTTCTACTCTATCTCTATGATTTCTTCAGGTGGTCAAGCATACCGCTGCGCATGTGCTGCTGACCGCACTGGCCATGCTCTGTTACACACTCTTTATGGCCAAGCAATGAAACATAACACTCAATTCTTTGTGGAATACTTTGCCTTGGATTTGATAATGAACAGTGATGGTAAGTACTGATAAGGTTCATTAAGAGTATGTATGATCAATCATGTTGCATGATTGCATATATTGTACAACTTCTAAATGCTTTTGGTATATATGATGAGCAGGAACATGTCAAGGAATCATTGCACTGAACATGGAAGATGGAACTTTACATCGTTTCCATGCTGGTTCTACGATTTTGGCTACCGGGGTAAAAAACATATATATAGTTTTTATGGATTTGTGAAACATACAGTAACTAATCATTATCCATAAATGAGTTCAGGGCTATGGAAGAGCTTATTTTTCTGCAACTTCAGCACATACATGCACAGGAGATGGAAATGCCATGGTTGCACGGGCCGGGCTACCGCTGCAAGACTTGGAGTTTGTTCAGTTTCACCCTACTGGTATATATGGAGCAGGATGTCTAATCACAGAAGGAGCTCGAGGTGAAGGTGGGATTCTCAGAAACAGCGAAGGAGAGAAATTCATGGACCGATATGCTCCCACGGCTAGAGATCTTGCTTCAAGAGACGTTGTTTCAAGATCAATGACTATGGAAATCCGTGAAGGACGTGGTGCAGGTAAAACATCACTCCTTTGAGACTCATATATAAGAAATTAGCTTGAGCATATAATATATGCAACATTGTTCTTTACCAGGGTCTATGAAGGATCATATTTACCTCCACTTAAACCATTTACCACCGGAGGTGCTTAAAGAGAGGCTTCCTGGTATATCTGAAACTGCTGCTATTTTCGCGGGTGTCGATGTTACAAGAGAGCCAATTCCTGTATTGCCTACTGTGCATTATAATATGGGTGGTATCCCCACAAACTACCATGGAGAGGTAAACAATTTGCAATGTTCATTAGAAAAAATGGATAAGTTCAGTATATAAAAGTGTTTTGGTGCATCTATGTGTGAGTTTTAGGTGGTTACTGTTAGAGGTGATGATCCAGATGCTATAGTTCCTGGACTAATGGCTGCTGGAGAAGCAGCTTGTGCATCTGTTCATGGCGCTAATAGACTTGGCGCAAATTCACTTCTTGACATTGTTGTTTTTGGGAGAGCTTGTGCAAATAGAGTTGCAGAGATTCAAAAACCTGGTAAGCTATACATATATTTCCATATCTGTCGTTAATTTGATTCATATGAGTGTTACCAAATTTGTGTTGTTTATTTAGGCGAGAAGCTGAAACCTCTAGAGAAGGATGCGGGTGAGAAGAGTATCGAATGGTTGGACCGAATAAGGAACTTAAATGGTTCGCTTCCAACTTCTAAAATCCGCTTAAACATGCAAAGAGTAATGCAAAACAATGCTGCTGTCTTCCGTACACAAGAAACACTAGAAGAAGGTTAACAAAAGAAAACAAAAAATCATGACCTTATGATATGGTCTTAGTAAATATAATTTAAAAACTTCAGTTTTGATTTCTTTTTTTTGGTATGATGATCATAGGTTGTGATTTGATCGATAAGACGTGGGACAGTTTCGGTGATGTCAAAGTGACAGATCGGAGTTTGATATGGTAAGAGTTTAAACGTTAAAAGACTGTCTTTAGGCTAATAACTAAAGCTTTGTACTATATGGAAACTTTACATTTTAGGAATTCGGATTTGATTGAAACTATGGAGTTGGAGAATCTTTTGATTAATGCATGCATAACAATGCATTCTGCTGAGGCTAGGAAGGAGAGTCGAGGAGCACATGCTCGTGAGGATTTCACGGTTAGTTTAATGTTCCTTACATTAACAAAAGTTATCTTAGTCGAAATGTGGATAACGAAGAGAGGTTTTGGTATGGTTGTTTTGCAGAAACGAGACGATGCGAACTGGATGAAGCACACATTGGGGTAAAAAATTCTCTTTTATATATCTTTTGGAGCCTTTACATACCATAATAGACTAATCATAAACCCAAAGTATATTCATGTTTCATAGTTAGGAGTGAAACTGTTCGTAAAATGCTTCACAATTTATGACAAATCTCAAATCAAGAAATGTAATTAAGGAGTGTTTTATATATATATATATATATATGTTGAAGGTATTGGGAAGAAGGGAATGTGAAATTAGAGTACAGACCAGTGCACATGAAGACATTGGATGATGAAGTTAACACTTTTCCTCCAAAACCTCGTGTTTACTGAGATTTCTTCTACCTTTTTACAAAGAGCTTGTGGTGAGTTCGATTCACTTTTCTGTATAATAATCAATTAAATTTAAACTTATTATCCCATTAATCTTATATATATTGTTGTAGGATTAGGGAGAAAATAAAAAAGAAGAAATATTGGCTTCCAGAAAATCAAACTAGTGTGTGAATCTGTTGTTATTTGTTTCCAGAGGTATAATACAATGTGTTACACTTTCATAAACTTTTGAATATTATGAAATATTGGTTGTCTTTTTAAGTTTGCTTTGGAGGCATAGGTAATTTTGGAAGATGGTTTCTGCAGCAATCAAATTAAAATATGCAAGTATCCTTCTACAGTTCTACCCAGTTTATCTAGAATATTGTTGATGGGACCAAATAGTTTGAGAAACTAACGTGTGATTTTGAGATATACTGCATTAATTCTTGAAATCGCTAATGAATAATCCATACAAATGCCAACACTGAAGCAAACGCTCCATGAAGGTCTTTAAGCATCTGATTCTCAGTCAAAAGCCCAACATGTTACACAGCCCAATAAATATCTGTAGCCCAAGAAGAAACGTACAAAACTAAAGAAATTATACATTAATAAATAAAGTGGATTACCGTGACAGTGACAGATCACCTTTTCTTTATTTCTTTTCTTCTTTTTTTTTTCCATAAAGCAAAACCGCGTAATAAATAATGACCCGAACGAAAGGCACGCAATGATCCACGCGGTTGAATCTGAACCGTTGAGATGTTATCTAACTGTTTAATCTAGACCGTCGATCCTTCTAATCCTGTATATATACAGGATGTATAATCCCTAGGGTTATCTCATCTCCGCCTCCATAGTATTCATACGAGTCCCTTCGTCCCTCTTTCGTCAACTACTTTTCTCTTAGATCTAGCTTATATGGCGATTATTCTGATCCAAATCGCTTCCGATCGTCGTAGAGATCCTCCCTATCTGAAAATTCATGCGGTTTTCTGAGCGATTATGTAGATCCGCTGGTTGATCTAGCGTGGTTAGATCTGAAAGCAGATCTGGCTTTTTCTTTTGGTAAATCTTATCTTCTTGTATCTAGAGTTGATCTTATGTTCTATTGTTATGTAATCGGGAATATTGTTCTTGATTATCAGATCTGGCTTTGGATCGTCCTTTGCGGCTTCTTCAGATGCGAGATCTGTGAATAGACTACGTTGAGGCGGTGAGATCTGGGAGACGAATTTGATGCAGACACTAGGAATGGTTGGTGTGTGATTGGATTGCAATTGAGTTAGGGTGTATAAGATGTTTGTGGATAGCTATGGCTTCCTGATTGCATCTTTGTCATCCGACCTTTGCCATGTCAGGTGCGCTTGCATGGCAGGTCAACACTGATCCTCAATAAAAAAGTTATTTTGTGGGTTTTGGAGAGGAGATCGCACGGGTTATTATTTTTTCCCGGGATCTCCTCTCCTCTGTGTGTCTTGCCTCTCCCTCTCCCTCTCCCTCCTCCATATTTCCTTTACCTCTCTCAATCGTTATTGCTCATATACTCTCGAAAATCGATGATAAGTAGAGATTGTGTTGAAATGAAGCAGTGGGCGATATCATATCTACTTGCCCAGCAATTCTGAGAGTCAGATCAGGTACTCGTATGCATATTAATATGGATCGTTAATTATTATCAGTAATTAGCATTTGAAAGAACAAATCTTGATCTTAATCTGAGCTAGAATTATGAATTTCATTTTGGTAATCCGGTTTCGCAATATCATATTTTATGTCATCGCTTGATCAAATAAGCAAATACGACTTTATATTATATCTTTAATTGATCTTTCTTGTTATTTAATCTATTGAACAACGATGGACGTTTAAATATGTAATGATTTTAGAATATTGGATAGGTTTGTAATGATCTATAGCTATTATGTATATGTAAAACTTTTAGAATAATGGATAGTTTTGTAGCACATTCGCAAGATTGTTCATATCTATAGCTACCCACTCCTGTAGAAGTTTGAAGCTGGTAGTCCACGAGATTGGAGTTCTGGGCATCAAGTAGTTCCCATGAGCTGGCGATTCTCCTTTTTGAAGTTGTATAGTACTTAAGGTATCAGTGTCAAAGAATAGTAATGGTTATGTACGCATAATTCAGTTTTTTATAGTTGGATTGTTGGGTTTATTTTTTGGTAAAGTATACGCTTAACATTTACAATTCCTTACAGAAGAATTTCATTTTGTTAATTTGCATTTTTATAGTCTCGCCCTGTTTTTGTTTAGGTTTTGTAGTCTCCTCAAATAGTTCGGTCAAGTTCGTTAATTATCTCTCTTGTTTTAAAAGTAACAAAATTATGTCAATTAAAATATCAAAAAATGAAAGATTGTGTAGGGCACTGTTTTCTAAAATTTGTTCTGATTATAAAGCTGATGCAAGATCGTATCACTGGTCTAAGGATAGATATGAACAGTTTAACAGTGTTGGGCCCGAGACTGTTTTAAAAAAGGATTATTGTCGATAGATCTGTAAGCTCAAAACGGTAGAGCGCTCGTCTGCTTTCGTTGGACGAGAGGTTGGTGGTTCGAATCCACTCAGTTCTGTATTTGTTTGATTTTACGTGATTTTATTTTGCTTAAAAATGGAAGTTGATTCATCTTTTTAAATGATGATAATATTTAATCTGTTTTCTTTGACCCATTTACTGATATTTCTCCGTCTGTTTTTTAATTATTGTGTTTTGATTTTATATATATATATATTTCGCCTATACTTTCGAGTTGATTTATGTACAGTTCTTATGGAACAGATGACATCTTCGTTCGATATCCTCCTGCTTGAAACAACGATGTTTTATCTTGAGATCCATAGGATTGTCCCACACTGACTGTGCAACAGACGGGGATTTTAGGAGAGAGGAGATGGAGTTTCTGATTCGTGAAGTCAGATTTCTTTGGACGGTAACTTGCTTTTGATTTTGAATTTGCTACATTATAACGCTCTGCGACTGTCGATGATATTATTATTGATGTTTCTTGTCGAAGAACATGTCATATAAATGTACAGTCAATTTATTTACCTTTCTCGAAATCTTGTATAAAAAAACGTGATCTCATCTATCTTAAGTTCATAGGTCTTCTTGGTAACGTGACATATTCTATTGAACAATGATCGCGTTACAAATGCCGAGTCAATCATATAATAATCCACCAGTACTATTAATTAAATTAAGGATCGTAAAGCATTAGATGCAGTCTAAAATAAGTTCAATTCAATTCTGAGAGATGTATGCAATGCTTTAATTGGCGAGAACTTTTTTTGTGGAAAACAATGAGAATCTTTTTTTTTTTTCTTTGTTCCTTAATTGTTTTGACCATTTATAATGAATATTAATTTTCAGATATGTGAGTAACATGTGAGTCTTACAATTTTTCTATTCATTCCTCATGCAAAAAAATATGATTAAACAAAAATGTTCTTTTCCAAAATTGTAGAGAAACGAATAAGAACAAAAAATTTATATTTGAAAGAATAAAATAATCGAATTTCTACTATATTAATATAAAAATATTGATTTTACGTGAAATGTATAAACTCAATTCACTAAATGAATCTCTTTTTTAACAAACAACATTTCTTTTAAAAATATTCCTTCAATATTTTGTTACCATCTACTATAATAATTTATTCAATTCATCATCTACATTCGTTCCTATTCTTTCCTAATTTTGGTCAGTTTCCTTTCCGTTTTGTGTTTTTTTTTTTATTCCGTTTTTTCTATTCTATTGTTTTTCATATGATCACCAATCGGAGTCACAGACGTCAATTAAAACTGCAACTGATGCTATAAGATACTTAGGGAAATAAATCGTCAGCAAACATATATCAAAAGGTGCACATCATAAATAACATATACTATTTCTCTCTATTTTCTTTTTATCTTTTATTGATTCCATATAAAATAATTAAAATTATTCGCAGAAGTAGTATTAACGAAATCGAATGAAACAACAACAATGTTTCTAAGGACACTTTCGGCGACCACCATGGGTGGTGAGACTAGCATAGCACTTGCACTTATCGTAGTTTCCGTATGTGCCCGGTGGCACGCAGTTGCACCTGGCGCAGCAAGTCCCGCACGCTCGGTGACAAAGATTCGGTCTACTCGAAAGCCTGCACCGTTCTTGGCACCTGCTCTTGCAATCTACAAATATGCATACAATATTTTCCAACCAAATATTTAATTAATACACGTATATATCTATATATTCAACGTGTTTGTATATATGATATATATCATGTAATTACCGATTTTAATAGTGGCTTTACTCGACGCCTGCATGAATATTTTGAAAAATTACTATTAGAACGTACACAAAAGTAGCCAAAAAAAAAAAATGAAACAAGAAATGGCTGTTAAATTATACCACTATATCGGCATGAACGAAGTCGAGGACAAGAAGAGATATGAGAAGAGAAGCAAGCACGACTTTGAAAATAGCCATAATTCTAAATCAGAGAAAATAATGTTTTTCTTTTACTTGTTGCTGTTATAAATAAAATTAAAGAGAACTATAGGAGACTTCTATTTATAAGTTTGGTCTATATTCTTGCACTGTTCCTTTTATTCTTTTTAAGTTATCTTTTGATGCAATAATGGTCACTAATAAAAGACATAAGAAGAATAAACAATATTCAAAGAACTTTGGTCAACATGGTTTCCTTGTTTCTAATCAAATTATGTCTTTGGTCAACACACTAGATGTATGTAATCAATATTAATTTAACTCTTTGTAAAATCAAAAGATTTAAACGGATTACATTCATTTCATAAATTAAATAAGATGACTTTACAAGATCATTTTGAAATAAATTTCAGTCTCCTTTCTTTTGTTGTTCCAATTCAGATGTATCTAAACAAATTAAGATTTGTTTCAGTTTTTAGAGTGATCTTTTAACTAGTTTGATCTATGTATTTAAAAAATAAAGAACAAAAATCTTTATCCTTTTTCCGGAGTTATCCATAAAACTTTCTTTTTAATAATTAAGAGATTCTGGACCTAAACCCATACATACTCTCAAGTCGCTGCTCTGTCAGAAACTAAAACTGAGCAATCTTTTAACTTTAGCAACTATAGATTCATCACCGTAGCTAGAACCTTTTCATCAACTTTAGTTATTTTAGCCTTGTGCACGCTCTAGCCATCAGGCAGACCCACGTTTGAATTACCCATAAAGGCTAATTTCATCCATCTCATGTTGAGGTCAAACTCGCTTATATAACTCAGTCTTACATCACTGAGATATCCTCGAAACAAATGCAGAGAAAGGACATGTAGTCCATCGCATCCGATGTAATAAACAACAAATCTTCTATTTAGTGTACAAAGTTGGAAAAATCTAACAACTAAAACCGGAGCCATTCTCTGTGTTTTACAAGACCAGTTTAAGAACTTTAAATGTCCAGATCATCATCAGGGTCCTCATCAGAATCAGGATTCTCATCGTCCGAGTCTCTGAAATATATAATCTCCCCACCCTTACCAGATGAAACAACATTGGTCTGCAACTCTTTTGAAGACAATGGTGTTGCCTCAATCTTGCCATCCGCAAGAGATCTCCTCCCATCATAGATCTCTATCGATTTTCCATTATCTGTAGAAGAGAACCGTATCAAAAAACATGTTTTATCCACAATATCAGACGTTAACTAGCTTAAATTCTCTGGCTTTACACCAAATGTGATGTACAGTACACTCACCTTGGTGCTCAAAAGGAAGCACAACTTTTTCTTTATCGATTCGTTCTTTCTCAGACAACTGTAGGTTGAAATGAACCTGAACCATAAGATACAATAATCTGAGGCCATGCAACTTAAAAACAAGAGATCACATCGGCAACAAACCAAGAAATTAAAGTGCAGAACTAGATAACTCGCCTTGGGCAAAAGGCTTTTAGTGGTTGCAATAACAGTTTCCGCAGAGGAAATGGGTGAAAAGTTTATTCCCGATTGATCTACATGATATTCTTCAGACTGTAGGCAAAGAGTTGCAAGAGTGTTAAAGAAAGTACACTTAACGAGATGAGACTGATAAGGCCTAAAGAAAAGAGCTAGAGAGAAACTCACAAGTACCCTGACGCGTCCCTTTCTAAGCTTAAACCGAACATGTAACCGTCCTTTACCGAAATCCTGATGAACCAAAAAGAGGCTTTCTAAAGCATTCCTTTGCCCATCTGAAGATGGACACAAAGGTTCTAAGTTGGCTTTCATTGTGGATATATATTCAAGCGCATGTGTGACCTTCTCTTGGTGGAGATCAGTGTTTAATGACCAAAAGACACTGGAAATTTGCGCTGCACAGACAAATTCAACCATTGTTGTTAAACCTAACAATGAATATAAAACTAATAAACTAGTGTTTAGGTTCATGTTGCAAAGTACCGTGGCTTCGAAGATCTGTTAAAAGACCAGAAACTAATGGCATGGATGAATGTCTTAGCAACTCATTCACCTGATTCAAGAGTTTAGATATAAAATCACTTCTCTTTTCGATAAGTGATGCCTAAAAAATAAAAAGCGAAAGTTTGCTTACGGAATCTATGGCAACACAGAAACGTGTCTTCCCGTCTCCAACCAAGTCTGCAGCAAAGTAATCACTTTCAATCGTTAGATAAAGATCCAATTTAAAAAGGATGAAATGTAAAAGAACTACCTCTTCCCGCTTCAATGATTGAAGAAAAAAGCCTTTTCAAGTCACTCACACACTTGTGTAACTTAATTAAACTTGAACCTTCAGTAAAACCAGTTGAAGGCTGATTAATCCAGCCTAGTGGATCAGTGTAACAATCCAAAATACGAATCCTTCAAATCAAAACCAATCGGTAAGAGCCTCAAACTACTCTACAAGTTAGGATAATGTTTAGAAAATGTAAAAAAATCAAAATCACCATTTAGAAGATGAAGTGACAACGATTCCTTTTTGCTTCAACAATTGTAAATAGAACGAAGGGCTCCGCGAGAATGTGATCAGCACGAGACCCCTGAAAGTGGGCAAAAACGAATATTTTAGCAGTAATGAAGCAATTGCAGAACAAATATAGTAGAATTAGGGTTTGAGAGAGTACTGTGACTTGGATTTTCCAGCCAAAATTGAAGAAGATAGATTTGAGAGAAGATAGCCTGAAACATCGAGTCCGAAGGGGGAAGCTACAGTTTCTTCTATCGTGAGAGCTGGGGCGAGCTCGCCTTCTTCGCCACCATCTCTTAGCTTTCTGAAAATCGATTCCGCCATTGTTGAGAGATTCTAAAAGCGCTCTCCGGTAAAAAGAAAAAAAAACAGCTTCAACTTCAAAAGAGCGGCGAGGAAACAAACATCGGAAAGTTCAAGGTTTCTTGGGCTTTCTGATGTAGCACAATGGGCTTTGGTCAAAGAAAGACTTGAGGGTGAATAAACACCGTGTCGTTTTTTACATGGCTAAAAACGTCAACCATTTTGTATGCTTCTCAAAGAAACGAAATTAAGAAAGAGGAAGGAGAAGGTTTTAGGCCGGAGTTGGGGACTGATCTGGATCCGCCGGCGAAAAAGCAGAACCGTCACATTCGTCGTCGGGAATCAAGAAAGGTCTAAACTGTTCTTTTATATCGATCTCCCACTCACTATCTTGTTCTTTCTTCCCTTTTCGCTGTTCTGATGAATCAGCTACAAATGGTATCGAACTTTTTTGTTGTTTTTTGTGTGTTTGTTTATTTATCATTTTCTGCGATTTTCTTAGTCTAGCAGTCACTGTATTCATGTAAATGAGGTTAATTGGAGTTTATCATTTCACTGCGATTTTCGTAATATTGCACGTAAACTGTTCGACGTATTTCCTGTTTAGCTTATAGCTTCTTTCCACGTCTCCGGGATGGTTTTCAATGAAACAAATGGTAAAACGAAAAATGGTCAATTTCAATACTGTTCCTTGTGTTGAATTGAGTGGTATAGAAACAAAATTTGCTACCTTGATGTGTACATGAGATTTAACTAAAGCACCCTTTTTGCATTCTTAAAGGCTTTTCGTGGTAATGGTGAAACTCTTTTGGTTTTTAACTTGATGATTCTGAAAAGTTAAGAAATTTTCTACTTGGCAGGATAACTCTTTGTAGGTAAAAGAGAAATGGAAGCCAAGTTTTTTCGGTTCTTGAAGATTGTTGGAGTTGGATACAAAGCTAGAGCTGAGGAAGCAGGGCGTTTCTTATACCTCAAATTGGGTTACAGTCATGAAGTGGAACTTGCGGTTCCTCCAGCGGTTCGGGTCTTTTGTTTCAAGAACAATGTGGTTTGCTGCACCGGAATCGACAAGCAGAGGGTGCATCAGTTTGCTGCAACAGTAAGGAGTTGCAAACCTCCTGAACCTTATAAGGGCAAAGGCATAATGTACATTGACGAAGTCATCAAGAAGAAACAAGGAAAGAAGTCGAAATGATCCCTCCCTCTCTCTCTCTTTTTGTATTCTTCTTCTTTCTTACTTCGCGGAGACAACTTTGATCTTTTTGTGGTAGATTGTGGTTGGATTTGCTTATCAATAAGTTTTACATGGATGTATGAAACATCATTTTGTTGTTAACTCTTTTTCAATTAAACAAAATGAGAAGAGTTTGTCTTCAAAACTTAGATCTATGTTTTAACATTACAATAGAACTGAAAGAAAAGCTTGGAGCCAATACAAAGTCACTCGAACAACATCTTAACGCTGCATATAGTCTGAGTATATAACAAGCCATAGTGCAATGCAGTAGTTTGATTAGTCAAGCATGTAAATCCTTGAGGCAATGTCTTGAACCAACCAATCGAATCCTTCCAACAAACCTTCACCTGTGTATGCACTGCAACCAATGATATTCCAGTGCCGGCTTTTATCCATGGACTCCAAGTTTAGCACCTTCAAAAGCAAAACTCAGTTTTAGCACAAAATACAACTCATACATATCAAACATAACCCATTAATCTTCATTAAAGGTAGGAAAAAATACCCTTTTAAGACCAAGAGACAAAGATTCAACCCGATAAACCCAACATCCAAATCGTTTCTATACGGATCATCAAAGTAAAAAAAGAACCTTACTTTGCCAATTTCATCAGGAGTAAGTGCACCTTGAATATCCTGCTTATTAGCTAGTATCAGCAAAGATGACCCAGCAAGCCTCTGCCATTAGAACCAAGATCAATACCCATTTGAATATTGGATAATACCCATTTCAAATTACAAAGCTTTTCAATTTGATTGAGTATAAATCAAAACATACCTCTTCCTTCAAGAGATTGTCAAGTTCCATCTTACAATCATCTAACCTCCTAAGATCAGAACTATCAACCACCCAAACCAAACCATCAGTCTGCTCAAAGTAGTTCCTCCAATACGATCTTATAGTCTTTTGCCCACCAACATCCCATATATTAAGCGTATACCTACACACACACACACATACCATTATTCACAATACTAATAAGTTCGATCATATTCCTGAACTAATTTTTAAAGAAGACGAATCTACAAGACCAGAAAGAGAGAGAGAGAGAGAGAGAGAGAGAGAGAGAGAGAGGTTTTACTTTTGGTAAATAATGGTTTTGATGTTGAATCCAAGAGTTGGACTAATCACGCTTGTGTCTTCTCCGTTTATTTTCAGTACAATCGTCGTCTTCCCAGAATTATCAAGTCCACTACAAAAATCAGCACAACATAAAAAAATGTATGATTATTAGATCGGAAAAGATTTTATTATAAGTATGGGAATCTGACATACACCATAAGAATTCGCATCTCCTTCTCTTTCTTCTTGATCTTCCTGATTATGCTTAACAGTCCCATTTTTCACACAGCAGAGCTTCTAAGCAAGACTTCGATCAATATGGTTGTCTACTCAATTTCGGTGACGTTTTTACCAATCACGCGGTGGTTTTTGTCACCGGCGACGATGGAGATGGCTCTAGAGGGTGCGATTTAAATCGACGCCACGGCGATAATCGGCCAAAACATTTCAACAGTCATTTGATGGGCTTTTGATAATTAACAGTTAAGCCCAAATAATGGTTCGATAAGTATGGGCCTTGTTCTCTCATTGATTAGTGGCTACGTCAATTGCCCCATGTCTTGGCACTTGGCAGACTAGAGGTTTCTTTTTTCATAATTCGGGTGACTAATTTCAGAAGTATATAAAAAGTCTTGAAGTTTCTTTTATTTAAGGCATCTACAATAGTTAAAATTGATTTTTCTAAGTAGTAAAATTTGATCTTTGGTCTAGAAACTCAATAGGAAAAAAATAATGCATCAAACAAACTAATAAACTACACACTCATAGTTACATATTATTATTTGGTCGAAATCCATAATTTCTGTAAGCTAGAGATTAGAACAGGTTTAAAAGTAGTCCATTCCAAGCTATCCATAAACCCAAGCTTGTGATGTTAAATCACCTCTAATGTAGCCATGTAGGTGCCAGAAACGAGAAGTAGAAGTGTAGAACATATACACGAGAAGGATAAGTGGACGACCATACGTCATCTAGAAAGTCATAAATGGTCAAACTCGAGAATGAAAGAAACAAAGAAAATAATTGGGCGAATGACTGAGATACTCTAATCTCAGTATTCTCAAATCTACTCTATTTTACTCCTCCTTCTTAATGAAACTTGTTTTCCTCATTTTACCCTTATTTTCTCCAATCAAAACATTCCACACTTCTCCTAATATTTTCTAACCAAAACACACATACGTTCAGCCGGCCCCACATGAGAGATCTCATTCTCTTTCATACACATGTCAACTTAGTATTAGTGCAAAATTTTGGCTTTAAATCAAATATTGTATGATTTAAAATACTAATTAAATTGTTTATGAGTTACTATTTTTACTTTTTTTTCTTACAATTCATAAAATAAAATTATCTATACATCAAGTTCCATTATGCATATATTTAAATTATATTAATTTTATTTTTCATTGATATTTCTTACGGTTAATATAAAATAATAGATTAATATTATATTAGTTAATTCAATAATAATTTTGTTTGATACTAATTTTATAAATAAATTATTGAATATATTTAAAATGTAACTTAATATGTTTTAAAAAATATTCACAATTTTTTCATACAAAATTATATTTTTAATTGGTAGCTCTGATTTGTTTATTTATGTATTTCGTATGTAAAACTGGAAAAACTCATACTTATTTTTAAGGGAATATCCAAAAAATAACAACAAATTTTTTTACGAAATATCCTACCAAACAATTATATATTTGATAATGGTTTTTTGCTAAACAACCACATATTTATATGACTTAATTACTAAACTAAGTAAAATAAATTAATTTCATAATTGCTTATACCATACATAACATTTCTCATATAAACCCTTATACTTTTATGATGACTTTGTTTATGTTAACAAATTTCTGATCCGTGAAAATCTTTCTGTTAGATTTAGAAATCATATTGTAATTGGTACAACAACAAAATAATTGTTTCATCGTAGTAAAACTGATAAAAAGTTAAAAAATGGCAAAAGTAAAACTGTGAGGTTTTTGGTAAAACGAGAAAATTAGGAAAACTATCAACATAATTTTCATGTGTGTGGTCCCCATAATATTTCAGATCTACGAGTCATCTGGTCAAACTGCGCGCGTGTGGTCCCCATAAAACCAAGTGGTGAAATTTTTAATATAGTTTTACGAAGTAATATCAATTATACCAAAATATAATAATTGTACAAAATATATGAGTTGTACTTACAAACTATTATACCATACATAAAAATGTTGTTTTGTTGTTTCTTAGTTGCTAAATACGATGAAAACAAGCTGGAAATACACCTCCGAGATAATGAACGCCTTCCACATATGAATCCACAAAGAGCTCACCTAGATCCCGCCACAGAGCCAAATCGAGCCGACATAGTTGTCGTCTTCATCTTCATCTTCAGTGTCAACACTGTAACAAGAATGAATGTATAAGATACAATGTACAACACTATATCAGTAAAGGTGTTTGATCCTAAGAGGACACAGAGCAAGCCACAAGCAAAACAATACATGCACGATGAAAACAGAGCAAGTTAAAACAGAGTACGTTCATGGAGTCGCAGAGAAGAAGAGTCATGAATGTCCGATCTGTTTTAGGGTTTTCACTTTAGCACAAGTACTTGGTGGTCAAAAGAGATCTCACGGAAGCAGCATCGGAGTAGGAGGATCGGTAAATCAACTTGTTTGAATCGATAAAGAAGAGAAAAATGTATCAATGAAACAGAGGATGATTAAAGCGTAAAGAACCTCCTTCTGAAGAGAGGCTCGCAGCTATGAAAATCTTGTTTGAAGTCTGCCCTGGTTTCAAATTTGGGGTTTTAGATGCCAATGGTGCGATAATTGAAGCAATCAAAGGTGAGGAGGAAGCTCACATAATCGATTTTGATATTAACCAAGAAAACCAATAAATTGCTGAGTTACCCGGTAAACCTGGAGAAACCTTAATTGTGAACTTTGCTTTCTAGCTTCACCACATGCCTGACGAGAGTGTCACAACAATAAATTTGCGGGACGAGGTACTCCACATGGTGAAAAGCTTAACCCCGAAGCTTTTCGCAGTCGTTGAACAAGACGTAAACACAAACACTGATCTGTAGGTTATTTTGTGTTTCATTGTGGTTGGATCTCGACGCTGGAGAGTTTGGTTGTCGCCGTTCGAGTTGTGGCGTTTCCGACGTGTGCAGATCAACCGACGAACACGAAGCTTTTGGAAGAAAAATGAAAAACAAGTGTTAAGGTGAGAGAGAACAAGGAAGGTTTGGTGGAGAGAGGAGATATGATAGTGTTTGAAAGAAGTGATTGAGGAGAAAGCAATGGAGCTGAAATAAAACACAGGAGAAAAAATGAGAAGAAGAGAGAAAGTCGAGAGAAAAAAAAATATGAAAGAAAAAAATTGGAATTTTTATTAAGGATCCTTTCTTTTAGTAGATAATCCGATTGTATTGTGAATTGGGTGGATAATTAGTGGTTGGGTCTGTAATTGTTTTAAAAACCTATGGGTTTCTGGTAATTTATACGTTTTTAGAATAAAATAAATAAATATAACAAATTCGAAAAATAAAAAGAGTATATCAGCCACTTTATGTTAAATGAGGAGTATATGAGCCATGATCCAAAATAATTTACACCAATCGGATCATGATCCTTTTGAGGGGTTTTTTTTTTGCTGTCATCCAAACTTTTCTTTTTTGTTGTTGTTGTTTTGCTGTCATTCTCTTTGTTATATTCCTCCTCTTGTATGAGTGTTGGATACGGACCGTATCATACAGTACGGATCGGAAAATTATAAAGTTAGTGGTGTTACTCATCCGTAATTAGATTTTTTTTTCTTGAAGAAACTATTTGACACACAAAAAAAACCAAATTATTTTTTGGTAATTAGATCACCTATTTAATCTTTTGGCATGTATGCATATTTGATATCATCTACGTATCAAAATATATTACAAATTGTGATTATATATATATATTGTCTTGATCATGTGTTTGTGTTTATGTTTGCATTTAACATGTATATTTTAAGCTAAATTCACAATTTGAATATGCTTAAAAACAATATTTTCCTTGTTAATTATTAACGCAACAAAATGAACGTTTGAAATTTGCATTTTGATTATGCAAAAAAATGTTGTACAAAGTGAAGAAATGCATAATATTTTAAATCTATTTTATTACACATGTAAATGCAGATACAAAATTAACCTTTGAAATTTTCCAGACCATAGATAATTAGTGCGTATGACATCAAATGCATTTTAGTCACATTTGTGCATAATACATATTTAATTTCTTATAAATTGTAATGTTTAAATATTAGATAATTCCAACAATATTGTCTCGTTCATTAACATTTTTTTTTTTTTGCTTTGGATAAGGTTGATAAAAAAAATTGTCTCGTGAAGACAAATAATATATGTAATTAAAATGTCAATGCCAAATTAGCAGAACACATAGTGTCTCGCGAAAGAAATAGGAATAATATACTATGTAATATAAATGGCTATGCCAAAGGTCCAAAGCCGAACATTTATTAATGTCTTGGGGTAATCGTACGTGGTTTAGGTTTCTTGTTCCATGAAACAAAGTGCATGTGTTCTAAAATAAAAGCGGCAGTCTTCTTAGTTAAACAAAGAGATCACCAATCGCAACTCCGATTTGATTCTTTATGTTCGCTTAAAGCCTGACTCTTTCTCTCTTTAGGTCTCTTGAATCTCTAATATTCTTTGAATCTTCATTCGATCATTTTATTTTTGGACTTAAGTATAGTTTCAGTTCATATTCCGGGTTATCACCACAAGAAAAGAAGAAATGGATGAACATATAGGGAGTAGTTGATAAAAGTGAATATCAATATTAAAATCTTATTTTTTTTTTTTTTTTGTTATTAGTTAGTCTTCAGATAAGTATTTGGAAATTTATCGGTTTTTAGTCCCGCGTGCCGTCGGTTTTTGCCTTGCTTTCTTGTAATTATAGTTGTAACTTGAATGACATTTCAATTAAGGCATTAACTGTGACCAGTTATAATTAAAACTATAGTGGCAGAACTCAAATTTTGGTCTCCAACTTGAAGGAGTCCTTCAATCATTGGTCCTTCAACCAAAAATGCAAATATCATTAGGAAAATTTATTTAAGGGATCATCTTACCTTATACTAATTAACTTGCTTTAGAGTTAAGAATTTTTCAATGCTTTGATATTTGCTATTATTCTTGTCTTGGCAAAAACATCATCTACTTTAGGAGAGGAACGAACTAAGTATATAACCCAAAATTGGGAAGAAAAAAAAAAGAAAGAAAAAGAAAAAGAAGTAGCAATTGAGTGTTTGGTGTCTATATCCAGTTGAGTTTATTCTCTTTTGTACTTTGTTTCTTTTTCTGATTTTTGCTTTAAAAATAATTTGAGTTGGAGTTTGCTTCTTTGACTGATCAATTGAATCTCTCGCTCCCCAAGCCAAAGAAAGAAAGAACACAAGATGTTGCTTTTGATCATTGCCAAGAATCTCACTTCCGAATTCCCTTTACCTTTACCCTTTTTATTTTCATTCATAACTTAAACAGTACTACATCACCTTAATTCCGATATATTTGAATATATAAAATAACAATTCTACTATCTTATCATATGAAACTTCATATATATATATATATATATATGTATGTGTATTTATATGTATTTGTGTTTAAGAAGCTTCGATATTAAGTCTACTGTTTTTAATTCTCTAGCCTGGTCCAAGTGTAGTGACTAACATTGTTCTAAAACAAGTAAAAACTAACGATTTCTACATGTTTGATAATGAATAGTACATGTATACATGGTACTAGCTACTTTCATATTATTGTTCTCTACCCGGTCTAGTATAAAACTTATGATCTAGCAATATAAAACAGTGGCAGTTGAGAAAAAAAAATGACTAACACTAAATTAAATAACTTTGGCTGTAGTTCAATATTTTTGTTTATGGTGATCAATACTATTACAATTTGTTTTTTTCTAAGGTTGCGTAAAACTCTTAATCAACTATATATTTGAGTCGGAGGATGCATAAAAGAGGTTATATGAGTGAAAGGAGGTTTGGTAATCGGAGAGAGACAAGATCCTTAGAAGACCGTGACATTGTCACTCACGTGGGCCTCTTTTGACCAACCCCTTCCGACACTAAAACTGCAGATTACACAACACTTATCATTATTACTTATTTACTTGCATTAAATAATGTTTTCAAAAAGTCTTTTAACTTCATCAAAACATATAGTAAATGCCAAATCTACTGTATTTTTCTTAAGAATGCCACACTAACTTTAACACTCTGCTTTTATTCACTTTTATTTGAAACAAACATGAAAAGAAAACTACTCATTCATCATTCATGTAATACTATTTACTTGCAAAACTTGTCTTCAGGATATCAATAAAATTGAAACGACTCGCAGATTTTTTTTTTGAAGTATTTAAATATTGTTTCAGAAATGAATAACTTGTCTTCCATACCAAGAAACTCCGATAAAACTAATATTCAATGATCTATAAAGCCCTGGAGAATATTCATTGTAGAGTGGTTGCTTTCTTTAGATAAAGTAACAAATAATGTAATCTGCACTATGCATTAATAGATTCGATCACAGACCAAGTTCCCTTTTGTCTTTACTCAAGTTTCCAACTGTCTATATATATGTACCCATGTCTTGATTTGTAACTTGTAACTTAAAATCACAAAGCCACCAAAACAACACACATATCTAGCTCTCTCCCTTTTCCTTCTCTATCTAGTCTAATTCAATTTCATGATGGGATACCAAATAAACCCTAATTTCTCCATGTTTTTTTCCTCGGAACATGACGACCAAGAACACCACATTTACGATCCTTATAATAATCTCTCTTCATCAACTTCTGTTGATTGCACTCTCTCACTTGGAACACCCTCTACTCGTCTCGACGACCACCGTAGATTTTCTTCTGCTAGTTCTAACAACATCTCCGGCGACTTCTACTTTCACGGAGGAAACGCTAAGACTACGTCGTACAAGAAAGGTGGTGGTGATCATAGCCTTCCTCGCCGTTGTGCTAGCTGCGACACCACTTCAACTCCTCTATGGAGAAATGGACCAAAAGGACCTAAGGTAATTAATTAATAGTACTAATAGATTTTTTATTTATATGATGATCAAATAATGTGATAAGTGTCAATGTCCGAGATGACCAAAGTCCATCGATAAATGCCAAAAAAGTATATGAATTGTTGAAAAAGTATCTAGATTATAATGAAAGTAATAAGTGTAATTTTGGCAAATTCAAAACTCGAAATGTTATAATCATGCGGAACTATTCTAGCTAGGAAAAAAGTACAAATATTTTCTAATCAAATATTGTCACATCAAATACTTTCTTTGTTATTTTATATAATTTTTTCCATGAATGCTTTACCCTAAGCTTTGATTAACTATAATATCGATATAATAAGAATTTGCCTATCAGCATAACTATAATAACAACATTTCAAAGATATTTTGGGTGTAACACATACAATATTAACTTGGTGCAGTCTTTATGTAACGCGTGTGGCATCCGATTCAAGAAGGAGGAGAGGCGTGCGACGGCCAGAAACTTAACAATCTCCGGTGGAGGTTCATCGGCGGGAGAAATTTCGGTAGAGAATACGTACAACGGAGGTGGAAACTATTACAGTCGTCATCATCATCATCACTATGCTTCGTCGTCGCCGTCGTGGGCTCATCAGAATACACAGAGAGTTCCGTACTTCTCACCGGCGGCAGAGACGGAATATTCCTACGTAGATGACGTCACGGCTGCTTCGTTTATGTCTTGGAATTGACGTGTCACGTAAGCGAAGGTCCCGACTTCGATCGCCTTCTCCACCATTTTGACGAGATGAAGAAGAAACGTTACTTATGGATAATGATGATGACGATGAAACGTCAAATATCGTAGATTGTATCACAGTATTGGTCAAATTCATTATTATTTTAGTATTTTTCTTTAAAAATTATTTTTACTATTTCTATTTTCTCGATTCTAGCTACTAGTGTTTTCTTTTCATGACTCTTTTGAAAGCTATATGGTGTTAATGATAAATACGTACTGTATAACCCTTTTCATGATGTTTCCACTTACTTTATATGATACGTATACATGTATTTCAACTTTATTTTATATTGTCTTTTAAGTCTTTAACATTTTTCGATGCAACCAACGTTAACTGCTAGTTTTCCTTCTTTTGTAGCAAAGTTATCAATGCGAATTTTAATTAACCAAAATTTAACGGTTGTTACTTAAAAATTTGGCAGATTAACGAGTTTTCTTGGTTCCTAGAAAAATAAAAAGCATTTAAAAATACAAAGTTTGAGAATCGGCATGGACGTTTCGATATTCGGTTCGATTCTGAATATAAATCATTCAATTTTGGGTTATTCAGATAGAGAAATTGAATATCTATATAGATATTTTAAATTTTTGGTTTGGTTTGGTTCAGAATATTTTGTCCATACCTATTTGAGAGATAGTCAAAGATGAGTAAACCAATTAGTGAGGTCATCAGGTAAATAAATGTAAGTGGCCCAATAAATACATTTTTTCGTGAAGCCCAAATCCATTTATTAGTAAGCAACTAAAAAAGCCCAACAATGCATCCAATAAATTTTGTGGCACTAAAATCCTCTTCTTTATATCTTCCTCAAACCACTCGCCCTCGCCAGCAAAAAGGTCGACTTTGGAGTCGTCTCTCTTCTCTGACTATCTTTTCATTTTTCTACACAGTTCCATGACTTTCTAGGTTAGTTTGCCGTTTTTTTTCTGTTTTTGTTAAACCGAAAAACAAAGATGAAAAATCATTGATTGAAAAGCAAAAACACCTAATTTTTGTATGTGGAGTTAGAAGTCGATGGAAAGATTTGTATGTTTGCAGGAATTAAAGTGGAGCTAGGATATCCTTTCACTCTTAAGGCTATCGAAACAACAGGGATAAGAAAACTTCACCTTTCAACAAGGGTAATTATCTCTACAATAATTTTTTTTTTATATTGTTTACTGTCTAGTCTTGATTTGGTGTGTTTAAATTTGTTTGGAAGCTTTATATACACATGAATAGGGGTATTTAAAATGGAAAAACCCAACCGCAACAAGTTATACCAATGGTTTTTGGTTGTACATATAATGTACAGTTTTGTGTATACAAATTGTATGTGTATAGTTTTTGAGTATACAAATTGTATGGGTCCTCGGGGTGTAACCCCCTAAAAACTTTGCGTTAAGTTTGTAACCAACCGTTTTTAAAAAACAATGTTTAGCCCCCTGAAAAGTATCATCTCGAGTTGTAACCCCCTCTTGTTGACTTTTTGTTTGACTTTGATGACTGGGCAGCTGATTAGACACCAATGTGCAGCTGACGTGGCAAAAAAAAAAAAAAAAATAGAATTCATTAGGCCTAGACGTTCGGGTATTTTTAAATTTCATGTCGGGTTCAAGTTCGGGTATGTTCAGGTTCGGGTTTGGGTTTACCCAAATATTCAAAAATCTAAAATTTTGTATCCAAATCTAACCAAATTATTTGAAAAAAACTCGAGTATTTTTACGTAAATCTATCCAAAAATAACTAAAATACCCGGACCTGAACCCGACCCAAAATTTAAAAATACTCGAACGGGTCTTAAATTTCTAAACACGAAAACCCAAAGTTATTAGATACTTAAGCCGTTTAGAGCATATCTAATAATATATTAGATTTTTAGGGGATACACCGCGACTACTCTCTATAAATCTCTAGAGCGAAATTCAATTGTTTATTCCTGCATTTTTTATCGTTTCTAACTATTCATTTATTATTTATCATTAGAATTTTTTATTGCTACTAATAAATTTAAAACTCGTTCGAATATTTTTAAATTTTAGGTCGGGTTCAGATTCGGGTATATTAGTTATTTTTGGATAGAATTACGTAAAAATACTCGAGTTTTTGTTATTTGTTTTCAAATAGTTTGGTTAGATTTTGATACAAAATTTCAGAGTTTTTGAATATTTGGGTAAACCCTAACCTGAAAATACCCGAACCCGAAATTTAAAAATACTCGAATGGGTCTTAAATTTTTAAACACGAAAACCCAAACCCGAACATACCTGCCTTGAACTTGACCCGAATACCCGAAAGCACATGCCTATTGAATTTTATTTTTTTGTTTTATTTGCCACGTCAGCTGCACAGTAGCACCTAGTCAGCTGCATAGTGGCGTCTAGTCAGCTGCACAGTCATCAAAGTCAACCAAAAAGTTAACAAGAGGGGGTTACAACTCGAAATGAAACTTTTTAGTGGGCTAAACATTATTTTTTAAAAACGGGTGGTTACAGACTTAACGCAAAGTTTTTAGTGGGTTACACCCTGACGATGGATATAGTTTTATAAAATCTAAAGAATACAGATATGCGTTGATTTAACTGGTTAAATCGAAAAAAACAGATTATTTCTTTATAATATCTAGTCTCTAGGTTTAGTGTCGTCATCTATTTTTCTCATATAAATAAACTTTGAGAATTGATTAATGAGAGAGAGAAGACTAGAGAAAAATATCAACGAACGATCCGTAGTCTAAAAATCTAAACAGAAGACCTCTCTACTTGTGCATTTTGTCTCTTGGAAAGGCTGAAGAAACTGATGAAGTTATCTTCTCTGTTATTGGACCTCTTAGCATTCACATCACTAGCTCTATGGTTTTTTTTTTTCAAAACCCTCTGCAGAATGTGGGCCAAGAGATACTTTGAGAATAATAAGTAGGAGAAGATATGAAATGATGATCCATTCAAATGTGTTTCAATTGTTAGCAAAAAAATTTATTTGCCCAATTCTACTAACATAGATGAGTACTCTAAAGAAGATTTGCTAGAAAATTACCTGAAGTATGCCAACATGTTCTGTCAAAATACATAAGATCATCCCTAGTAAAAATGCTTCATGTAAGGCGCCGATTCAAGAATGAGGAGAGGCGTGCGACGGCCATAAACTTAACGATCTCCGGTGGTGGTTCATCGGCGGGAGAATTTCCGGTAAGAATACGTACAACGGAGATGATGATGAAACGTTAATTATCACAAAGTAAAATCAGTATTGGTCAAATTCATTATTATTTTAGTTTTTTTCTCTTAAAAAATTATTTTTATTTATTTTTCTTTTCTCGACTCTAGCTACTTGTGTTTTCTTTTCATGACTTTTTTTAAAGCTATATGGTCTTAATGATAAATACGTACTGTATAACCCTTTTCATGATGTTTCCACTTACTTTGACCCCGTATATGATACATATATATTTCAACTTTATTTTATATCGTCTTTCAAGTCTTTAATATGTTTCGATGGAACCAACGTTAAGTGATCTAGTTTTGCTTCTTTTGTAGCAAATATGAAAATAATTTTTAATTAGCCAAAATTTAACGGTTGTTACTTAAAAATTTGGCGGATTAACAAGCTTTTCTGGGTTCCTAGAAAAATAAACAGCATTTAAAAAAGACAAGTTTGAGATCACTTAAAAAAGGAGTCAAAGATGAGTGAACCAATTAGTGATGTCATGAGGTAAAGAAACGTAAGTGGGCCTAAAAATATATATTTTTCTTGAAGTCTAGATCCATTCATTAGTAATCAAAAGAAGCTCATATCCATACATTCCTTGACGCAAAAACCTAAAACCCTAAAACCCTATTTTTATATTTTCCTTAAACCCCTTGTTCTCTCCAGCAAAAAGGTCGGCTTTGGAATTGCTTTGGAATTTGTCTCTCTTCTCCAACTGTATCTTTTCATTCTTCCACCCAAGTCCATGGTTTTCTGGGGTTAGTTCGCCGTTTCTTTCTGTTTTTTTCTAAAAACGAAGATGAAAAATCATCTATTGAGAAACAAAAAGTTGATGGAAAGATTGTTATTTAGAGTTAGAAGTTGATGGAAAGATTTGTATGTTTGCAGGAGTTGAAGTGGAGCAAGGAAACCCTTTCACTTTTAAGGCTATGGAAGCAACATGGATAAGCAGACTTCACCTTTCCTAGGTTTTTAATCTTCTCTAACCTAAAATTTAATCATATGGAATTAGGGCAAGGAGACTGATTTGTTGCTTACAGTTGGATTTTAGCGATTGTTTGTGTAACTTCTTTGACTCTGTTTTCTTGGTTTAGGCGACATTGGGGGTATTGCTAATGGAACTAATAGAAACATTCTTGTGTGTAACGTTGGGGACAAAACACCTCTCTACTTGTGCGTTTTGTCTCCTGGAAAGGTTGATTCTTGCCAACTGAATCTGGAGTTTGAAGAAGCTGATGAAGTTATCTTCTATGTTATTGGACCTTGTAGCATTCACATCACTGGCTTACTCCTACCGCTTTTAGGCCAAATGATGTTAAGTTTTTCTCTTCTCTGGCTACCTTCACGTTTCTTTACCGAGTCTTTTGATTGTAAACTCCGATTATGAATTTCGGGAGGAGTGATCTTTCGAATATTGTGTACTTTAGAAAGATACGCAGGTTTTCTGGAGGAAAGATTTTTTTGGCATACCCATTACCTGAATTCTACGAACGTTTTATATGCGCTGGTGGATGATCCTTCATCGGATCCAATCATCTCATGGAGCAAAAAAGGCAACAAGAGTTTCGTCATTTGCAATCAGAAAAAGCTAATTCGCAGAAAGATTTATTCGAGATTCCACTTTTGCGGAACCTTTGCGAAGGATAGATTATCTCAGTTTTAAATGCTTGCTTATATATTGTCTATATAGGTTGGTAGGGCTATGGGGAAATTAAGAGGTCTGATGGGCTACTGGAATTCGGCAATGAGAATTTTGTGAGAGGTGAACCTATGCTTACGAAGGAGATGCATTACAAAACTGTGATGAAGAGGATTAACAAAGAACTTCCGGAATTGAAATCTTAAGCGGAGATTTAAGAATCTGATCAAAATCCCATCATCATGCTTTTTTTCTTTGAATAAACTATTTTCATGCTTTTGTTGGTTACTTTCTTGTATCAAGAATTTACTTGGCTTTGTATTTGAAACTATGTTATGTTTTGTGACCAAAGGGATTCAAAGGTCCTTAGTTCATTAGTACCTCTATTGTCTTATGTTTCTTGTTCGTATTCCAGAAAGCTTTTACAGGAATCCTCACTCGTTGTGTGTTTTGGTTCACCTTCTTAACCGATGCGTTGGTCAAGCTGAATTGACCGGTTTGTTGTCTGTGTCAGAAATGAACCAAACCAGCGGGGTTTTAGGTACGAATATTTTATTTTCTTCTCTTAAACGACGACGTTTTCGTATCTTCTTCCTCTCCCAAATCAAAAATTTCTGAGACAAACCCTAAGTCTTCAAGGTGCCGATGAAGATTTGAGACTACAGAATTAATTGATTTTAGAAAATGGCAGCTGCAGAAGAGGCGAAGATGTCTCCGGCGAATTCTTTCGATGCTGTCGTTCTCGGCGGTACTTTTGATCGATTGCACGATGGGCATCGAATGTTCCTTAAGGTTACAATTGGTTTTTTTTTTTTTTTTTTTTTTTGAGAATTGAATTAGTTATTGAATTGTTGTGGTGGGAATCATCAGGCGGCTGCAGAGCTGGCCAGGGATCGGATCGTAGTTGGAGTATGTGATGGCCCAATGTTGACGAACAAGCAAGTAAGTAAGCAATCATACCTTCCATCTCTTTTTGCTTACATTAGTTGCAATTTTAGGGAAAGTTGAATATTTTTGTTCAGTTTCAGAACTTTTTGTTTCTTAGTAGTCCCTAGGGATTTGATTCTTATATATAGCTAAGTTCAGTTGCTTTGATTGATTTTGAGTTGAGTGATGTTCTTAGCTAAAAGTTTGAAACTGTTATGCTTTGTTGTTGATGAGTTCTTTCAAGATCTCTTTTGTGCATACAGTTCTCTGAAATGATACAACCCATTGAAGTAAGGATGCGTAATGTGGAGAACTATGTCAAGGTAATTTCACCTGAATTTGGAATCTCTCATCAAGGTTATTTATATATATATACTCACATAGTCTTCTACGGACGGTTACTTGTCATTACCATTACATGTGAGTCAATTTTTATGTGGAATGAGGGGAAAAAGAAAAGATGAAATAGAATTTCTCGTCTTTACATTTCTCCATGTTCTTGTGTAGTCTATAAAGCCCGAGCTGGTTGTACAAGCTGAACCTATTACGGATCCATATGGCCCTTCTATCGTAGATGAAACTTTGGAGGCTATTGTTGTCAGGTTTTCACCATCTATCTACTAATCATCTTTCACATGTTCTCCATGTTCATTTCCGTGACTCTTTAAATAAGTATCATCGTCTGTAGCAAAGAGACATTACCCGGTGGCTTGTCTGTTAACAGAAAAAGAGCAGAAAGAGGGCTTTCACAACTTAAGGTTTTGTCCTTTTTACGCACCAGCCTTATTATCTGATTGCATTTTAAGATCTTCAATCATCATCACTTGAACCTATCTTCTTGGACATATGCTTGTGCAGATTGAAGTTGTGGAAATAGTTTCTGATGGATCTAGTGGAAATAAGATAAGCTCGAGTACTCTGAGAAAGTTGGAGGCAGAGAAAGCCGAGAAACAAAAACAACCGGCAGAAGAAAAAGCATCATGAACTCATCATATATATATGAAATCTCAACTTTGTTTGTAATCAAATACGCTTTTGTATACTCAAAAATGCTGTAAATTGGCTGGAACAGATCAATAAAGGTCCAAGATTTGCATTCCTTAACTCGAGACAAGAACCAGTAATATGTAAAATCAACTTTGTTTGTAATTTGAAGTTTTTCATTAATTGTTTTGCCTTACCGAAAAATGCAGTATATGCCTATATGGTCTGCAACATAAACAAAATTCTTGGCTCCTGCCTAAGTTTTGTTTTTTGGGTTTGTTACAAAACTCAAAACTCTCATGATTATTCAGTTACAGACTTGTTAATGAGTTTTGTTTTAAGTATCATGCTAGTTATGTTTGAATCAGTGCTTTGGAGTTCTTTGCCACAATACTGTCATTCATTTTCAAGAAATGTAAAAGAGATCAGATTCTTTTAATATAGATCTAGGTCAAGTCATCTGGGATTGGATTTTTAATGAATTCAAAATTTCATATACATAGGATTTTGAATGTTTTGACTTTGAGAAATATAGTAAAAATCAAAGACAATATAAAGACTTGATAAGAGAATAAAACTGTTTTAAAGATTAAAGGATACTGACAAAGCCCATACAAATTTTCGTTAAACTAGGGTATTACATTCTTACATCTCACGCAAGACTAATTTCCATCAGTAATGAATGAAAACCATTCAAAGTCAGCAGGTTTGACATCACGACGGCAGTCGTAACTGTCTGTGATGTTTTGGATTAGGGTGCAACATTCTTCCACAACACGCTGGATGACCTTGAGATGAGACTCAATGAAAGTAGAACGGAATGCCTTCTATTGTTGAGAAACAATACCCATCATAAAGAAGCGTAATATGATTAGAAGCGTTTGAACGGAATTGATAATATCATTTGAAGGGCTGACAAACTCCTTAAGAAACTGATTAGCCTATTAGCGTTTAATCGGAGTTGATCCATTTTTAAGTCAGCTGCGAATGATCATTTGAAAATCTCATTATATCCTCCCAAGGAATAACACAGAGACCCATAATAACTTGTAATGTTTAGTTATCAACATTTCAAAACACCTTATTGCAGCTCATACCATCTTTTGTGGTTACATATAAAGAAAATATCACAACAAACCTAATTATTTTTGTACGAAAAACGATTAATTTTGTAGATTAATTTATATACTACTAAAAGTGTCAAAACAAAATTATTAGCAACTTTTGTTCTCTCATGAAGCATTTTCAATTCGTTCACAACAACCGGCTTTTCATTATTACTATCTTGTGTATTGGGAATATACTCAATTCACAAGATAGTGTATTGTAAATTTACATACCTCTTCTAAAACCTTTAGTCCTAAATCTATGTATACATCTGGAAGGCAAAATGATTTCCAAGATACTTTGATTTTCATAAAGTGTTTTTATGTGTTATGTCCATAGGAATCTTTTGCAAAATTGTTCAATTTTCATGAGAAAACTTTAGGCATAACGAGTGCAAAGAATCATAAGTTTACATTGTAATAAACTATAGCAAAATCTAATCTTCTCATATATATCTTCTCATTGTAATAGTGATAGCAAAAACTAATCTTCTCATATATATATTTGGTTTTGAAAAAAACTTCGCATTTTTTCTTTATTTTCAATTTGTGATTCAATAACTAGTGTTTTCTTTACTTCGTGTTCAAAAACTTCTCATAATTATATTTTTATTTTCTTAATATATATATGTCGATTTCATAAAATATTCAACAACGAGAAAAACTTGTTTTTTCATGACTCATCAGTTCACAATATTGTAGTATCCAAACCACCAGTACATTGTAAATGATTGCATTGCGTGCACAAATGCACTCAAAGACTAAATGAACCTTACAACATGTAAGAAGATTTCTGTGCCCAATTCTATTAACATATTTGAGTGCTCTAAAGAGGATTTATGTCTAAATCACATGAGATCATCCTAGGTGACAACGCTTCATGTAAGCCGCTCATCCCAAATGTTTCCATATATGATTCTTCATTTCTGAAATTTTTTTGTTATCGATGTTTTTTAATATCATATTATGATTTGCACCAATACCTTCGCCGAATAAGTCTTTCGGGTTACTTTGATTTACTAGTAAGCATTAATTCATATATTTTAACACTATTAGTGTCATTTAACCAAGAACCTATAATTTTTTCTCAGGGATATAAGTTTAACTGTCGAAGTACCAAAATAGAGGGTTTTGGGATTTCGAAAATGCTCAAATACCGGATGACTCTAAGATTAAAAATAACATCATATTAGGGCTGAAAAATGCACTTTCTTGGCAAACTTGAACTGTTTGCTATTGGCCAAGAGAGCAAGATAGAGTATCATTGTCCTGAAAACGACAACCGATATAAAAACTTCAATTGTATTTATCTTTTTTATTCCAAAAATTTGTTTTATTTCACTAATCAATTCATATATTCTTTCAGGGGCTGTGGGAAAGTTGGATTCCACATATAAGAATATGCTTGCAAGAATGGTATCATGGGCATACAACAATTTGAACGAAAACAAAGAACCATCGAATATGCTTTAATCACAAGTGACATAGACTTCCTGGATGGTCTTTAGAAGATGATAAAGAATGGATACATTGTAACCTGACCCATAACAAGCAAAAAAAGAATGCGCCAAAAAACGGATAACAAAAAATATCGTGCTTTGGTCGGAAATATCTTATTACAGTCGGATACCCTTTTTTTGTGGTTATATATAAAGGAAAATATCACAACAAATCAAATTAGTTTCGTATGAAAAATGATTAATTTTTAAGATCAAATTATATACTACTAAGAGTGTCAAAAACAAAATTATTTGCAACTTTAGTTCTCTCTGAATCATTTTCAATTCGTTTAGAACAACCGACTTTTCATCATCACTATCTTGTGTATTGAGAATATACTCAATACACAAGATAGTATATTGTAAATTTACATACTTTTTCTAAAATCCTTAGTCCTAAATCCCTATAAACTTCTAAGAGGCAAAATAATTTTCAAGATACTTTGATTTTCGTAGTTTTTTTTACGTCTTATGTAGGAATCATTTGCAAAATGGTTCAATTTTTTTGAGGAAACTTTAGGCAGAATGAGTACAAAGAATCATTAATTTACATTGTAATAAACTATAGCAAAAAACTAATCTTATATATATATATATTCTTTATTTTTAATTTGTGATTCAATATCATATACTAAATTAACATAGAATTCTGATATATATATTGTCAATCTCATAAAATATTCAACAACGAGAGAAACTGTTTTTACATGATTTATCAGTTTACAATACTGTAATATCCATACCACCGGGGTAAATGATTGCATTGCATGCACAAATGCATTCAAAACTAACATGTACATCATCATACATAACGAAACGTAAATGAACCTTACAACATGTGTAAGCATAAACATTCGCCTAAATATATTATAGGACACCTTTATTGATATAAATTCTATACTGCACCATTGATCGATGTTGAGAATATCTTAACCAACCCTGCAAAAAAAAAAAAAATGTAAAAGAAGAATTCAATAAAATCAACAATTTATTATTTATATACTTCAGGTCTTAAAGTTTATAATTTTAATTAAACAAACAATATTCCAAAAAATAAATATTATCAGTACATAAGAGATATAAATTGGAAGACAAAAAAAAAAGAGATATAAATTATTCCAAAATTGAGTAAAAACATATTGTTCTAAACAGAGTTATGGTCTATTAATATAGAATACATGAATATATCATTTAACAAAATTATTTATTCAATTTGTAATTTCACATAAATACAATTGCTTCATCTATTCTTACTACCTAGATAGAGTTAGTGTTATTAAGAAATAAATAAATCAGGAAATTTGTCATAACAACAAATAAAAGTTTTAAAATATGATTATATTCGTTAACTATGTTCACCTTAAGTTCGTTCTAAAGATAGTATTCTAAACTTTAAAGCTTGTTAATTAATTTCTATATAAAGTTGAACTAAAACACAAGATACTAGGCAAGTACAAAAATCAGTCGAAGATCATATCATTCAAAACGTACGTAGTGCAGTCGACAGTAGGAGATGCATCAACGGGCAAGCTCGCGCCACAATTGCTTGCAAGGGCTTGAGCTAATTCAGGCTTCACGGTAACACTATTAGCCACTGATTTAATGCATTGGCAAGCCGCCTTCTTATCGGCTGATGTGGTGGTCGCCGCCGCTAAACTCTTAACTCCGTCGCAACAAGTCTCCGGAGGCTTTCCACTTCCGCTGGTTAAGTAGCTCACACATGGCTGCAAATCCTGTATCACAACACTACAAGATATTGCGGACTCACAATAACGAGGTATAAAGAATATTCCAAGAACTGAAATGATCGCTAGACTTTTCAATATGTTCATCATTATTTGTAGATATTGAGAAAAATTAAATAAAAATCTTAGGTTTATTTTTCCTTGTTTTTGCTATATATGTAGAGTGAAGACGTAAGGTACGAAGCGTTTATATATATGGCGTATTAGGAAATTATATCATTATAATTCAGAGAAATATTAGATGTTGGTTTGGGTTGTGATGGAGTGAAAGTAACTTCTAATGAAAATGTAAAAATTCAACATTTTGGTATGACATTTTTTAAAATATATATTATTTTGTCTAAGTAGTTAGGCTATAGAGATATCTTGTCAATTTGGGTTTGTGCATATTAGACTTATAATCGTTTAGGTACAATTTGTGACGACATCTGCAACATTCAAAGATGACGTGTTAACTTAAAGTGTTAAGGTTTAGTCCAAAGGGTTAATTCATTACTCACAGACGAGAATTAAATTTATGGAGTAAAGTAAATGTGCGTAATCGTCTAATTGCGTAGCTCAATAAATCAAAATAAAATATTTTCAGAAAATATAAGAATATATAAATCGTAGGAGGTATGGACGTGGGTTTTTTTGGAGAGCTTTTTATTGTTTTTACCACATAATCGTTTGGGCTTTAGCAAATCTACCATAGATTTTAAAGGTTTCGTAATCTACCACAATATTGTGGTATTTTGAAGAAATCAGAACTGTTTTACCCTTGTGATAGTGAGAGAGAACGACGGCAGGTGATTAGAGTTGCTGGCAAGTAAAGCGTACGAAGTCTGGGATAAGTTACAAAGTGGACGTGAGTTCGAAGTGAGAAAACAGTGCGCATTAAATGCTGGGAATGGAAAAGAAAAGAATTAAAATGGTAAAAGCTAATACACGGAGGACAAAAGGACGATGTCGATAGAGTATGCATAATCGAGGACAAAGACGAAAAAATTTGTGTGTCTGTCCGAAAAAAGTTGCAAACGGTGTAGACATTTGGAAAGGTAACTGATTTGGCGATATTTTTTTTTTTGTAGGAATCGTATTGATTACAGAATGAGATTTGTTGTCTACGAAAATGTATATGGAATTATAAATAATTATGTCCTAACATATTTTGATTTGGTGGACCAGCTTGTAGACAAGAAGAATTATGGGTCAAGCGGTGATGGTAATAGTGGGAGAGTGGCATTGTCTAGAATTAGAAAATTGGAGGTTTCGTGTATCAAAGGACATATTTGCTAGATGTGTAGACGTATCTGAAAACGAGAAGTACGATGATTTCAGGGATAAAGTGGCGGAGGCTTTCAAGGTGAATACGTCGGAATACAATATGTTGCTGAGTTTTTGGTACGAAGGAGAGAAAACAATGTTGAGTCAAGCTAAGATGCCTCCTGTGGAGATAGGGAGCGATAGTGGTTTGGCAAAATTTTGAAAGACGACCAAATGCAATAAAGGATTGAACATGTTTTTAACGGTAAAAAAAAAAGTAAAGAAAAGGTGGTAGATATGGACGATGGAAGAAGAGTATTAGATCCGGTGAGGGACGATGTGGTGATAGAGGTCGTAGAACGTGCGGAAGTCAGTCATCGAGAGAAAATCATGTCCATTGAGGAGGGTGATAAAAGCAGTATGAGTGAAAACGAGCAGGAGTATGCAGAGAAGCCACTGACTTTCGAAAGAGATGATTTTCTAAAAGAAGTTGATAGAATTGAAACAGAGCATTGCATAGCCAACAATATTCAGGCGAGGGACAAAATGGAAAATTGGAAAGATAGAGGACATAGTGATGAAGAATATATGGTGGAAAATAATGCAACGAGTGAAATGGGATATGATTCTGATGAGTACGATTTTGATAATATGAAGAATTTGATTGATACTGAGTATCCCATAGATTGGGATCCATATTCCGTTGTCCGGCTGGAAACTCAGAGGTTCAAAATAGGAGGACCAAGCGAGGAGAAGGGGGATGGTGGAGGAGATCAGGTCCACGGTTGCAAAGAGATCAACAAAGCGTATTGTGGACTGCCAATAGGTTCGAGTGAAGATATGGGGGAGCGTCTTAATGGGAGACAAGACGAGACTATTATCGGTGAACAACAAAGTAATATGGTTGGGCAAAGACCAGACAATGTCGACGGTGGAGAAATGGGCGTATACGGACATGTTGAGGATGAAAATGGTGGACAAAATACTAGTCCACAGCTTGGAGAGGATAGTAATGGTGGACAAATAACAGGACGAACTGGGGATATTAATTGTTGTGGACATATTGCTGAACCAACCGGAACTGCAATAATAGTCAACGATAGTGCACTGGTATGTGAACATAGGCAACTCACACCTATAGGCTTTAACCTAGGGGTTGACAAAGATACGATGGTTTGCAGCGATGAAAGGAACGATGAAATGGAAGTAATAGGTAGTGAAAGACATGACAAAGAAGCAGTAAATGATTGCGCAATCATTTAAGGGGATGAAGGAAGTCTTTTCCCTGATGCACCACCGTTTCGAGATAATGCTATAAGGGTGAGTCCAGATGTCGCCAATATGAATTTGAGAAAGGGAGAGGATGCAATATTCGTGGAGAGGGTTTTCTGAGACAAAGGAGAGCTTCAAAGAACATTGGCCATTTACGCAATCAAAAGGATGTTCAACTTTAAAATAATTGCTTCAAACAATACGAGAGTAATAGCCATGTGCGTGGACAAGAATTGCCATTGGAGGATATATGCAGCAACACATAAAGGGTCAGAAAACGTTGAAATACGGATAGCAACACTAAGGCATAGCTGTGATGTGTCGTCAAGATCACAATACAGGAAAAAAGCGACAACAACAATACTTGGAGATCTGTTAAAGGCGAAGTATGAGCATGAGAAAAAGGGACCAAGAGCTTGTGAACTGCCAGAAATGGTGTTGGCCGAGCTCAATGTTACAATATCATATATGAAAGCTTGGAATGCGAGGGAGATTGCTATGCAAAGAGCTCGAGGGACAGAGGAGGAAAGCTATAAATTCCTGTCTACTTACTTGGACCTTCTAAAGGAAACAAACCCAGGGACTTTAACTAACGTCCACACAAATGCTCACATAGGTGGGAAGACATTGTTCAAGTATTTGTTTTTTGCTTTTGGGGCATCAATTTCTGGGTATTAGTACATAAGAAAGGTTATAGTAATAGATGGAACAAGTTCAAAAGAGAAATACAAAAGTTGTTTGGTTGCAGCAAGTGGACAAGATGGGAACTATCAGATTTTCCATTAGCATTCGGCATAGTGGACGGAGAGAATACAGCTGCGTGGACATGGTTTTTAAAAAATTGCAACAATTTGTACTAGACGAGGAAGACCTTGTTGTGTCAGATAGGCATCCGGCTATATATGCAGGCTTAAAAAGGTATATCCACTTGCAAAACATGGAGCTTGTTTAGTTCATTTGTTTAGAAACGTGAAGCACCAATTTAAGTGCGAAAGACATGCGTGGGTAGTTTCAAAGGCAGCGCGAGCCTACACTGCTGGAGATTTTAGGTATTGGTTTGAAGAGATACAAAAGAGAAACCCAAAATGTGCTAATTATCTCCTCAGAATCGGACTGCCACATTGGACGCTTACTTATTTTGGGGGGATGCGGTACAACATAATGAGTAGAACATATCAGAGTCTTTGAACTCTTGTCTACAAAAGGCAGTGAATTATCCAATAGTGACAATGATAGAGTTCATAAGAACGAAACTGATGGAATGGTTCAACAAACGAAGGGAGAGGGCAAAGAAGACTGTTAGTAGATGTACACCAGAGATTGAAGAAATGTTATTGGACCATCTTTGCGATGCAACTAATTGTGCTGTTATAACGGCAAGCGAATGGATATATCAAATGAACGATGGCCAAGGCTGTGTGTTCACAGTTGATCTCGGACAAAAAACATGCACGTGTAGAGTATTTGACGTTCTTTTAGTTCTATGTTGCCACGCTTTAGCTGCTGTTGGAATTAGGAACTTGGACTATTACTCTCTTATAGGAAAATGTTATTTTGTAGAAATTTGAGAATGTTTATGGACAAAACTTATTCTGCCGCCGGCTAACGAGAAGGACACGGATTTTCCGGTGACTTTGGAAGATGATAGCTTACTGCCACCACAGACTAAAAGGGGGTCAGGGAGACCTCGGAAAACAAGGATACCGTCCCAGGGAGAGCATCCAGTAAGTAATCAAAACAGATAAAATGCATTCACCGTGGGGAGATTATAACTGTGGCAATTTTTTACAGGTTGGAGGAGGAAAGAAAGCTAAACCAAACAAATGCGGGACGTGCTCCGAAGTCGGGCACAATCGAGAGACGTGCAAATATCCAATCTAGTGGGAGAATTAATGTAAAGTTATTTTGCTGATTTTGGGTTGTAATATTAAGCATAACAAACTCGGCTTATTTTTTGGTAATTATGGAGGACAAGTTGCTGTATAATTCCGATGGACTTATTATGGTGGACATAGTTTGTATTATGATGGACTTATTTTGGATTAATTATTCTGCTGGACCTATTATTATTGTGAACTTATTACGGTGGCACATTATGTTAATTATGGTGAACATATTAATATGTTGATGGACTTATATGGGTTGTGATTATGGAATAGTTTGGTTTAGGTCGTTTAATGGAAAATTTAAGGTTATGGTGGACACGTTTGTAGATATGGTCTATGGACTTATGAAAATTATTACTATGTTGATGGACTTATCTGGTTTGTGATTATGGTGGACAAGTTTTTGTATATTGTCAATGGACTTATAAATATTTTGATGAACACATCAATATGAAGACATCAATATGAAGACATCAATATGTCGTTTAATGGAAAATTTTAGTTTAAATAGTGGACAAGTATCTATATAAGGTGGATGGAATTATGGTAATGGTAGACAAGTTTCTATTTAATGTCGATGGACGAAGATGCACAAGTTTATGATTGAGGTGGATATGGACAAGTTAATGTCGGTGGAGAAGATGGCATGCAACATGTAAAAGTATTTTGCATGCGGGGAAACATGGTGCCGTTATGAAACTTACTTTTCAAAACATGTTAACAAACTTCTACTGACGCCAGTAAATGAAGCAACCATCACATAAGTTGGAGATGTGGCATAAAAAAAAAGCATTGTGGGCTAAGTAGATATGCGTATTGTGAAATGGTGTTAGTCTACCCAGTCCGATAGCTTCCATGTAGAAGAAAGCTTGATCGACCCAATAGTCAGCCGCGTTAACCGACCCGACTGTCCTTTTAAACACAAGCATAATAGCTACACCCTTTTTGTAGTGACCTGCACGTATAAGAAATAATGCAAATACGAAAATCATTTTGGGGGTGTGGTATGGCGTGTTGAAATCAAGTTAATAGCATCTCCGTATAAGCCTTCCTGGACAACTAATCTAAGGCTCTCGAGATAACAAGCACTTGGATTCCCGGCCTTGACACTACGAACAAAGAAGGGACGCCATTTTGAAGACAAGTTGACAGCTGCAGGATCGGTCTCAAGAAAGATGAGGGAAGCATCCTTTAACACCACATCAATGAATACAAGTGTCAACCCATATTTAGATGACGCTAGTAGTGGACCTAAATGACGAACACATGATCTTTCAACACGAGTGATGATGGAAAGAAGTAGATGTTGTGGGATATCAAACAAAGTAAGATTATTTTTAGGTGAAAAAGTGGACATTGTCAAGAAATTTGTTGTTTTGTTTATCAGAGAATATAGATATATAGAGGAGGGAAGTGGATGAACTACCCAACTCATTTAATATTGTCAGTGTGGTAGGAAAAAATGTATTAATCGCATTAAGATGATAGAGGTAAATAAGGGGCTTGAAATATTGAAGGAAAATTGGAAGTAATAATGGTGAGGGTAAGCTGGAATATAATGTTTAACTAATACAATAACAAAACCCACGTGAATTGTTGTAAAGCGAGTATAAAAAGAAAAAAACACATGTTGTAGAAGTCACGTTCAATAGTGGACAAGTTTCGAATGTAACATTTTAGTATTTGAAATGAAAACAATGGAATATATGCCAGATGGAATATAATGTTGGAGTATTTGAAATGTTACAGCATATAAGTCATCTTAGGCAGTGGGCAGTGGACAAGTTTCGAATATTAATCAAGTGCCGATGGACAGTATAAAAAAAGTGGGAGAAGCGAAAGCATATAAAAGTGAGATGCGAACAATGTGGTGGTACTTTAAAGACAGGGAAAAGCTGAGCCTATATATAAAAATATATATATGAGCAGAGTGTCTTGTTCCGTTAGTCATTCTCTTATAGGTCAAAATATTTTTTTAATTTTTTAATTTTAATATTTTACGCACACCTATTATCCATCCAACTATCTTTGTTATATCTGTAACTTTCTCCCACCCTAGTTTCGTATCTACTTCTTCTCTTTGACGTTTCATTGAAATAAATGAGTTACTCATACAGTCAGGCATCAACATCAAGTCCAGAGATAGAGATTATGGTTATGGGATTCCTAAGAAGTGTTATTGCGCCCTAGCACCCGTCATTAAAGTTGCTTCGACCGCCAACGACTCTGGATGGATGTTTTACACATGCCGTAAATCAGAGGTTAGGAAAAATTGATCCATGGATTCTTGGTTTTTTTCACACGGACAACTAAATACTGTGCTTTTTTTTTTCCATTTATAGGGTTTGCAATGCCAACTTTTTAAATGGTGGGACGAAGCAATGAAAGATGAGCAGAATGATCTTAAAATTGGGTTAGAGGAATGCAATGATCGGATCAACGCTCTATGCCTAGGTCTTGGCAAAGAAAGGATTAACCCAAGTACGATGTCGACCCAACTGGACCTTCATGAGAAGCAACTCACTCGTTTCAGGCAGCTAATTGTAAACCATGAAGAACGTTTTGACGAGTTCACCGCATATATCGAAAATCTTCCACCGCCCCGAAAGTTAAATCATGGTACATTGGCAATGGTAGATGGAGGTGTAATTGTACGTTGTCCTAGCACATCTCAGTTTCCTGTGGCGCAGTTTATATTTTCCTCTTTAATCCGTTTGAGTGTTGTTGTGTCGTTTCGGGAATAGGTAGAATTGATGGACAAATTTTTAACTATTGTCCATTATATTAAGTTACTTGGTCCACTGTTGCTTTAATAATCGGCTAACTATGTCTATGTCTGTTATTTTCGACTTTAATATTAATAGATTTTAATGTTATTGACGGGACAGTAGAGTCTGGGGACACAATATGTAATACTACTCTCCGATAGATCGAAATGAGAGGTTTCTTCAGTAAAACTTCCTGCAACTATCGATCCTTCCACTTTTGCAAGATTTTTGGCCTTTCCTTTTAGATGTCCCATGAATCGCTCGAACGGGTACATCCATCGAAATTGCACAGGCCCTCCAAGAGCTGCTTCATGCGGTAGGTGGATTGGAAGATGTTCCATCACATCAAAAAAAGATGGTGGAAATATTTTCTCCAAATTACAGAGCAACACTGGTATATTATTCTGTAATTGCACAATGCCCTCGTCTGTAAGTGTTCGTGTGCATAGATCCCTGAAAAATGCTCCAATGCCTACACGTTCATAGTTATTATAATCACACCACTGAAATAATTTAATAAAATGACAAAACTATTTCAATAATTAATGTAATTAATTAATATGTACCAGCAATTGCTTCGTGGACGGTTGTCGGTAAGAGCTCAGCCAATGCAAAGGGTAATAGTCGTTGCATGAAAACATGGCAATCGTGGCTCTTCATACCGGCAAGTTTTTTGCCTTGTTCAATACATCTTGAGAATTTGGACACATAACCATCCGGAAACTTCACTTCTGAAGCAATCCAGTTAAACAACGTCTGTTTCGCATCCCCAGACAACCGAAAGATCGGAATCGGTAATTTACCATCTCTTGTAATATGTAACTCGCTTCTTGAGCAGATTTCGGCCAAGTCCAACCTTGATTTGAAGTTGTCTTTACTCTTTCCCGTTCCTTGCACATTCAAAATCGTATTCATGATGTTATCGAAAAAAATTTTCTCGATGTGCATCACATCAAGGTTGTGCCGTAGTAGGTGATCTTTCCAATATGGGAGTTCCCAAAAGATACTCATTTTGTGCCAATTGTGAGAACTCCCATATCCGTCAGGCATGTTCGCTGTAGTGTGCCAATTTCCCCCACGCTTACATGTTTCCTGAGCACCATAATAATCAATCTGCTCAAACAAATCATTCCCTGACATATAAACTGGGGGAGGAATACGCACAACCTTGTTCTTTTTGAACAACTTCTTGTTCTTCCGATACGGATGATGCAAGGGAAGAAAGCGACGATGACAATCAAACCAGCACGACTTCCTTCCATGCTTCAGTTGAAAGGCATCTGATCGATCCATGCAATATGGACAAGATAACCTTCCGTGCGTGGTCCATCCCGATAACATCCCATACGCTGGGAAGTCACTAATGGTCCACAATAGCACTGCCCGCATTGTAAAATTCCGTTCCTGTGAATAATCAAATGTGCGTACACCTGTATACCATAATTGTTTCAACTCATGAATCAAGGGTTGCAGAAATACATCAAGGGATCGTTTTGGATGCTTAGGACCCGGTACCAGAATACTCATAAACAAGACTTCCCTTTGCATGCACATTTCTGGTGGCAGATTGTATGGCGTCAATATCACAGGCCATAAAGAATATTGTCTCCCAGACAAACCAAATGGACTAAATCCATCAGTGCATAAGCCAAGATAGACATTCCTACTCTCGTTAGCAAAGTCAGAATGTACCGTCTGAAAGTGTTTCCACGCCTTTGCATCTGACGGATGCGTAATCTCCCCATCATTCGTTGTATGTTCTGCATGCCATCTCATTGCCGCCGATGTCCTTTCCGATTGGTATAACCGTTTCAATCTATCAGTGATAGGCAAGTACCACATACGTTGGTATGGGACACGGCTCCTTCCGGTAGTTGGTTGATATCTTGGCTTCCCACAAAATCGACATTCCTGTAGCTTATCATCGTCTTTCCAGAAAATCATGCAATTGTCAATGCAAACATCAATAATTTCCGAAGGTAGCCCCAGACTAGCAACTAATTTCTGTATTTCATAGTAACTCCCTGCAGAAATATTATCTTCTGGCAAATACTCTTTAAAAAGCTCAGCCCATGCGTCCATGCAATTTTCAGTTAGGTTATTATCACTTTTAATTGTCATCATCCTAGATGCCAATGAAAGTTTAGATAACCCCTCTCTACATCCCTCATAGATAGGTTGATCTGCAGCGTCTAACATATCATAAAAATGTTGTGCTTCAACATTGGGTTCTTCCCTAGTATCATCAGCAAATGCAGGAATAGATTCATGAAATGCATCAGTAACCATATCATGAAACCTATTTCCCTGTTGATCCCTTTCATAATCTTCAAACATATTTTGGCCATAATTATAATTATCATTATAATTCGGTTGATCAACACCATCACCCGTACTACTACTTCCGGCACCAAGATTATAACCCTCCCCATGTGAAAACCAGATATAATAATTCGGCATAAATCCTCTATTATATAGATGTTTCTTCACAATATCAATATCCAAATATTGAGTGTTCTTGAAAGTTTTACATGGACAGAATATGTTACCATCACCCCTCGCATATGGGTTGTTAGTGGCCTGGTGGATGAATGCTCGCAACCCGCTACGATACTCTTTCGTCACTTCTCTTGTCTCCGGATATTTTCGATTATACATCCAACTTCGTAATGCATATGCTTCATTCTGCGACGCCATTCTTCCTAAGCTCTCAGAAAACGATATCTTGATTTTTTTTTTTTTTTGTATTTTCTCTGTTTTTTTTTTGTAAGCTAGTTTTTTTTGTTGTGAAATGAGAGATCTCACGTTACGGTATTTATAGATTTTTTGTAAAATTTTGCGACTGAATTGCTATGGAATTGCGTCTAATTTGCGGCGGATTTGCGAGGAAACCTTCCCTCGCAATAATTAGGTACAACATTTAAAACGTGTTTCACCTAATTTTCTACCCATTTTTACTAACCATCGCAAATCCGTCGCAAATTTGCGACGAAATTGCGATGGAAACAAGTCACCCGTGCAAAGTCTTCGCAATTCCCTCGCAAATTTGCGATTTTAAATTTTCGTCGCAATGTCATCGCAAATCAGAGGGTATTTCATCGCAAATTGCGAGGGATATTTTCCTCGCAAACTTGCGATGAATTTGCGACGAAAACCAGTTTCCTCGCAAATTCATCGCAATTCCGCCGCGTTTTTGCGACGGAAATTTCCGTCGCAAATAGCCTGTTTTCTTGTAGTGAGAAGTTAATTCGTCAACGAAATGAATAAGATAATTATAATACTTATGTCTCTGAGTTAAATCAAGCTAACTAGAGTAATAGTAGACAAAAAATTTAAAATTTCGTCAAGCTGCAAGCTACTGTGTAGACATGTTGTGATAGTAGTAGACAAATAAAAACAGATGAAAAAAGTCAGGAAAACATACGTCTAATGTGTAAACATCTTCTGAGTTCGGAAGTTAAAAAATAAAATTAAAACCAGATAGAAAAAGTCAACGATAATAAGTCATAAAAGATAGGTCGCCAGACCAAAAACAGAATGCCATAGTCAGTCAGATAGAGAGTGGACAAACTCCTCGTACAATTCAACAGTGTACTTCATCCTGAACTTTTCCACCATTTCAAAAGAAAGACCGCCCAAATTAAGGCCCTGAGAGTGAAGCTCCACAAACATGACATACAGGGGGCCAGAGTCGTCGGGCATGTAGTTTTGCAAAACTTCTAGGTGAAAGGTCGAAGGGGGGGGGGTTTCCTTTAAGCTGGATAGAGAGAAGGCCTTCAATTACGAGTGGCAGGATGTGAACAATAGGTTTCATAATCTTCACCATCGACTTCTCGGTGTGGGCACGGGAGAATGGATCTAGAATGGATATATTGGCTTGTTTGAGGTTGATGACTAACGAAACCCAATGGCCTTTCCCCCATTCCTGGAAATGATCAAGAATTAGAGTGAATTAAATAATTCGTCAAGCTGAAATCAATGTATATTGTGTAGACATGTTGTGTTACTACTAGACAAGGTTCTAATCGGTGGACAAATAATGTAACGAAGTGGCAGGAGGTGGACAACTTACTAAATTCTGAGAATTCTCCTCCTCACTTTCTGAGTTGACCTGAAAGAATAACATATAATGGACTATATAAAATGACGAAACAAAAAGTAAGTATTATTTGTAAAGTAAAATAATTACCTCTTCTTCTTCGCCATCTACATCAGCACTCTCAGTGGCTTCTTCATCACCGACAGAGTTTGGCTGAATAAAGAAAGTGTTTTGGATATCAAAATTTATATCGTCGGGAAGTGATGATGGAAATTTTACCTGTTGTTCATGTAAACATACATCATCAGTTGGTTGTCCACATTCATTGGATTTTTGCGGTGACGGAACGACTTCTGTTTGGAGGTCTTTAGTGATATCAATATTGTCCACGAGAGAAACCTTGTGACAGAAAAACTTAATAATTAGGTGGACATGAACATACATGTAAACATGATCGTGAAAATTTAACATGTTCCTCATGTAAACATACATCATCAGGTGGTTGGCCAGAATCATTAGTTTTTTGGGGTGATGCAACGACTTCTGTGTGGAGGTCTTTGTTGATATCAATAGTGTCCACGGGAGAAACCTTGTGGCATAAAAACTTAATAATTAGTAGAACACATAATACGTGCAACAAAGCCTGAGTTTCATATCCTACACAATCTCATTTAAATTCGTTGGAAACGACACGAAAAAATATGTAACATGGTCAGAAATATAAACTGCACCAAGTTCGTAAACAGACAGTCTGGTGGACAAACGATGTGAATTGTGGACAATATCAAAATAAGTTATGCAAACAAACCTCAGCAGTAGTGTCCTTCTGACCTAAGTGTAGTTCTTGGCCCTCTTCATGAGTAGATTCTGGTTCGACCATGTTTTGGTCGGCTACACCCACTTCCTGTAAAAGATCAAGAATTATACTAAATTAAATAATTCGTCAAGCTGAAATCAATCTACTGTATAGAGATGTTGTGATAGTAGTATGTGGACATATTTGGATAGGAGCATATTCAAAGTGGACAACAGGTGGAGAACTTACATTCTCAGAATTCTCTTCTTCACTTTCTGAGTTGACCTGAAAGAATAACATAGAATGGATTATATAAAATGACGGAACAAAAATGAGATTTAATTGTAAAGTAAAATAATTACCTCTTCTTCTTCGCCATCTGCAGACGAATGATCTCCACAGTTCCCATCTTCATCGCCATCCGACCGGTCGCTACCTTCTACCGCACTTGGATCTACTCCATCTCTGGCACATCCATCATGATGGACTTCCTATACGTTTTTAATAATTTGAGGGACACCTTCGTAACCAGACCAGTCTAGAATTCCGAAACTCCCAACTAGCTTCTCTAAAGACATAGGAATATGGTCCACCGAAAGTGGTGACTTGTCTACATCAACGGGAGACTTGTCTACATCAGTTGTAGATTTGTCAACTGGTTTTGATCCGATGTCTAACTGCTCGGTACTCTTGTCCACCAATTTTGACTTAGCGCCATTACTTTTGTCCACGACGTTCGGAATCGGGGATGGGATTCCGCCTCCATGACGGAGCTTACTAATAATTTCGTCGAAAATCTCATCCTTCATCAGGGACTTCTCCAAAAAAAGTATATTCGCAATTTCAGAGTTGTGTTCAGAGATTCTTCTATCAACATATTCCTTCACCTTCTTGAAGTCATTCAGTCCATCATTAACTCCATCAGATGGAGACCGGGGAGAGGGGTCAGAGACTTTAGCCTTGCCTTTTAAAACTCTTCTAGCCTTAGCAGATGCTGGGATATCCAAAATCTTTGTAGTGTTGGTGGGTTTCTTCTGAACTTTGGGCGGGACACACATTAGTGGCCATTCATAATAGCCACCTTGCAAGATTTCTTTTGAAAATTTGAAACCATTATCAATTAGACGTTGAAGGTACTCAACAGACGGATCCTCTACATCTTTGACCAATGAGTTTACATCCTCGTATAAACCGTCCTCCGCCGCCAATATGGGCATGATGTCAAGCTGAAATGAAATGGCCACAATTATTAATTATGATGGGTAATTTCGAGAAACACTAATAGAAATTAAACACTAATGAAAACACTTTTGTCCATTGTTTTCCTTATCAGAACTTACATTGGGTGTATTCTCAATCTCCATAATATTAGAATTGTGAAATGAGTTTAGCTGGGACAAACTCACAATAGACCTGTCAGTGAAAGTTTGTTCATCATCAGAGTCGGACAGGAATCTCTCAAGAGCAGGAATAGCCTTGAAGAAAAACAATTGGAAAGCCAGGGTAAATCCATGAGTGGTTGTGTGAGAGTGATTGAGTTTTTCGATCAACTCATCGATGGATTTAGTCTTCTTGCTTAATTTCACCATCCGCAAAGTAAGGACCCATGATTCACGACCCCAAGAATATTGTTCGAAGGATTCCAAATCCTTCACCATCTCGACAACCTCCTTAGAAGCTTTTACAGGCTGACTTTTACATAAGCGAATTCCTTCAACGATGACAATCATGGCCAAACGAATCCTTCTCCACCCAGGCATCTTCTCGTCAACTGGTTTTCTTTTGTCCACTTTAAGTCAACGGACAATCTTTTTGATAGTGACACTGTTTTCCTTATCAGAAATTAGTTTGTTCCAATAGTCCCCGTCACTGCCTGGGGTTTGCATTGCCTTAATCGTTGAGGGATCAGGATACTGTCTACACTGTAGACCAGTTGTAAGGCCGAACTCACGAAGAGAGAAACGGATAGGTTGTCCACCAAAAACGAACCAAATTTCGTTCTTTTTGTTGGTTCGGAGTGATCGGCAAAGCATTTGATGTACCAGTTTGCCAGAGAGAGATGATTTACGAACAGGGAGTTGCAAGAGTGAACCGAAACAAGAAGCATGGAGGTAATTTTATTCTTGAGTTCCTTCAAGGGCTTCGACAAGATCAAGCAGAAACTGAGGCTTCGAGTACGAATTAAGGCGACCTTCCGGAGGATAGCGATTTGTCGCATATAGCCTGATAGGAAGCAAATCTGGGTTGAACTCATCGCTTTCTACGGGCAGAGGCTTGGCAGACGAAGTTCTTCTCTTCGACGGCTTAGGTTTCTTTTTGGAAGACATTATCGCCGCCTGTTTGTTGTTGGGGTGAATTGGTCCACAAATTACTAATATATACGATGGACATAATAAAATAAACAAACATATGTTTCGGTGACCCATGGACTTGGTATATCCAATGGACATAATATATAAAACATGGACGAAATAAGCAAAGTTTTGGTAAAACGGTGGACAAAATATAGAGCTGTGAAGAATTTCCATGCGGAACGGTGGACAATATAAACGACGATGGACAAAATATATGCAAAAATATATGAAATTGAGTAAGAAACCAAACAAAGATTGTGGACGAAAGCCACACACAACAACCATAAGGCTTTTATAATAGCGGTAAAAATAAAGGAAGACTTTGTATGTGAAACAATGGACAATTTATCATGACGATGGACAAAAATTATGCAACGTAACAAATGAATCTTGTAAATTTGACTTGTTAATAAGTAGGGTCTGTAAAAAATTGACTTCTAAACAACCAATTGAGGGGTGAAATTGTGTACGCAAACAAACGAGCACGAAAATGAAATAAATAAAAGAAAACCAGAGAACGAGACTATGGGGTATGGTTATCAAAGAAGCAGAACAAGACTTACCACAGATTAAATGGGTTTTCGTATGAAGAAATGGAAGAAAGGAGAGTCAATGTTAATGGAAGAAATAAAAGAAATTGTTCGAAAGAAAATGAAACGGATTGCGCTTCTTCTCCCAAGAAACAAAAAGTGAAGCGCAAAAACCAAGGCTATGAATATAGCCTTCCTTCTCCCTATGGACGCAACTGTAGAGTCGCTTCGTTTCACTGACATGGTTTGGTTAACTTACAGGGGGGTAAATGGGACATTTACCACGCTGTAAGTGGTAATTTTGATAGAGTTTTGAGATTGTGGTAGATTGAGAAATATGTTTTAGGAATTATGGTATAGCTCGTAATTTGCCCTTTTTTGGATTAATATATGAAAAAGGACCTATATAGTCCATATATATTTTATCAAGAACAAAGATGAATATCGTAAATGAAAAAAAAACATATATCGTAGATGATCAGATATTATTCTATATTACAATAATGTTAAGTATTTTATTACAAATGAGTAATATAATAGTTTATAATATTTATGTTACATAGATTTTTTTTTTGTCAACATGTTACATAGATTTATTCATAGAAAAACAACTAGATAAAAAAATGACGAGAAGAAGAGAATATGCACTACACAGTTAAATTCTACCTATTATTTGTAAAAATGACATATGATAAAAACAGTAAATTGTTATAAAACATCTTATGGACTCATTAACCGGCCCATTAGGTTTTACTCTTTTCTATTGTACTCTGAGCTCTATATTTATTGTTCCAGAGATCATTAATAGGAATAAGTTTACAACACGTTATCAGCACGAGGCTCTAACCAACTAAGCCCTAGCCGCCGCTTCTTCTCCTCCTCCGAGCCCTAGCCGCCACTTCTTCTCCTACCTTGAGTCGGTTTGAAAACCGAGGTCTTTAGCTCCCGGTTCCTTTTTCCAGTCAGAACCAAAAAGCGTGATCAAAGATGTCGAACATTCAAAAGGTTGAATTCGAGGCACTCAATGTCTCAGGAGATAACTATCTCCAGTTAAATTCTACCTATTATTTGTAAAAATGACAGATGATAAAAACAGTAAATTGTTATAAAACATCTTATGGACTCATTAACCGGCTCATTAGGTTTTACTCTTTTCTATTGTACCCTGAGCTCTATATATATTGTTCAGAGATCATTAATAGGAATAAGTTTACAACACGTTATCAGCACGAGGCTCTAACCAACTGAGCCCTAGCCGCCGCTTCTTCTCCTCCTCCGAGCCCTAGCCGCCGCTTCTTATCCTACCTTGAGTCGATTTGAAAACCGAAGTCTTTAGCTCCCGGTTCCTTTTTCCAGTCAGAACCAAAAAGGCGTGATCAAAGATGTCGAACATTCAAAACGTTGAATTCGAGGCACTCAATGTCTCAGGAGATAACTATCTCCAATGGGCCCTTGACACTAAAATTTTTCTCAACTCCAAAGGCCTAGGTGAATGCATCATCGATGATAACACCGCATCTCTCAAAGATCGGTTCCAGGCGATATTTCATATCCGCCATCACCTGACCGAGAGCCTCAAAAATCAATATCTCACGATTGAGAATCCACTCGACCTTTGGGTGGCACTGAAAAAGAGGTATGACCATCAGAAAACGGTCCTATTGCCCCAAGCCAAGTTCGATTGGAAGAACCTACGGTTCCAAGATTTCAAATCCGTGGACGCCTACAACTCCGAACTCTTTCGGATTGTTTCACTCATGAAACTCTGTGGCGAAGAAGTGTCTGATCATGATCTTCTTGAGAAGACATTGTCAACCTTCAACACTCAGAATATTGTGCTTCAGCAACAATACCGTGGAATGAAACACACGGCATATGAGGATTTGATCTCTTGCTTACTCCTAGCGGAGAAAAACAATCAGTTGTTGATGAAGAATAGTGCTCAAAGGCCCCCGGGATCAGCCCCACTCCCAGAAGGAGCCAATAGAGAATCCAACTACGTCCAGCGTGACAGATCCTCTGATCGTGGCCGTGGACGTGACAACGGACGTGGGAAGCGTGGCAATGGACGTGGGAATTCGAACCGAGGCAACCGACCTAACCTCAGTTACAATCACGGTAAAGGTCGTGGGATCTCCAAACCGACCCATGCAGCCAACTCGACCAATCCATCCCCTTGCCACCGATGCGGGATGTCAAATCATTGGTCCAAGAACTGTCGCACTCCCAAGTTCCTTTGTGAGCTCTATCAGAAGCACGGGAAGGCTAATCCTGAAGCTAATCTGGTCCACCAAGATTATGAAGGTGACTTCAAGGATGAGAAGGTTGATCCCATGGATTACCAAACCTCCGACCTACTCGATTAATCTCGACATCTGAACATTTCGATTTATTCTTGATTTTATTTTCATTTGGGATTTGTTTTATTTAGATTTGATTTACATTTCAGAACTTATGTCTTTTATTTCATTTATGAATTTATTATGGTTTATTTAAATTTAAATCATACCTCTTGTTTAATGAAGATATGCATGAGAACATGGATATCATTGTGGTGGATAGTGGATCCAGCCACACCATATTAAAAGACAAGACCTATTTCATAAATCTCATAATAAAAACCGCAAACATTAGCACCATAGCGGGTACCTCGAGCCTAATAGAGGGCCACGGCCAAGCCCATGTGTTGTTATCAAACGGCACACATCTAGAAATACTAGATGCGCTATACTCACCCATTTCAAAGAGAAATCTTTTGAGCTTCAAAGACATAAGACTAAATGGTTTCCACATCGAAACCCAGGGTGAAGGGAACAAAGAATCATTACTGATCACTAAAGTCTCACACGGCCATAAACAAGTCCTTGAGACTATACCTGCACTATCTACTGGCCTTTACTATGCTAAGGTCAGTATGATTGAGGCTAATGCTGCTATCAAAGCACGGTTTAAAGATTACACTATTTGGCACGACCGGCTTGGTCATCCCGGTACGAACATGATGCGTAAATTAATTCAAAGTTCTAAAGGGCACACCCTTAAAGAAAACCGAGTCTTCCCTCAACACCTCATGTGCACAGCTTGCTCACAAGGGAAGTTGATCACTCGGACTTCACCAGTCAAATTGTCCAAAGAGACCTTGAATTTTCTGGAACGAGTACAAGGAGACATATGTGGACCGATCCACCCACCGTGTGGGACGTTTCGGTACTTCATGGTTCTAATTGACGCATCGACCCGCTGGTCGCATGTCTGTCTATTGTCTTCTCGGAACCAAGCATTTGCTAGGTTATTGGCCCAAATCATCAGGTTGCGAGCCCATTTTCCAGATTTCCCACTTAAGACTATACGTCTTGATAATGCTGGTGAATTCACTTCCCAAGCGTTTAATGAATATTGTATGGCCATGGGGGTAAGTGTAGAACATCCCGTGGCACATGTCCATACACAGAATGGATTAGCTGAATCATTCATTAAACGAATTCAATGGATTGCTCGACCATTACTTATGAGGTCGCAGCTCCCGGTCTCAGCTTGGGGACATGCAGTCTTACATGCTGCTGAACTAATACGCATCCGGCCATCTAGTGAGCATAGATATTCACCATCCCAACTGCTAACGGGTCATGAGCCAGACATCTCCCATATTAAGACATTTGGGTGTTCAGTCTATGTACCCATTGCACCACCACAGAGAACTAAAATGGGACCTCAAAGGAGGATGGGAATATATGTTGGTTTTGATTCTCCCACCATTATCAAATATCTCGAGCCGACCACAGGAGACCTATTTAAGGCCAGATATGCGGATTGCCGATTTGATGAATCGGTATATCCTGTCTTAGGTGGAGAGACACACAAGCTGGTAAAGGAACTTTCATGGAATCAAACATCCTCACAATGGCAAGATCCTCGGACTCTAGAATGTGATTCAGAGGTCCAAAAGATTATACACTTACAAAAGCTAGCTAATCAATTGCCAGATTCCTTTGCTGACCCGGACAGAGTAACTAAATCGTACATACCAGCTTGTAATGCACCAGTACGAATAGATGTCCAAAAGGGACAGACTCAAGTTGCTACAGAATCTGCATCACGTAATAAACGTGGCAGACCATTAGGTTCCAAAGATAAGAATCCCCGAAAACCAAAGAAAGGTGCAACGGTTGAAACCGGGATTCCTGAAATAACAGACATAGCCGCGGCTGAGATTCACCCTAGTGAACCGATACAAGAGGTTTGGGACGCCAAATCTCAAGGTTCCGAAGGGATCAATAATAATGAAATCTCTATCAATTATAGCATGTCTGGAACTCAATGGAACAGAAAAGATGTCGACATAGATGCAATCTTTGCATACAAGGTAGCACTTGAGGTTGCGCACACGCAAGAGGATCTAGAACCCACGTCTATAATTGAGTGCACTCGTAGATCAGACTGGCTAAAATGGAAAGAAGCCATAAACGTGGAGTTAAACAGTCTAAAGAAAAGGAATGTGTTTGGTCCGATCATAAGGACACCATTCGATACTAAACCAGTGGGCCACAAATGGGTCTTTGTGCGTAAAAGAAACGAACTCGGTGAAGTCGTTAGATACAAGGCACGGCTTGTAGCACAAGGATTCTCACAGAGACCTGGAATCGATTATGAAGAGACTTATTCTCCTGTGGTGGATGCAACTACTTTTCGATTCCTCATAAGTCTGGCTGTAAGAGAAAACTTAGATTTGCGGTTAATGGATGTTGTAACCGCATATCTCTATGGACCACTGGACAATGAAATCTATATGAGATTACCAGATGGCATCGAGATTAAAGATAAGCATGCATCTCGAGATCAGCACTGCATTAGGCTGAACAAATCCTTATATGGACTGAAACAAAGCGGACGTATGTGGTATAACCGGTTAAGCGAATATCTCATCAGAGAAGGCTACAAAAACGATCCGATCAGTCCATGCATCTTTATCAAAAAATACGAAAACAAAGGATTTGTGATCATAGCAGTATACGTGGATGATTTAAACATCCTCGGAACATCTGGTGAAATCGCCCAAACAGTAGAATGCTTAAAAGCAGAATTTGAAATGAAAGACCTGGGCAAAACTAAATTCTGTTTGGGGCTACAACTTGAGTACATCAAAGATGGAATCCTTGTGCATCAATCGACATACATTGAAAAAATACTCAAGAGATTCAATATGGACCAGGCCCACCCATTGACCAGCCCAATGGTTGTGAGGAGCCTAGGATTGGACAGTGATCCATTCGGTCCAAAGAAGGACGATGAAGAAGTTCTCGGTCCTGAAATGCCATACCTCAGTGCCATAGGAGCATTAATGTACTTGGCTAGTCACACTAGACCAGACATCTGTTTTGCCGTGAGTCTCCTAGCTCGTTTTAGCTCATGTCCAACTAAAAGGCACTGGAACGGTATCAAACACATCCTAAGGTACCTACAAGGAACTAAGGACTTAGGATTGTTTTACACTAACCACAACAAGGATGGGCTAGTTGGTTTTGCTGATGCAGGATATCTATCGGATCCGCACTGTGCCAGGTCTCAGACTGGCTATGTTTTCACGCATGGAGGAACAACTATCTCTTGGAGATCTATGAAGCAGACAATCGCTGCCACCTCATCTAACCATGCAGAAATCTTGGCCATTCACGAAGCTAGCAGAGAGTGTGTTTGGCTGCGATCCATGACCCAACACATCCGATCAGATTGTGGTATGGACGAAGATAAAGAGCCTACGGTGATGTTTGAAGACAATGCGGCTTGTATTGCTCAGCTCAAGGACGGTTACATCAAAGGGGATCGGACGAAGCATATTCTGCCCAAATTCTTCTTCACTCATGAGCTACAGAAGGATGGTCAGGTCAAAGTTCAGCAGGTCCGATCAAGTGAGAATTCAGCCGATCTATTCACCAAATCATTGCCGACTTCAACACTCCGGAAGCTCATTTATCAGATTGGGATGCGTAGACTTAAAGATCTACAGTGATGCTCAAATCAGGGGGAGTAATGCGTGTTGTACTCTTTTTCCTTCACCATGGTTTTTCCCACTGGGTTTTCCTGGTAAGGTTTTAATCAGGCAACATTCCCCAGCGCATTATAGAGACCCCGGTTGAGTATCGGTCACGGTTATTTTGTCCAAAGAGGAGTGTTATAAAACATCTTATGGACTCATTAACCGGCCCATTAGGTTTACTTTTTTCTATTGTACCCTGAGCTCTATATATATTGTTCCAGAGATCATTAATAGGAATAAGTTTACAACATAAATAAGTTAGTTCATATATTGCAAGTGTATTTTTATAATACAAATTACATACGAGTTTATATAACATATATTGGATTTTTTTTTACGTAATATTACTTGCAAAAAACACATCTATTATTTATCTTTTTGCCACTACATTTGTTTTGTAAATTTAACCATAAATTTGATTATGTTGTAAATAACTCCAAAAAAAAAGAACAGAAATTTTTTAACAACATACAGACACACAAGTAAGAAGTGCAGATTTCCAACTCTGACTAGATTCAGAGACTACATGCAAGTAGGGATGTTATGATGGGTTTGGAAACTCATTTGATAAATGGGTACATTGTTTAAATTTAGACCTATTTAAACCCATTTAAAGAAAAAAATTAAATGGAGTTAAATGGATTTTTCCATTTAAACCCATTAATTAAATGGGTAAGCCCATATATTAAATGGGCACCCATCTAACCTATTTATAAGATTTCTCTAAAGATTTTCTTTTTACATTAACAATTAAAATTAGTTTATAAATTTCAAAAAAATAGTAAATAAAAACAATAAAATCATTACATTTAATACTAAAATTTTCCCGCAATAAACACGATTCTACAATTTTTCCGCAGTAAATACAGTTTCACATTTTTATACGAAAAAATAGCGAGTTAAAATTTTCCCGTCAAAAACATGATTTCGTAATTTTCCGGCCAAAATCGTGAGTCCGTATTTTTCCCGCCAAAAACGTATTTCCGTAATTTTCCCGCCAAAAACGTGATTCCGTAATTTTCCCGCCAAAAACGTGATTCCGTAAGTTTCCCGCCAAAAACTTGTTCCCGCATTTTTCCGGCCAAAAACGTGATTTCGCAATTTTCCAGCCAAAATCGTGAGTCCGTATTTTTTCCGCCAAAAACTTGTTTCTGTAATTTCCACCAAAAACGTGATTCCGTCATTTTCTTGGCAAAAACATGATTCCATAATATTCCCGCAAAAACTGTGTTTCCGCAATTTTCCCGCCAAAACATGATTCCGTAATTTTCCGCAATTAATACGGTTTCTCAAACCAAATAAATATGGTTTCACAAACCCATAATTATCAATTAAAATATAATAATTAGTAATTAATTTAAAGAAAAAAAATCATTACACCTAACTTAAATAGACTTAAATGGGTATTGTAACTTTGGCAATGTTAAATGGGCAGGGTTATATAGGTCTAAAACTTAAATGAGTTTATATGAGTTTAAGGTTAAATAAGATAGGTTTAAATGGGGTGAGTTTAAATGGGGTGGATTAGCCCATATTAACATCCCTACCTGCAAGGCAAGTAATTAAGGCTCTACCATCTCCATTTTTTCCTCGTTTAAAATGAGGCACACGATTGTCCATATATGATAATAGTTTATTAGTTTTGGTTGGCCGGTAACATTAAGGGAAGGTGAAATGTTACAAAAAATGCATTTAGGTGTAATAGAGGGACAATATTATTTAAACGAATACAAAACTTAATTTACTTGGAAGACTAAAGAAAAACAGATTTTTTTATTGTTATCAAAATGTTCTAAGTAGTAGTGAATTATTATGCTAATTGGCAAGGTTATCAATCAAATCGTCAAACAAGATAAATATAAAATGTGTAAAACGAGAAATGATAAGTTGAATATGAATAGGAACCTAACACCAAATACATTATAATTAATCCCAACTCAAAAAGCTTTAAAATCATCATCACCTTCCATATGCTATTCCATCTTCAAACATATCTCACCCTCTAAACATATCCAGGCAATAAAGAAAAAAAAGAGAGAGTAAACACAATTATGGTGAACTTTGTGGAGTCACAAAAACCTTTGTTGTACAGTCTCATGAAATTAGCCGGCGTCATTCCCTACACCGTAGAGACTGAACCGGGGACGAAGATGAACTTCTGGATTCCCAAAGAAACCCTAAGAAAACCCAAAAAAAAATCTGACAAAAACTCTGTCATGGAACCCAAAAAACCTACGAAACCAGTTCTCTTGTTCATCCACGGCTTTGCAGCTGAAGGGATCGTGACGTGGCAGTTCCAGGTTGGATCATTAGCCAAGAAGTACTCAGTTTATATACCGGACCTCCTCTTCTTTGGTGGGTCTTACTCCGACAAGCCGGACAGGTCACCAACGTTTCAAGCCCACTGTGTAGTCAAGTCTCTTCGTATCCTCGGCGTGGATAAGTTTTTCCTTGTAGGGTTTAGTTACGGTGGCATGGTGGCTTTCAAGATCGCCGAGGAGTACCCTGAGATGGTCCGAGCCATGGTGGTGTCAGGTATTAACACTCAATCATAGTAGTTACAAAATACCGTAAATTATTGTAAGACCCTAGATTCATATATATTTTTATACACTGTAATCTCATTCTTTAAATCTACGTACAATAAGAACCTATTTCATTATCAGGTTCGATACTTGCGATGACAGATACGATCAGTGAGTCTAATTTGAACAAGTTAGGGTTTAAGTCGTCGGCGGATCTTTTGTTACCAACTTCGGTTAAAGGACTCAAGTCTCTCTTCACCCTTGCTGTTCATAGACCCATGTGGTTCCCAAACCGGCTCTTCAAGGATTTCATTGAGGTACCTTACCTACTCAAACTTTGCAATTTATTATGTTCTCTCTATCTTAAACTCTTATCAACTTTTGTATGAAGTCTGCATTTGGTCAAATATTTACACGGAAATTGATCCCGGAGCTCGATAAATAGCTTGTAATAACAGCGAATCGAGTAATATTTTTCTATAAATAAATAATAGATAGGTAAATAGGACTATAGTATAAGTACTAGCTAGTACCTAGTTATGTTGTGTTCGCTTTGTTTTACTAACTCTATAATATAAAAATCTCATGAAAAAAGAAAGATAAATGAGTGTTGTTTTTACATATAAATAATAAACAAATATGGATATGTTAGACTTTTCATTAATTAGCATCATAACTAGCAAAACCTTCTATCTATTTGTGCAGAAACTTATATATTTGAACCCCTAATTATTAGTTAAATATCAATTTAGATTGTTATTTGTTCATAATTATTAATAAGAAAATAAATAATTGTCATTCGCTATATTAATGTACTTGTTTTTTGTAATATGTGAAGGTGATGATTACCAATAGGAAGGAAAGAGCAGAACTGTTAGAAGCTTTAGTCATCAGCAACAAAGATGTGACAATCCCTCGTTTTCAACAGGTTATATAAGATATATATATATAGATTAAAAAAAAGTCATTCACAAGAAAACATATGGAATTGTTTGTTTAGAGTAATTAAATCATTCTTGACTAATTAATATTTCTCTGTCGTAATGCTTATATATATATATATATAACCAATTTTATAAAGAATGGATCTTCTAGTGAGAAATAATCTGACAAATGTTTTTATGATTTCTAAAGAATTTAATCGTTAAAAATGTTATTTAAAAATTTTTGAAACTCAAAAATAAAAGAGTATTGTTTTTGGGTAAATTCTGAAATATCGTAGTTTGTATAACTAAAATCTAAACTACACTGAAATTTACTACTTCACGCATCAATTGATTTTTTTTTTCTTTTTTGGCAGAAAATACATCTTCTGTGGGGCGAAAGTGATCAAATCTTTAACTTTGAATTTGCTAAGAACATGAAAGAGTAAGTTTATTAATACATTATTATTATTTTAATTATTAAATATAATTGTATCTCATTTAAACTATGTTTTAAAGGCAACTAGGCGAAAATGTAACGATGGAGAGTATAAAAAAAGCAGGTCACTTGGCACATTTGGAGAGACCTTGTGTCTATAACAGACGTCTCAAAAAGTTTCTTGCTTCAGTTGACTCCGGAAACTAAATTATGTAATTGAATTAATACATAAATGATTTCCAAATCACACCGAATGAATTTATTTATCTTATTTTCTTTAATTAGTTTGAAAACTTCTGTCAAAAATAATGTAACCTTATGTATCTCATAAATAATATGGTTCATCGAAATAATGTAGTTTTCTCGATAACTTTTCTAGTTTATGTCACTGTTGTATTTTTCTATGAATTAGAGAATGGAGACCTTTTAGTTATAGGGCCAAACTTCCATGACAGCCTAATTACTGAAATGTCAATGGGTCAGAAGACATATTGAGTCCACTAAGATGTATTTTCTTTTTCTTACTGGACTCTTTAATTCTTATCCTTATAAATCTTTAAAAGGATAATTACATGCAAGTCATGGTAAAGCCAAATTATAGTGAAATGGGAGAAACTAAAATGTTCATTACTCGCACATCATTGTTCTTCTTGAGGAACTAGTGCATATTCTTCTTTAATCTAATGAATATGAAATCGAGTTTTCCTTAATATCACTTGGCTCCACCAGAATTCAAACTTTTAGTCTCGTATAGCTTTCATCTTTCGTCTTGTTCTTTTACATTTCCTTTGTGTCTAGGCATCGCATCGTTAGGTGTCTATAGTTGTGTTTAAAGTTTTTTTTAATTACTATTTCAGGAATGCTAGAAGAAAATATAAAAAGTATATTGTAACTTCAGTTATGAATTTAAATTATTGACAAAAAGAAAAGGAGAGAGTGAGAATAAAGTGTGCGACTCTTTCATTCCTAAACTCATCATTTCATGTACCATTCAAAAATATATGCTTTCACTAGCATTAACCATAAAACGGATTCTGAATAAACCCAATTACTTTACTGCTTGACCTGCTTATGCCCTACTATTAATAATAGGACGGCTAATCTACAGCCAAAAAAATACAAAAGTTGGACTGAGTGAACAAAAAACAAAAATTAGTAAAATTAATTAACACTCGGTCAATTGCCCGTGGTGTATTTATGAGCAAGTCCTCCTTGCATGCTCAATGCATTACACGAAGTTTAATCCATACATAAGAGCATCTATATTGTGAGATACTTCCAAATAAAAAGTAATTAAAAAAAAAAAGAGAAAAGAGAATAAATAGAGTCTCATGAAAGACTCAAATCACATGTCTTCTTACCATTTGTTCAATCTTTTTCAAAAATTGAAATATTTAATTATACAACTAAAATCTAATGAAATATTTGATATTTTTTAGGTTGAAAGATTCATTTAGAGACTCACTGATAGATATGGATGCTCTAAACATTCTTACTTTATTATAGTATAAAAATGATTATAAACAGATTACGAATTATGAAAATGTGCACAGAAATCTCCGAGGTTCTCAAATTAGCATAAAATGAGGTCAAGGACCTTGGCTCAAAACAAGGTTGTTAGTGAATCTCAGGTCCTGTGTTTATTGGTTTAGAGGTGTTATTGTTGGAACTTATTTTTACAAGTTGTATCGAACTATTTTTTCGAACAACTTTTTAAATTAAAGTTCAGTTGAATGAGAAATGATCCTCCAAAATTGGTTGTTTAAATACTACAAATTGGACAAATGATAAATAGTTTTATATTGGAAACATGAAGAAAAATCTTCTAATATATAAGGGATAATTTTTTGTGTAGACTCAAAGGCTTTAGACCAAAGTATGTTGTAAAGAAAAAAAATCATATCCAAACAAAATTGGGTTAGGCTTGAGTTTGAGTTTTGAGTTTGGGTAAATGAGCTAGAGGCTACATAACTTAGCTTTTTTTGTCCATATTTATGTTGATATTTGTGTTTGATTAGTCAACATAACAAACAAATATCTCCTCCTTTCAACATTGAAACCAACGAATTAATGACCATAAATTCGACACTGAATTCACGTCTCCGTGAATGCCCATATTAATGGAGCAGTTTTGCTTTTGCAAATAAAAGGGAAAAGAATTTTTTTTTTCACCGAATACAACAATGGACAATCTCATTCATAGACAACAAGAAAAAATCCCCTTCATGTCTCTTCTCTCTGTTTTTATGAGTTCTTAAGAATACACACATCACTAGCGTTCGTTAGGCTTCTAATTTTGGGTGGTGCAAATCAGAAAATGGTGCGGTTGTATCATGTGATTCTAATTGCATCAAACCGTCACACTACGGGCAATTAAAGAATTAGGGAAAGAGTGTCTCGCCTCCGCATAAATCATTCTTGGTTCATAAGATATTGGTATCAGTTTGGTAATTTTCAATTATATGTTATCATTATCTATAACAATTTTTCAGTTTGCCATACCTTAGAATTTGAGGTCCTACAGTCTTAATTCTTTAATTTGCGTTGTTATACTACCAAAAAACTGATTAATTGTTAAAGTTCTCTTAAGAACAGGAATTCGTACCTGCGTTGGAGACTTGGAGTATTGATTCGTTTCTTATTAAATACTTTTAATTAATTTCTGCAATTTATTCTGATTTTTCGTTTAAATTGTTGATTTAATTAGTTTATGCAATTTATACTATTTAACTCCGCATATATTGATGCATAGCTGGGATGATTATTCTATATACTGCAATTTATAATTTGCTTAGATTGCTGAATTATCTACCTAGATTATTTATGGAAGAAGGAAAAAATTACAATTGTTGTCGTCGATCTAGATAATTTATTGTTTATGCAATTTAATTTGTGTATTATTGCATAAAATATTGAATTTGAATTTTCTTTTTGTTTAGTATACTTATTAGTTTTGTTTACTGATGAACATATACGATTTTAAGTATGACTAACAACAATAACCAGACTTTGATTGACGGTCACAATAATGGTGCTCCACTCGGTAATGTAACCATTGGAGGTGGTGCTCATGAAAACGATTTAAGTGAGCCGACGCTCCAAATTCAGTTTGGGAGTGGTCTACCACATATGAACCAATCAGTGCCTAGCGCATTAAGCGTAGGACTGATGTCATATTGAAATTGAGATTTCATAAACGGGTGACGAATACTTGTGTGTGATCAAAAGTTTCAGAGTTTGTTTACTAGTTTTGATTGGATAAACTCAATACTAACTATGACGAGAGCTTGCGAGTTTCGGGTTTGCTTTCTCTTGCAAAAAGAGAAACATTATACGAATTCTCATTGGAGATTCTAATTTAAATGTTGCGATTGATTTTTAAGAAACCTACAATTTTTTCTGGTTTTTAAAAAACCTGTTATTTTCGGGTTGTTAAGAAACCTACAAATTTGTGGTTTTAAAAAATCTGAAATTGTTTTGTGCCTTTGATCATCACATACATTTGGTGTAGATTTATTGACTACATGGTTGGTGTAGATGTTGGTCATGATTGTATACAAATCATAAGTAGTTAGGTTGGAAAGCTTGAATGTTGACAAATGGTCAAAAATTCCACTTTGAAAGTTAAAGGAGAAATCTAAACTATGTATGTGTGTCGAGCCGTGTCGTATTGTGTCAGCCGGACCGGGGTTGAGATTTGAGATTTGTGAAATAGGATTATAATCCTAATGATTATTGTTATTTACGTAAATGTGTATAGGTTGAATAAATTAACAATTATCTCCTTTAATGTGAAATTATAAATTATGTAACAACAAATTTAATTCATCACAATTAAAGGTGATAGAGTCAAAGGCATAGAATTAAAATTCTCATAACGATCATATTCTCACATTGATTGCTCCATATAGTTGTTTGACTGTTGTTGTGTTTAATACACAAACATCGAGATTTATTGTCTCTAGTTTTCAATTTTCAAAAATTGAAATAGTCAACCGTAAACCAGTTTGGTTTGCAAATAATATTAATATAGTGTTAATATACTAATTATTCACTTGATACAAGTAATTTACAAACTTTTTCGAGAAGGCCTTTGGTGAGTTTCGCGAAACGGGGATGATCTTAACGATCATAAATGATTCTACAAACGTTCTGTTAGCAATTCATGTAGACGTTTACTAGCGGTTCAGAGAACATCTTTTGACGATATCAGCATGTATATAAAAATTTCTTAGAACGTTTGATGACGATATCCGCAAATTTTATTTATTTATGAAATCGAAGTTGAAAGCAACCTTGAAAAAACTATGAAAATAGTTATATGTGATAAAAGAGGCAAATTTGATGGGAATAAATGCATTCTTCAGAGAAATAACATTATTTTTTGAAAAAAAAATTGTTCTTTATTCATTTGAATCTAATGAATTTTTGAAAAAAAAAAAATTATGCACTTTTAGTGAGATGATTAATGCAAAAATGCATATCTCAAAGTTACTTCTAGAAAGGTGGGGGGGGGGGGGGGGAAACGATACTTACCACATAAAGTCATGGTCACATGAACTTTGAGGAGGTGAAGTGCATTGGTTCAAATACCTGAAAGTGTGGGGTGCATAGCAAAATTGTGTTCATGTACTAAGTTGCCACACGAGTCATTTAGCTTGTAATAACTGGAAAGTTATAACTAAAGTATTGAGATACGTGCGATACTTAACGTTATGGGCTGCATTAAACAATTAATCTCAAATGGAGTACTCTTCATAGATTATATCCAATCAAATGTCAACTTTGGATCCATTTATTAAAGGTTTGTCATAAGATTAAATTGAAAAATCATCAAGAGGAATGAAATTAAGCCTATGACTTAAGAGTGATGGTAACCCTACCTACGTGACTGGAGATCCCAAGATGTAGGTTCAAAGGAAAAACTATATCAAGCTGAATCTGCTAAGCGCACTAAGACTCTAATCTCTTCCCAGTTCCTAGGATGATGAATATTGTTTTTAATGATTTGAGTCAAAATCTTTGAGATATAAATGGAGTATTACATGATACTTTTTAAAACAAAGCTAATGAAAAATCACATTGTGAGTGTGAAATAGGACCGTTTCTAGGAGAATGAAGGTCATGCTATATTCTTCAAGTTCACTCATGATTAACTAGGCCAAAATGAACACAACAAAGAACCTAGTTTTGTGAGAAAATGAAGTTATGATATAGTTGTTGTCTAAGTTTACATTAAAGCTCGGGTGGTTCAAGACATCATGTTCAGTACCTGGTCGAGTAAATTCGACAGTTATTAAAATGAGTGGTTCAAAGCTGAACAATGCTACCATCTCAGATGTAGTGAATTTTTCGCAGGTATTCTCAAAAGTCCTTCTGTCGTGTAAGTCAGTCGAATCAGTCGAGTCGAGTCGTCATATGTTTAGAGTTATTTCTATTCATGTGGGGGATTTTTGGAACTTATTTTTACAAGTTGCATCGAACTACTTTTTTTAACAACTTTCTAAATTGAAGTTCAATTGAATGATAAATGAATGTCTAATTAGTTGCTTAAATAGCACAAATTGGACAAATGAGAAATAGTCTCATATTGGAAACATGGAGAAAAGTCTTCTAATATATAATAAAGGATTTTTGTGTCTAGGCTCAAAGCCCTGAGACCAAAGTATGTTGTAAAGGAGAAAACACATATCCAAACAAAATCTGGTTAGACTTGAGTTTGAATTTGGCCATTTGGGTAAATGTGTTAGAGGCTAAATAACTTAGTTTTTTTTTCTCATATTTGTGTTTGATTTAGCCAACATAACAAAAAAATATCTCTTCCTTTCAACATTGAAACCGACGAATTAATGGCCATAAATCCGGCACTGAATTCACGTCTCCATTAGTGCTCATATTAATGAAGCGGTTTTGCTTTTGCAAAGAAAAGAGAGAAGATATAGTTTCTTCAGCGAATACAATAATGGACAATCTCATTCATAAACAACAAGAAAAATTCCCTTATTTTTTCTGAGTTCTTGAGAATACACACATCACTAGGGTTCGTTAGGCTTTTGATTTTTGGTGGTGTAAATCAGAAGATGGTGCGGTTGTATCCTGAGATTCTAATTGCATCAAACCGTCACACTACAGACAATTAAAGAATTAAAGAAAGAGTGTTTCACCTCCGCACCAATTGTTCTTGGTTCATAAGTTATTGGTATCAGTTTTTTTTTATTTTTTCAGTTATGTATTATCATTATCTATAACAATTTTTCAGTTTGTCATACCGTAAAAATTGAGGTCCTAAAGTTACACATTTCTTGATACCAATGTTTTATTGATGGTTCTTAGAAAAAAAGTAAAGTTTTTTTTCAAAAATAGGCCGGTTTTATTCACTACTACGTGATGACGAACCCACCATGGGAGTTGCCAACTTTTGATAAAATTTGTATTTTCTGCATACAGAAGTGGAAACATTTTTTTAGGATATAAAAAACATAATTGGCAATCAAAAATGTAAATTAGCTTTTTTAATAGACTGCTCTAACATAGTGAAAATTGTGTCTTCTCCGACTAATGACCAGCTTTTAGGATATATGTGGAGAATCTTCAATATTTTTAATTTCTCGTCAAGAAAATATTAAAACGGTTAACTTGACACAAACTGTTCGTGGTCAGCTACATTAATGTCAGCCCCTAGAATGGCTTGATCAAACCATCTTGATAATATTAAGATGTTGACAAAATATATATATATATATATATATATATATATATATATAAAACAGCATAATGAATTAATAATTATTTTAATATTTATCAAATTACTCGGAAATTGCTCCATTACAAGTTGTCATCTCCGACATGTTTAAGAAAGTAAAGGTTGGAGAAATATTTTAACCTATTAAAAATTCAAATTCATATTGAAAATATTCTGTCGCCAGAGTATCCAGATGCATTACCCCTGGTCCTGTACTTCTTTTATTAATGTATTTTACGTCAATTTCTGTTTATCTATAGTATAAGATGTATTTTCGTTTTATATTATTATGAACTTTATCTAAAGGTTTTATCATTTTGTAATTAACGATTATGATAAATATATCTATATCGACGATCTATAACTTGTCAAACCAATTCATAACGGGTAACTTGATAATAAAATGAATGTCGTTGTCAAAAATCAAACTTGATTAAATATTTACATTGTGTTTTTTTTGTGTATATGTTAACAGCATGTATTACGTAAATTGTAGATTAAAATAGTGACTCATAATCATCACTAACAAATACCGCCATACTACATAGCTTACTTATTTGTATTTTCTTGTTTTCATGATCTGGATCGTTTATGTACTATATAATTTTTAAGGCTTTTTGCTAAACTAAACTCTTATTTGAAATCAATTCCAAAATTAGACCCTTCTTCATTTTCTTTTCAAAATGCCTTAAAATACCTTTCCCAGCTTCTTTTTCACAAAAATACATAGCGCAGACTTCTCCTGTGAAGTTTGGTAGCTGGGTTTGAAAAACAATAACCCAAAGATTCTCACGTAATAACGAAAATGCCATCGTCTTCAATAGTTCCCAACCACACTTACTGATGTAAGCCTCGAGGATGAGGATTACGAAACTCGAGCAGGATCCTTGATTCCACAAACGGTCGTCGGCGTTTTCTCAAGTTTCTCGAACGAGATGGTGATCTGACTCGATGGCGGACGCTTCTCTCGAGTGGGATCGAACAAAGGGATGGTGTTGGCGGTAGGAGGTGCACCACAGAGGTATGATTGACTCTGATACAGCACAGATCTCGTCTTCAAGGATTCACTCTTCGAAGAACAAGAACAAGAACGACTAGGGTTTTTAGCCTTAGAAGAAAATTCGATATTTTATTGATAGTAGGTTCAAAATCGGTTACACGGCTGCAAGGGGACTTTATAAACAGTCCTATCAGCTAGCCCTAGGGCCCATAAAGAAAGAAAATAAAAAGCCTAATACAAAGAAGTCCATCTAGAAAGCGAAAACAAAGAAATACATAAACTCAACGTTTAACTAAAACAAGAAAAGGAAACTATGAAGACGCGAATGTTGCTGTCGTTTCTGAGGTGGACTTAGCCGTTGAAAGGCTTGTTTGGACCTGCAAAGATCAGAAATATTGAGTAAAACTTACCTTGGCCTGCCTGGAGTCGCGTGACGTTGTCGTAGACTGTCGTGGAATCTTCGTGGAATTCCTCGGTGTCCTTGATGTAGCGTCGTAGTTCCTTGGGGCGTGTCGAGGAATCCTCGGGAGCTTGTAGGAAATCTTCGATGTTGGCTCGTGGTTCCTCGAGATGATGTGTGGTCGTGTTGTCGCGAGTCTTTGGGCATCTCGGGGAACCTTCGGAAGTTGCACGTGGATCGTTGACGCGGTACGTGGAATCCTCGGTAGCAGCTCGGGGATCCTCGGTACGGCACGGTAGCTCGGCACGATCAGTACGTGGTTCCTCGGTAGCAGCTCGGGAATCCTCTGCACGGCACGGTAGCTCGGCACGATCAGTACATGGTTCCTCGATAGCAGCTCGGGAATCCTCTGCACGGCATGGTAGCTCGGCACGATCAGTACGTGGTTCCTCGGTAGCAGCTCGAGAATCCTCGGTAGCAGCTCGAGAATCCTCGGTACGGCACGGTAGCTCGGCACGTTCAGTACGTGGTTCCTCGGTAGCAGCTCGGGAATCCTCGGTACAGAACGGTAGCTCGGTACGATCAGTACGTGGTTCCTCGGTAGCAGCTCGGGGAACCTCAGTTCGACACGGTAGCTCGGCACGATCGGTATGTGGAATTCCGTGGTCGACTCGTGGATGCTCGTGGATATTTGGTGTTAATCCTTTCCCAATGACGTTCATAAGGTCTTGCACGTCAAGGTTGAACCTCCTTCGAAGTTGCTTGTGTTTTGAACGAGTCATGGTGCCTTCCCTTACTTCGGGCACCGGGTTAGGTTGGATGTCCGCATCATTCCCTCCCTCTTGAAAAGGTTTTGACCCCAAAACCTGTTCTCCTTCATCATAAGGTAAAAGATCAGCCACTTAAAGGTATGAGAAATTCTTACCTCGTCGGGTAGTTCAAGGCGGTAGGCGTTGTCGTTGATCTTTTCGAGGATTTTGAACGGTCCATCGCCTCGTGGGGATAATTTGGAGGCTCTTTGCTGTGGAAACCTCTCCGTCCTCATGTGGAGCCAAACCCAATCCCCGGGTTTAAGCAAAACCTCTTTCCTTCCTCGATCGGCCCTCTTCTTGTTACCTGCGGCCTTTTTCTCCAAATTGGTCTTGACCTCTTGGTGGAGTTTTTGAATAGCCTCGGCTCGGTGAAGTCCATCTTGATTAGCCTGTTCTAGTGGAGGTAAAGCTACAAGATCTATGGGAGCCAATGGTTTAAATCCGTAAACTATCTCAAAGGGAGATAGCTTAGTAGAAGAATGAACGGCTCGATATTAAGCGAATTCAACATAGGGAAGACAATCAAACCATGTTCTCATGTTGTTACCCAAGGTAGCCCGAAGGAGTTGTGTGAGTGTTCGGTTCACAACCTCGGTTTGGCCGTCCGTTTGCGGATGGCAACTAGTTGAGAAGAGGAGCTTCGTCCCTAGCTTCCTCCACAAGGTCCTCGAAAAGTGTCCAAGGAACTTGGTGTCACGGTCGGATACGATCGTCCTCAGGATGCCATGGAGTTTCACCACTTCTCGGAAGTATAACTCTGCGATTTCGGAGGCATCATTGGTGTTGGCGCACGGCATGAAGTGTGCCATCTTGGAGAACCGATCTAGCACCACGAATATGGAGTCTTTTCCTTGCGTCTTGGGTAAACCTAGCACAAAATCCATAGAAACATCCTCCCAAGGGGCGTTAGGAATAGGCAATGGTAAATAAAGTCCGTGGGGGTGTGACCTCGACTTGGCTTTGTGGCACACGACGCATCTTCCACAGAATCTCTCTACATCTCTTTTTAGGTGCGGCCAAAAGAAATGTTCTCGGACCATGGCAAGAGTCTTGTCTACTCCGAAGTGACCCATGAGTCCTCCTCCGTGAGCTTCACTTAGGACAAGTTCGCGCACCGAGCATTGTGGAATGCAAAGTTGTTTGTCCCGAAATAAGAACCCATCTTGGAGGTAGAATGCCTTGTAAAGACCTTGGCCTTGCTCACGGTAGCACTCGCTCAGCTTGGGATCATCCTTGTACAAGTCTTTGATGTGCTCGAACCCCATGATCTTAGCCTCCATGGTTGAAATGAGGGCATATCTCCGGGATAGGGCGTCGGCAACGATGTTCTCTTTTCCTTTCTTGTACTTGATGATGTAGGGGAACGTCTCTACGAACTCAAGCCACTTGGCATGCCTTCTCTTGAGTGAAGTCTGGCCTTTGAGGTGTTTCAACGTCTCATGGTCCGTGTGAATGACGAACTCCTTTGAGAGAAGGTAATGTTGCCACGTTTCTAGAGCTCGGACTAAGGCGTAGAGCTCTTTGTCATACGTCGGGTAGTTGAGGGTGGGACCACTGAGTTTTTCACTAAAATAGGCCACGGGACGCTTCCTTTGGTGTAGAACAGCTCCGATGCCTAAACCGGATGCATCACACTCCACTTCGAACATGACATCGAAATCCGGCAATGCTAAGACCGGAGCTCGGGTGAGCCGTTCTTTGAGTGTGTGGAACGCTTGATCTTGGGCTGGTCCCCACTTGAATGGCATGTTCTTCTTGATGACAGCGGTCATTGGTGCAGCCACGGAACTGAAATCTCGAACAAATCTTCGATAGAAGCTAGCGAGGCCGTGGAAACTTCGAACATGACCGACGGTAGTGGGTGTAGGCCATTCACGAATTGCACGGATCTTTTCCTCGTCCACTTGGAGGCCTTGTGCACTTACTACAAAACCTAAGAACACACACTTATCAGTACAAAAGGTGCACTTCGTTAGGTTGGCATAAAGGCCTTCCTTCCGAAGCGTTAGCAAAACCAAGTTCAAATGGGTAAGGTGATCGGCATAGCATTTACTATAAATGAGAATGTCATCAAAGTAAACTACCACGAATTTCCCAATGAAACTACGAAGAACCTGGTTCATAAGGCGCATGAAGGTACTCGGAGCATTCGTTAAGCCGAAAGGCATAACAAGCCACTCGTAGAGTCCTTGCTTGGTTTTGAAGGCTGTCTTCCATTCATCGCCTTCCTTCATTCGGACTTGGTGGTATCCACTTCTAAGATCGACCTTAGAGAAAATGGTGGCTCCACTAAGTTCATCGAGCATGTCGTCTAGGCGTGGAATCGGATGCCGGTACTTGATGGTAATGTTGTTAACGGCTCGGCAATCCACACACATACGCCATGTCCCATCTTTCTTGGGAACGAGTAGGACCGGAACGGCACATGGGCTGAGGCTCTCACGGATGTAGCCTTTGTCCATAAGATCTCGGACTTGCCTCTCCAACTCCTTGGTTTCCTCCAGATTCATTCGATAGGCCGGCTTGTTCGGAATAGGTGCTCCGGGGACGAGATCGATTTGGTGCTCAATGCCACGGATGGGTGGCAATCCTGGTGGAATCTCATCAGGGAACACGTCTTTGAAGTTGTCGAGGATGGACTGGATTTCTTGAGGCAACTCTACTTCACCTGTTCCTACACTTAAGCAATCTTTGAAAACCATTAGTAGTACGGTGCCTTCGGCACGGATCGCTTTAGAAACCTCATTGGAAGAAACGAATGGGCTAGAGTTCCTTACCTCTTCTTCCTTGTTCATGTGTTTTTGTAACTCATGAATCTCGGAAGGACTTAAAGGGGCTAAGTTGAACTTACGGTCCTTGAAGCTAAAGGAGTATCGATTAGTTCTCCCATTGTGATTGGTAGCTCGGTCGAATTGCCACGGTCTCCCCAGCAGGAGATGTCCGGCTTTCATCGGCACCACATCACATACCACCTCATCGTGGTATCTTCCCACACTAAAAGGAATGGTGACTTGTTCGGCTATCCGCAACTCGGTGTCATCGTTCAACCATCGGAGCTTGTAGGGCCTAGGATGCTTAGTCCTTGGGAGACCTAACCTGTCCACCATGTACTTGCTAGCCACATTAGTACAAGAACCACCATCTATGATAAGGTTACATACCTTTCCCTTCACGGTGCATCTTGTGTGGAAGATGTTTTCTCGTTGCACCTTCTCTTCCGGATGGACTAGCACACTAAGTGCTCGGCGAATGACTAGGAGTTCTCCTTGGTCGGGATACTCAACGTCCTCGTCATCTTCATCCTGGTCTCCATCGTGTTCATCTTGGGATTCATACTCGCCATCATTGGTGAGGATCATTACCCGTTGATTCGGGCACTCCCGCGCATAGTGTCCCCTACCTTGACACTTGAAACAAGTGATGTCACGTGTACGGGATTGATTCGGAGTAGGAAGCTTACCTGGTTCTGGTTTGGTGACCTTGGGCGTGTCAAACGTTCTGCCCTTGAATTTGGCACCATCGCTTCCGGAGGCTCCTTTGTTCGGGAACCTATTGTTGTTGGAGTTCCACGGGGAGTTGTTGGTTCGTCCTCGGGTGACTTGGGACGTTTTCTTCTGGATTTGACTCTCCACTTGAATGGCTAGGTGGAGGAGCTCGTGGATTCCACCGTAGTTGGTTCGCTCAACCTTGCGTTGGATTCGGTCATTGAGGCCGTCTACGAACTGTGCCATGAGGGCTTCTTCGGATTCCTCCAACTCTAAGGAGTTCATGAGCTTCTCGAATTCCTCGAAGTATTCCTCGACAGTCCTCGTTCCCTGCGATAGTTTACGAAAACGTTTCTGCAAATCACGGTGGTAGTAGTCAGGAACATACCTTATTCGGAGGAGGTACTTCATGTCTCCCCATTCGGATATGGGTCCGAATCGTTGCCTCCTTCGATCAGCTACGGTTCTGTCCCACCATGCTAAGGCATTGTCCGTGAGTTGAGCCGCGGTGAGGGAGACCTTACGTGTCTTGTTGTATCCATATCACTCGAAGATGTACTCCATCCTTCTCTCCCTATCCATGTAGGCTTCGGGATCGGACTTTCCTGCAAAAGTAGGTGGAGTCAGTTTCACATCAAAGTTTTGTTCACGTGGTACCTCGACTCGTCCACGGTTTCTCATGAGCAACGGGTCATTCTCCGTTGGTGTTGCAGTTGGAGTGGATCGGGTGTTGGATCATCGTAGTCATTCTTGGGAACGTGGTCAGCTTCGTTCCGGATGATTCGTTGCGGTTGGACATGCCTCCCTTCCACGGGTGGTGGTGGTGGAGGAAAAGGTGGTGGTCCTTCAAGTCTCTCGAGGCGTTCTCCGAAGCCTCGGATCTCGGCCTGGATGGCATGAAGCATTTGCACGAGGGCATCCTGTGGAACATCATCTTCTTCTCCCATTTCGTCGAAGATTGGTGTTCCTGGACTTGGACAAAAACAACGAGAGGTAAACGTATCGAGTGGAAAAAGGTGAAAACTGAGTCGAAAAACATAAGTAAAAAAAACACGAAATTAGAAAAGGAAAACTCGACAATGGATAGATGAATATTCGAAAATACGAAAAAGGAAAGTTAATTTTTTTTTTTTTTTGACAAAACCCCTAGATGCAAACTAACAACCTAAACGAGCACATCAACGAACAGATCTCACACTTCAACGAACACAAAAACAAGTCCAGCAACCTAACGAACAAGCGTATGGTGTAGATCTAGCTAGCGAACGAAGAAACGAAGATAACAATGATATTTTTATATTTTTTTGACTAAAGAACAAACGACTATAAGACCTATGAAGCAAAGAAGTGAACTAAACGAAATCAACACTAGAAATATATATATATATATATTTTGAATATGATGAAACAACGAAGCAAAGAAATCGAAAACTAAGTAAGCAAAGGATAGGGACAACCGGTATGAGCGTGGAACTAGCTCTGATACCAGATGATGTAAGCCTCGAGGTTGAGGATTACGAAACTCGAGCAGGATCCTTGATTCCACGGACGGTCGTTGGCGTTTCCTCAAGTTTCTCGAAGGAGATGGTGATCTGACTCGATGGCGGACGCTTCTCTCGTGTGGGATCGAACAAAGGGATGGTGTTGGCGGTAGAAGGTGCACCACAAAGGTATGATTGACTCTGATACAGCACAGATCTCGTCTTCAAGGATTCACTCTTCGAAGAACAAGAACAAGAACGACTAGGGTTTTTATCCTTAGAAGAAAATTCGATATTTTATTGATAGTAGGTTCAAAATCGGTTACACGGCTGCAAGGGGACTTTATAAACAGTCCTATCAGCTAGCCCTAGGGCCCATAAAGAAAGAAAATAAAAAGCCTAATACAAAGAAGTCCATCTAGAAAGCGAAAACAAAGAAATACATAAACTCAACGTTTAACTAAAACAAGAAAAGGAAACTATGAAGACGCGAATGTTGCTGTCGTTTCTGAGGTGGACTTAGCTGTTGAAAGGCTTGTTTGGACCTGCAAAGATCAGAAATATTGAGTAAAACTTACCTTGGCCTGCACGGAGTCGCGTGACATTGTCGTAGACTGTCGTGGAATCTTCGTGGAATTCCTCGGTGTCCTCGATGTAGCGTCGTAGTTCCTTGGGGCCTGTCGAGGAATCCTCGGGAGCTTGTAGGAAATCTTCGATGTTGGCTCGTGGTTCCTCGAGATGATGTGTGGACGTGTTGTCGCGAGTCTTCGGGCAACTCGGGGAACCTTCGGAAGTTGCACGTGGATCGTTGACGCGGTACGTGGATTCCTCGGTAGCAGCTCGAGGATCCTCGGTACGGCACGGTATCTCGGCACGATCAGTACGTGGTTCCTCGGTAGCAGCTCGGGAATCCTCGGTACGGCACGGTAGCTCGGCACAATCAGTACGTGGTTCCTCGGTAGCAGCTCGGGAATCCTCGGTACGGCACGGTAGCCCGGCACGTTCAGTTCGTGGTTCCTCGGTAGCAACTCGGGAATCCTTGGTACAGAACGGTAGCTCGGTACGATCAATACGTGGTTCCTCGGTACGATCAATACGTGGTTCCTCGGTAGCAGCTCGGGGAACCTCAGTTCGGCACGGTAGCTCGACACGATCGGTATGTGGAATTCCGTGGTCGACTCGTGGATGCTCGTGGGTACTTGGTGTTAATCCTTTCCAAATTACGTTCATAAGGTCTTGCACGGCAAGGTTGAACCTCCTTCGAAGTTGCTTGTGTTTTGAACGAGTCATGGTGCCTTCCCATACTTTGGGCACCGGGTTAGGTTGGATGTCCGCATCACTTACCAAACAAAATTGAGCTCTCAATGCTTCAAACAACCGAATTAAGTGATGTTAATGCTTTAAAACTGAGTTAAAAGCTCCATTTTTGTCGATCTCCTCTCTCATTTCAACCATTTAACTCTATAATATCGTTTTCAATATTTACCATCCATATATCTTGCGATTTACTAAGATTCGAGCATAATAACGCTTGGGTTGCTTGGGTATTGTTGGCGTGATCAGTTCTTGGCCGTTTAAGAAGCTAAACACAAGCTCAAACCGAATCTTGGTAATTTTTGCTTCATTTTCTCCGATTTTCCAGAAGGCAGACTTCATGGGTGAAGTCTCAATAGTCAACTGGGGGTTAGTTTTGCAATTGACTTTTTGGGTCTCAGACTTCACGATTGAACCACGATGAAGTCTGAAGTTCTCCTTTGAAAACAAAAAACGGTGTTTAGACTTCACCGTCGAAGTCTGGTTACAAGGGGTCTAGTTTTGCAATTGACCGTTAAGTCTGACTTTGTACAAAGACTTCTTCTGTGAAGTCTGCGAAAAAAGGCGGTTAGTTTTGCAATTGACCGGAACGAAGACTATTTATCGAGACTTCATCTGAGAAGTCTGCGTGAAAAAGGGGTTAGTTTTGCATTTGACCAAAATTCCGAAACATTGACTATTGGTAGACTTCTCGTATGAAGTCTACAACCATCGGTAATTCTGGAATTTAAAAATAAATTTTTTTGGTCAATTGCAAAAGTAACCCTTTTTCTAAATAGACTTCTCAGACGAAGTCTCATGTAAAAGTCAAACTCTGGTCAATTGCAAAACTATACCCTACTTTATGGGTAGACTTCGCCGAAGAAGTCTCTGAAGGCAAAAAGACTTCATCGAGGAAGTCTAATTACGTAATAGACTTCCTAAATGAAGTCTATTACCAAAAAGACTTCCTAGATGAAGTCTACTAAAAAAGTCAAAACTGTGGTCAATTGCAAAACTAGACCCCAAACTGGTATAGACTTCTCTGACGAAGTCTCCTTGTGTAGCAGACTTCGCCTGTGAAGTCTGCTCAAAAAGTCAAAATCTGGTCAATTGCAAAATTAGACCCGTGCTTCAGACTTCACGGGCGAAGTCTGCTTCAGATAGCAAAGCAGACTTCATCGAAGAAGTCTACTAAGAGACTTCGCCTGTGAAGTCTCTAATGATAATTTTAGTAGGAATGCAATTTTAGCCTATTTGTAATTAGTTTTTTTTTTCTTGTCCTAACATGTGTGTTACGTATGGCTTTTGATGTTTTAGTTTGAACTATTTTAATCGCATAATTATTTTTATATATTTTTTTGAACTTATTAGGTGTTTAAGTTATTAATTTAGACATCACGGGCGAAGTCTGCTTCAGATAGCAAAGCAGACTTCATCGAAGAAGTCTACTAAGAGACTTCGCCTATGAAGTCTCTAATGATAATTTCAGTAAAAATGTAATTTTAGCCTATTTGTAATTAGTTTTTTTTTCTTGTCCTAACATGTGTGTTACATATGGCTTTTGATGTTTTAGAAATTTGAACTATTTTAATCGCATAATTATATATATATATTTTTTCTTAACTTATTAGGTGTTTATGTTATAAATTTAGACTTCACAGTGTGCGTAGACTTCGTTCGAGAAGTCTCTTGCACTATCTTTTTTAAAAATGGATTTGTATCATATATAATTTGCATTTTCAAGATTTTAATTCATTTTATATGTGTATTAGTTATTGTTGTTGTTTATGTATGAATTTCACATCTCTATGTCTTATATTCTATCTTAAATCGATTTTATGAATTTCTGATAATTATTTTTCAACAGACTTCACCTTTGAAGTCTACTGTCAAACAAACTAACAGTTTGCCTTTGTGTTGTTTGAAATGTTTTTCAGAAAATGGTTCATGTATCTGCTGTCTATGGAGAATGGGTGATGAGAGACTGTAAGTGGTATTTTGAGGTGGATCATCCCAAAGGAGGGAGAATGTTTTTCTTGAGTGATTCTTGTACACACCGTTAACTCATTGAGATGGCACTAGCAGACTATGAGCTGGACAAGAACGACTTCGTCGAGTTAACTTACTCGTTGCCGAATTCAATGTTGCAGCTAACGAACACAAATTATCCTACACCACCTATGCATGTCTCAAATGATAGACAAGTGCGGTCCTTGGTTGAATTATGTAAAACGCATGTTATACGCCTTTGCGTCTTGAGACATCTTGGTATGACTAGTGGCAATGAGGTTGCTGGTGAAAGTGTTGACGACGACCTTCAGGATGTAGAAGAGTTTGAAGACGAAGATATGGATATATCTGATGGTGGTGAGGTTAACGTCAATGACGATGGTGATGATGATGATGATGAAGATGATGCGGAAGAATCTCATGCTGGTGAGGTTAAATTAAAATTTCAGAAACTTTCATAAAATTAAGGTTGATTATGTTCTATGCAAATGATTATACCACTTCCACTACAAGAAAACAGGCATTTTGCGATCGAAGTATACCTCGCAATTCTATAGCAAATGGCCATTCGCGATGGACTTGCGAGACATACCATTCCGTCGCAAATCAGGTCTCGCAAATCAATTTTCGTCGCAAATTTCTCGCAAATTTGCGAGGGAAAAACGTGGTTACTATATCGTCGCAAAAATAACCCCGCAATTTCATCGCAAAATTGCGACGAAAGTGCGTGATTGCGTCGTTAATCGCAAAACAATTCATCGCAAAATCGAAGCAAATTGCGGTTGTAATCTTCCGCGCAAAAGCGTCGCAAACCTTGCTTCGAATTTGCGACGGAATTGTGGGGGTATAGTTCTTAATGACGTCGCAAAGCCGTCGCAATTTGCGAGGGAATTGCGACGAAATCAGATTTATAATAATTAAAAATTTTAATTATTAATAATAATTAATAATTATAAATTCATAAATTATAATTAAATTTTTTTTTTCAAAATTAAAATTTTATAAAAATAATTTGTTCAAACATTAAAAGAAACTAAAATTGTATCATACATAACCGAAACTAAAATTGAACCGATGGTCCGGATCCAGTTCCGGTCCCGGTCTCGGTTCCGGTAGATGTGTCTCCAGGGTCATGATCGCGAAACATCTGTGCTAGAACCAGATCCTTTGTGGCCAAATAGTTGAACATTTGATCGAACTTCGAGATCTTCTCAGACTGAGTCACGATTAGTTGGGCCTGTGATTCAATGATGCCTTGGAGGTAGGCGACGTACTCTGCTTCTGATGCTCTCGATGAAGAAGAAGTACACGAGTCGATCTGCGTTTGCAGAGAACTGACTCCGTAAATTCTCCTTTTTTTACGGGGAGCGACCTAAAAATTAAAAATACGTTTAATTAGTTGATATTACTGTAAAAAATAAATATAGAACATCAATTTTCATACCTCGGTAAAGATATTGTTCTTCACGACGGGAGTCAAAGGGGTAGATGCGCTCTTATCGCCCTCAGAATGCTGAGTCAACTCCTGCATCTTGGAAGTGACGTCATTGTAGATCCTCTCAGACTTCTTGTAGACAAAACTCCCATCTGGTCGCCTTTTTGTCTCTTCCAGGACAGCTAGCAAATCCGGGATCGAATCTCATCCGCGCTCCTTTGCTTGATTAGCTTTTTTATAAATATCACAATAAAATTTAATTAATAATTAGAATTTAATTAATTAAAATAAAGAAAAACTTACGATTTTCCGTGCGCGGGTAATGTAGAAAAGCTGTCCAGACCGATGCTTGGAACACCCGTCCCCATCAGGATCAGCGTACCGGGCCGCCCAACTGTTAGCGCTCTTGATCTCGCTCGCCGGATCCTGCCAATACGCCACAAGGTCTGTCCAGACTTTTGGATCAAACCTCCTAGGCATCGCTTGGTCGCCTTCTTTCTTCCACTTCTTCTTCCACCGTCCCACCTGGTCGGCCATGCGTTCCTTCAACTTCGTCTCAAACTCCTTTCGGACCTTGCTCGTAATATTGTACTCCCAATAATAGGTTTGCTACAGGAAAAAAAATTTATCATGAAAAATTCAAACAATAAGTGATATAAATTATAAAATAATTAATTTTAAATATTAAAAAACTTACGGCAAAAGTTTGAAACCACCGTTTAATGACATGGTCCGGTGTTTGCCTTCAATTGGCATGAGGCTCTTTGAAATCTCTTTCAAAGATCGATCGGACCGAAGCGGCCACGCATCCGTCTTGATCAAACCTGAAATGTAAAATAATAAAAAACAAATAATATGATTTTATTTGTTTTAAAAAACTTAAAATTAAATTAATAATATCAAAAAAAAAATCTTACCAATACGTATTATCAGGACGTCTTGGATCTAGGTGGGGAAGAAGGTCATGATCGGGAACCTCAAGGATCGCCTTAACGACAAGATCATCATTGTCGTTATCATGGTGTGCGGCCGGTGGGGTTCTGAGAATGCGGGTGGAGGCGGTGAATAGTAATGACTCCCGGAGTTGTCATCCTATCCCGTCTGAGAAGTAAAACTCGTCCGAGGAGTTTCTGGAACAGGCGTGCCACTCCTCCGAGGCGTGCCACTCGAGAGATAACGAGTGTACTCGTTATTAACTCCAAACATCTGAAAAACAAAATTTAAAAAATTAGTAAAATAATTACAAACGATATCATATTAAAACTTATAAATTTTAAAAATCAATTACTAAATGAATTATAAAATTACAAAACCTTAAAACTAAAAATTTTATAAATTCTAAAAAGAAAACTAACTAAACTACAAATTCTTAAAAACTAATCTAACATTTATATAAAACTAACATTTACAATTTCACTAATTATTTAAAAAATTAATTATAAAATTAATTTAACCTAAAATCTAATAAATTTCTAAATTCTAACAAAACCTAATTCTAAAAACAAACAAATTTAAATCGAACAAATCTAAATCTAAAACTAACAAAACCTAATTCTAAAAACAAAACTAACTAAATTACAAAACCTAACCTAAATCTAACAAAACTAATCTAAAAATTTAATTTAACCTCAAATCTAATAAATTTCTAAATTCAAACAAAACCTAATTCTAAAAACAAACAAATTTAAATCTAACAAATCTAAATCTAAAACTAACAAAACCTAATTCTAAAAACAAAACTAACTAAATTACAAAACCTAACCTAAATCTAACAAAACTAACCTAAAAACGAACAAATTTAAATCTAACAAACCTAAATTTAACAAAACTAATCTAAATCTAACACAACAACCCAAAAATCTAACAAACCAATAATCTAAAAGTGTTACCTTTGTATAATTGCAGATTCGGTCGGCTAGAGAAGGAGAGAAGTGAGATCGGCGGCGATTCGGTCGGCTAGAGAGGGAGAGAAGAGAGATCTGCGGCGGTTCAGTCGGCTGGAGTGGAGGAGAAGGAGATCGGCGGCCAAGTGCAGAAGAAGAAACAAAAGAAAAAGAAAAGGAAGAAGAAGGTCGCGACTTTATTCTGATTTTTCTATCCGTCGCAATTCCCTCGCAAATCCCTCGCAAATTAGGGTTTCAGATTACCAATTTGCGATGGATTTGCGAGGAAACTTAACTGACATCGCAATTCCATCGCAAACCGAAATATTTCAAAAGATTGAAAAAAATTCTAAATTTTTCGGATCGCGGTTTAACCAATTAAGGAATCATGTCGCAAATCTGAATTGCGTCGGTTTCCTCGCAAATCCATCGCAAACTTGATATTTTAATAAATTCTAAATTTTTCGGTTTGGCGGTTAAACCAATTTAAGGACTGAAGCCGCAATTTTGCGAGGGACTATATTGCGAGGGAATTGCGTTTATTATTATGCGGTTTCCTCGCAAGTCTTTCGCATTATTGCGACGGAATTGCGTTGAACAAGACGGTTCCCTTGCAACTCCGTCGCAAATTTGGTAAAATTTGATTAAAAAAAAACTTTATTTAAAATCGAAATTGCTTATAAACATGAAAAACTTAATCAGATTCTTTTTCAGATTCATTGGAGTGTTCACTATGATCAGTGCCTTCTCCATCATCAGTCTCCTCGAACTCGTCAGATTCTTCATCTTCCTTCGTCTCATCAACTATTATGTCTTCCTCTTCTCTGGTTTCTAGATCAATATGTAAGATATTCTCGGTTGATTCGATTCTACACAGACTTCTGATGATCTTTCATGTTGTATAGCCACATCATCAACTTCCCCGACTATACGAGGGACTTGCGACGGCTTCCCTGCAATTCCGTCGCAACATTGAATAGGTGTTATTTATAATCATGTTTAGATCCATATAATTGTATATAATTCTCATTTTAGTCTTGCCCATCATTTAAATCAATAAACTTTGAATCATGTCATTGTTATAGTTCTAATTACAAAGACTTGTATGTATACATTAACATATCTACTTTTGTATACATTAACATATCTACTTTTCATGTTGATTTTTTATGAATGAGGCATTTCCAAATTTTTAACATCGCAATCAACTACAAAATGTATTTTGGATCATACTTAATCATCGATAACCATCTTGTGGGTCTAACATCTTGAATGAGTGTTGAATATTCATCGATTGCTGAATTTTCAAATTAATTCCAAGAAATTTCCTAGCAAATTGCGAGGAATTTGCGTAGAATTAGACGCTTCCCTCGCAGTTCCCTCGCAAATTTGCGAGAAAATTGCGATGATTTCCGCTATTTCATCGCAAATCCCTCGCAAATTTGCGACCAAAGTGCGTTGAACTAAAGTGAACTTTTATTTAAAATCTTTATTTAAAATTTTATCAAATTTGGTAAAATTTGATTAAAAAAAACTTTATTTAAAATCGAAATTGCTTAAAAACATGAAAAAATTAATCAGATTCTTTTTCAGATTCATTGGAGTGTTCACTATGATCAGTGTCTTCTTCATCATCAGTCTCCTCGAACTCGTCAGATTCTTCATCTTCCTTCGTCTCTTCAACTATTATGTCTTCCTCTTCTCTAATTTCTGGATCAATATGTAAGATATTCTCGGTTGATTCAATTACTACAGAGACTTCTGGTGATCTTTCATTTTGCATAGCCACATCATCAACTTCCCCGACTATATAACACACTTGTTCTGCTTGACATGCTAGGATAAAAGGTTCGAAGTTAGAAAATGTTTTGTTTGTATTGACATCAGTTATCCCTAATGTGTTTGTGCGGACGCCTCGACCGACCTTTGGATCGTACCAATGACATTTGAATAAAATGCATTTCAAGCCAATAATTCCTGGATATGAGACTTGCATAATTTCTTGCAAGACGCCGTAGAAGTTTAGTGAACTTCAAATAAATAATATTAAATAATTGTTAGTTAACAAATTTAAATAATTAATTAAGAGATATACCTCTCAAACAGTTGCACTCCCTCACAATTTCGCAATATATAATTGTGCGCCGCACGAGTAAATTTGTGGTCTTCCCACCAAACTTCCTTAACCTTTTCACCAAGTCTCCCTATTCGGGTGAAGATATCTGGGACCTCTACGTTATATGTTGGTGCAACCCCTCCATCGTCATATCGGCTTAGACGGGTTTTTTTGGTTCGAACGGTTGGGCTAAAATAATATGACGTGAAATGAGAGGTTTCTTCAGTCAAACTTCCTGCAACGATCGATCCTTCCACTTTTGCAAGATTTTTGGCCTTTCTTTTTACATGTCCCATGAATCGCTCGAACGGGTACATCCATCAAATTTGCACATGCCCTCCAAGAGCTGCTTCATGTGGTAGGTGGATTGGAAGATGTTCCATCACATCAAAAAAAGATGGTGGAAATATTTTCTCCAAATTATAGAGTAACACTAGTATATTATTCTGTAATTGCACAATGCCCTCTTCTGTAAGTGTTCGTGTGCATAGATCCCTGAAAAATGCTCCAATGCCTACACGTTCATAGTTATTATAATCACACTACTGAAATAATTTAATAAAATGACAAAACTATTTCAATAATTAATGTAACTAATTAATATGTACCAGCAATTGCTTCGTGAACGGTTGTCGGTAAGAGCTTAGCCAATGCAAAAGGTAATAGTTGTTGCATGAAAACATGGCAATCGTGGCTCTTCATACCGGCAAGTTTTTTGCCTTGTTCAATACATCTTGAGAATTTGGACACATAACCATCCGGAAACTTCACTTCTGAAGCAATCCAGTTAAACAACGTCTGTTTCGCATCCCCAGACAATCGAAAGATCGGAAACGGTAATTTACCATCTCTTGTAATATGTAACTCGCTTCTTGAGCAGATTTTGGCCAAGTCCAACCTTGATTTGAAGTTATCTTTACTCTTTCCCGTTCCTTGCACATTCAAAATCGTATTCATGATGTTATCGAAAAAAATTTTCTCGATGTGCATTACATCAAGGTTGTGCCGTAATAGGTGATCTTTCCAATATGGGAGTTCCCAAAAGATACTCATTTTGTGCCAATTGTGAGAACTCCCATATCCGTCAGGCATGTTTGCTGTGTGTGCCAATTTCCCCTACGCTTACATGTTTCCTAAACACCATAATAATCAATCTGCTCAAACAAATCATTCCCTGACATATAAACTGGGGGAGGAATACGCACAATCTTGTTCTTTTTGAACAACTTCTTGTTCTTCCGATACAGATGATGCAAGGGAAGAAAGCGACGATGACAATCAAACCAGCACGACTTCCTTCCATACTTCAGTTGAAAGGCAACGGATCGATCCATGCAATATGGACAAGATAACCTTCCGTGCGTGGTCCATCCCGATAACATCCCATACGCTGGTAAGTCACTAATGGTCCACAATAGCACTGCCCGCATTGTAAAATTCCGTGTTTGTGAATAATCAAATGTGCATACACCTGTATACCATAATTGTTTCAACTCATGAATCAAGAGTTGCATAAATAAATCAAGGAATCGTTTTGGATGCTTAGGACCCGGTACCAGAATACTCATAAACAAGACTTCCCTTTGCATGCACATTTCTGGTGGCAGATTGTATGACGTCAATATCACAGGCCATAAAGAATATTGTCTCCCAGACAAACCAAATGGACTAAATCCATCAGTGCATAAGCCAAGATAGACATTCCTACTCTCGTTAGCAAAGTCAGAATGTACCGTCTGAAAGTGTTTCCACGTCTTTGCATCTGACGGATGCGTAATCTCCCCATTATTCGTTGTATGTTCTGCATGCCATCTCATTGATGCCGATGTCCTTTCCGATTGGTATAACCGTTTCAATCTATTAGTAATGGGCAAGTACCACATACGTTGGTATGGGACACTGCTCCTTCCGGTAGTTGGTTGATATCTTGGCTTCCCACCAAATCGACATTCCTGTAGCTTATCATCGTCTTTCCAGAAAATCATGCAATTGTCAATGCAAACATCAATAATTTCCGAAGGTAGCCCTAGACTAGCAACTAATTTCTGTATTTCATAGTAACTCCCTGCAGAAATATTATCTTCTCGCAAATACTCTTTAAATAGTCCAGCCCATGCATCCATGCAATTCTCAGTTAGGTTATTATCACTTTTAATTGTCATCATCCTAGATGCTAATGAAAGTTTAGATAACCCCTCTCTACATCCCTCATAGATAGGTTGATCTGCAGCGTCTAACATATCATAAAAATGTTGTGCTTCAACATTGGGTTCTTCCCTAGTATCATCAGCAAATGCAGGATTAGATTCATGAAATGCATCAGTAACCATATCATGAAACCTATTTCCCTGTTGATCCCTTTCATAATCTTCAATCATATTTTGGCCATAATTATAATTATCATTATAATTCGGTTGATCAACACCATCACCCGTACTACTACTTCCGGCACCAAGACTATAACCCTCCCCATGTGAAAACTAGACATAATAGTTCGGCATAAATCCTCTATTATATAGATGCCTCTTCACAATATCAATATCTAAATATTGAGTGTTCTTGCAAGTTTTACATGGACAGAATATGTTACCGTCACCCTTCGCATATGGGTTGTTAGTGGCCTGGTGGATGAATGCTCGCAACCCGACACGATACTCTTTCGTCACTTCTCTGGTCTCTGGATCTTTTCGATTATACATCCAACTTCGTAATGCATATACTTCATTCTGCGACATCATTCTTTCTTAGCTCTCACAAAACGATATCTCGTTTTTTTTTTAAGTATTTTCTCGATTTTTTTTTGTAAGCTAGTATTTTTTTGTTGTGAAATGAGAGATCTCACGTTACGGTATTTATAGTTTTTTTGTAAAATTTTGCGAGAGAATTGCTATGGAATTGCGTCTAATTTGCGACGTATTTGCGAGGAAACGAGATAATTAGGTACAACATTTAAAACGTGTTTCACCTAATTTTCTACCCATTTTTACTACCCATGCAATTAAGTCGTAAATCCGTCGCAAATTTCGTCGCAATTTACACGCAATGTACATGCAATTTGCGAGGGAATGTTTGCTCGCAATTTTGCGAGGAAATTACGACGGAAACAATTTACCCTTGCAAAACCATCGCAATTCCCTCGCAAATTTGCGATTTTAATTATTCGTCGCAAATTCATCGCAAATAGGTGGCTATATCGTCGCAAGTTTCTCGCAATTAGCGAGGGATATGTTCCTCGTAATTTTGCGAGGACTTTGCGATGGAAACTTGTTTCCTCTTTTGATTTAGGTTTACGTTCACATATTGTTTTGAAAGAAAATGTGTTTTATTTAATTAACCTAAACTTTTTAATGTGTAAAAAAATTTGAAAGTGGGAGATAAATATATTAGCTTGGGAAAAATGCTCAATCTTTATAATAAACTATAATAAAAGGTTTTAAAATCAAATTTCATTCTACCTTTTTAACGTATTAATTTTTTATTTGTCGTGTCCTTGCATTTTTTTAACCAATGATTTCATATATGAGAATAGTTACATATTGTAGTCTGAAATCTCTCCAAAAACTCAAACACTTCCAAATATAAGTATTTCGTACTCTTACCATTTCAGAAAATATTAACTTTTAAATATAATTACATCCAAATATTATGAGCATCAAATTCTCAGTCTTCTAAGCTTAAATCATGAGTTCTTTTGTGAAACATATAACATCAACAAATTTAAAATTTTTTGCACATTTTCTTTGCTTCTAGGTAAACACTTGAAGTAAAAAAGACCAAGTTTATAACATACGAAAAAACAAAACAAATTATAAAAAGACAATACAAAATACTTATATTGATACCTTTGATCTTACACTGTCCCCATCAACCAATATTTTTGCGCTGGTAAATGATAAACACGTTTTTCATTTAGCACAAAATACGTGGTTACTTCTTCCCAAATATCTTTTAAGAACATATACACACACACACACACACACATATATATATATATATATATATATATATATATATAACAAATGAAAGATAAACCATAGCTTTGGTTATAGAGAACAAAAAAAAAACTCTTTCGCCAACAATTACCCCTAAATCTCACCAAAATACTCTGACACCAAACGATATATTTCAGACCTTTTTATAAACCAAATTCACTCGCAACTCTCAAATCAAGTCACACCACCTGAACTTCTTTAAAAGTATACCCATTGTGTCTTTGTGTATCAAAATCATGGGTCATCGATTACATTTTATTATTGTCTAAGCGTATTATACATGATAATTATAACAACTAACATATTAAACCGTCAAAAACATTTCAAGAGCGTTCATATTTAAACACGTTATCTTGAATGTGGAAGTAATTCGTCTATGAAAATGCATCGTAACGTACCTAATATTCAACATACAAGAACCGTGTTGAATTTTTCTTAAAATATGTAAGCAAAAATTGTAATATAGTATTAGATAATCCTAACTACCAACCTTTTATTTGTTGTTTATCTTGTCCTTAAGATCGAAAATAATCCACAGTGTATTTCTATGCATCTTCATGTATCAATTTAATTTCCAATGCGATGCTGATAATTTACCAAAACACCCTCATTGATTTTTTACCGTCTTCACCTCGATTGTTTCTCTAAGATTTTTATCCTAAAGGTTTTTTTCAACCTATCTATTTCAAGAAAGTAATTACAAATATATTATATTACAAGAATGCGCATATGAATCTATAAGACAAATATAAAGAGAAGATGTAAGATGAAACACTCGGAAACGGTAAAATTTTACCACCACTTTATTGGTGTATTTTCTTCATACCTTGATTATTATTGAATTTCATTAGAATGCATCAATTATTATATTCATTAGAGTTGAAAAATTCGATCAGATTTTATGCTATGAATATAAAGTATCATCCATTATAGTTCCTCTTCTTGGGGGACCCATGATCTCAACCTAAGATAATTCAATCATATTTTGATTCATTGTTCAAAATAAAGCTACGAAACTATAATTCTTTTTTCTTTATTCTCTTATCATCAGCAATGTCGCAATTTTATTCCTAATTTTTTATTCGTACCACCAAAATCACCACCCATGTCTCTACTATCCTGCATCTCCATTTATGTTGAATTTAATGTTAGAGTCACCACTTACATCGTTATGTTGCACTGTCTTACCAGCCTCGACACCATAATTGACTTGAAAAGGTTAACGATTTTTTTTTGGATAAACGGTGATTGTAATACTCATCATGTTCTCATGTGGTACTTCTAACTCTTCGTCAATCTTGTAGAATTTCTTAGACGTTTACGCTCGAATATCCTGAAATAATTTTCAAAATTGGCTATATTGTTAAACTTATCAGTGTAATTGACATTCTTATAATTGGCAAGATGAACAATCTCGCGAAAGAAATTGATTATATGTCTTCTGAATCTAATCAATCTCCTCTCCAAACATCGTTTGCAAATATTTGCGGTTTGAGATTGTCTTATTTATTTATTTCTGTTATGGTAAAATATAAAGTCGTTCAGTTGAACAATTGGATGTCATGAGCAGTGTGAGATGTACTAATGAGATTAAAAAATTATAAGAATCTATTAGTAGTTTAGGAGTTTTACATTTAAAGAGTCTTACACTTAATACTTAATTTTATATTTAATTAATTTTACATTTAGTTATTTTTTTTAAGGGACACATGGCATTATCTCCATCAACCACGTGTGAAATAAATGAAGAGAATTATTCAATTTTTATATATAAGATTGTATTTTTTTTTCTTTATCTTAACTTTAAACGTTCATTTAGAGTGCTTAATGCGTTTTAATTTACTGACACTAAGATTTTATGTTTTAAAAGATTTCAAGAATTGCTATTTTGCCTTAACGCTTTGATTGCTTTGTAGAAATCAATATTAATTTTTGAATCTATATCGATTGCAAAGCTGAAAATAGTATATCGATGAGAATTTTGATTCTCTTTGTAAAAATATTAAAGAATAATAAGTTTAAGAAGATGTAAGAAATATAATCAACTAAATTTAAATTGCACCATTCATTTCAGAATTTTATTTTATTAAATTCTTGTTTCTTATTTATAAAAAAATTAGTAGGATAATTAATTTTGTAAAGAAATTTTATTAAATGTTTAGTGTAAAAATAAACAGGTATATTCATCTCAATGAAAATACACATACATGTAAGAAAATTTGTGAATATCTTGAATAAAAAATAGTTGAATCACATATTCGAAAACGTGAACAAGTGATATACTATTTATCACCAATATATTACCGATCTATATTAGTTTCAAAGTTAAAATCAGAATATCGATTAGATATCGGTTTCGCTCTATAAAAATTATAAAAAGAACTTAAGGTTATGAAAAATAGAATCAACTAAAAGCAAATAGCAACATGCATTTAAAAAATCAAAATTTTTAATTTTTTAAGTTCTTGTTTCTTTTTTTAATTAGTGGGATAATTAATTTGATAAAAAATATATGAAATTTATAAAAATAAAATAAACAGGTATATCTATTCGTCTCTATAGAATACACATACATGTAACCAATTAAGGTATCCAAAATTTTAGATTTTAGTATTTAATTTGCTTTTTTATCTATGTCTTTAATTTTAAAGATCACATCAAATTACATAACGAATGAAAGTTTATATGACCAACTCGAACTTGGGTTATGACTTATGTAAATGTAAAACATACGATCTCTTATTTTAGTTTATAAACGAACATTTTGATTGAACTCTTTGTTCAGCACGGATTATACTAATCCAACTTATTTTACTCTAAGCCACGCAAATCTCATCAACTATACTAACTGTGTAGGTAGGAGACATTCGAGTTTATTATTTATTAACACAAGCTAATTCATCAGTATTTAACATTTCTTTTAAACAAAAGGAAATTTATGAGAGTATGCGACCAATGTGCGGACACTGTATGATAGGGAAACAACGTGGCACTGTCTGCTACAAGCCTACAAGTCCACATCTTACTTTCTCTCTCCATCTCTTGTTTGATAGTGGACTGTGTTATTATTGGCACATACCAAACCCACTTGTTTAGATTTTTTTGCTCTTGGAAATTGATGGGCAATAGGAAACACGATTCTCTCTCTCCTCTTTCTCTCCTCTCTCTCTAGAAGAACCAATTCATCTCTCTCTTCTCCCTCTCTCTCCATTAGTAAAGACATAAACTTTATCTTCTTTTCTTGCTGGGTTTAATCTCTTCTTAAATGGGGTTAGATCAGTTTTCATCTTTAATTAAATTGCTTGTAGACTTGAGATTAGTCTAGTAGGTTTTGGTGGGCTATCACTAAGACAAAGTCAAAGTCAAATTCTTTTTAGAGGTTTGAACTTTGGAGGAGATAGATATTTTCATCTTCATTCTCTCTATAGGTTTATGATTAGCTAACGAGAAGACTAAAGCTATGATGATTTCTTTAATCAAAATAGCTTAGGGTTTTGGAGAGAGATTAGAGAAGAAATTTTTAATCTTTGTTTAAGAAAAAGTACAAAAAAAGATTAGGGTTTTTGGTTTTTTAGAAGCTTCAAGATCAAAGAGATATGGAGGTTAGAGAGAAGAAACATGAGAAAATGGAAATGGTAAGAAGAAAACCATCAGCCCTAGATCATCATCGTCTTCCTCCGTACACTTACCCCCGAACCGCCGACAAAGAGAAACCCACTACTACAAGAAACGGGTCGGACCCGGATCCGGATCCGGATCTTGATACCAACCCAACTTCTGTAGCTCCTGTTCCAAGGTCATACGCTAGGCCTCAAACTAATTCTCCGGGGAGAGCGAGGTATAGAGAATGCCAAAAGAATCACGCGGCGAGCTCCGGTGGACACGTAGTGGACGGTTGCGGCGAGTTTATGTCTTCCGGGGAAGAGGGTACGGCGGAGTCTCTTTTTTGTGCAGCTTGTGATTGTCACCGGAGTTTTCATAGAAAAGAGATCGACGGTTTATTTGTTGTCAATTTCAATAGCTTTGGCCATTCTCAAAGGCCACTCGTTAGCCGCCACGTGTCTCCGATTATGATGAGCTTCGGTTGTGGCCGTGGCGGAGGAGGAGGTGGTGGTGGTGGTCCGGCGGAGTCATCAACGGAGGATCTAAGAAAGTTTCATCAATCTTTTAGTGGTAATGGAGTGGATCAGTTTCATCAGTATCAGCCCAAGAAACGGTTTAGGACAAAGTTTAATGAAGAACAAAAGGAGAAGATGATGGAGTTTGCGGAGAAGATTGGTTGGAGAATGACAAAGCAAGAAGACGATGAAGTTAATCGGTTTTGTCGTGAGATTAATGTGAAACGACAAGTGTTTAAAGTTTGGATGCACAACAATAAACAAGCTTCTAAGAAGAAGGATTTGTAAGAGATTTTTTATATACTATTTTTACTTCTCTTTGTTCAACATTCCTTAACCTTTTTTAAGATTTTGTGTTTACATTTTGAAAAGGAGATTGGCTTTAGGTTAAGAATTGTTGTATAACAAATTGATTTTAGAGCTCAGCATTCTCGTATCTCTCCCGCAATTCTTTGCGGTTTCGTAAGCGTATTTTGTGGATTCTTTGGCTGCACCGGACTTTTCGCCGACTTTTTTCCCATGGCTTCTTCGAATCCTCTAGCCGCTCCATTTCTGGCTTTGTGTGACTTGTCTTTCATATAGTCAAACGAATCATCCATTGCTTTGTCTTTGCCGTACTCCGTTACATGGTCTGCTTTGCCATGTCTTTAAGACTTTAACACTCTTTGACCTCTCTTTGGCTCCTTCATAAGCTTCACCGCTTTTGTCCGTCGCCATCCTGATCACATCACCAGTCTTGTCATATCCATAACCCGCCTTGTCTTATGCAAAGTCTTTTGCTTCTTGCGCCTTTTCGTAAGCTATGTCTTTCGCATTGCCAGCCTTCTTGTAGGCGAAGTCTGTGGCCTCACCAACTTTCTCATAACCAGAATCCCTAACCTTCTGCGCACTACCATATGCAGATCCCATCTTATCATAGGCCATGTCATAAGCATTGCCCGCCTTCTCATAAGCTCCGTCTTTGGCTTTGTCATAGGCAATATCCTTTGCCCAATCATAGGCCATCTTCTTGGCATTGTCCGCCTTCTCGTAAGCCACGTCTTTGGCATTTCCCGCCTTTTCATAGGTGATGTCCTTTGTATATATCACCGACCTTATCATAGCCGAAGTCCATCATTTTCAGCGCACTTCCATACGCAGATCCCACTTTTTAATGGGCCATATCCTTTGCATCCCCAGCTCTTTCATATATAGGCCATATATATCTTTAGCTATGTCTGCGGCCTTCTCAGATGCCATGTCCATCACATTGCCGCCGACCTTCTCATAGGCCATGCCTTTGCATCACCTGCCTTATCATAACCAGAGTCCATCATACTCTGCGCTCTTCCGTAAGCAGATCCCACCTTATCATATGTTAAATCCTTCACGTGTCCAGTCTTCTTACAAGCCACCTCCTTGGCATTGCCCACCTTATCATAGGCGAGATCCTTTGCATATCCCGCTTTCTTGTAGGTCACGTCCTTCGCATTTCCTGCCTTATCATAGGCGAAATCCTTGGTATAGCCCGCATGTTCATAGGCCATGTTACTTTGCATCACCAGCCTTGAGATAAGCGAAATCCTTAGCATATTGTGCCTTATTCTCGGCAAAATCCTTTGCATTGTCGTAAGCGGAGTCCTTGACGTATTGTGTCTTATCATAAAGGTAGTTTTCTGCGACTTTGGCTACTTATCGTACTTCGTCTTTCTTCTTTTGATAAATTCCTACTTAGTCTTTTTGGCTTCCAAATCCACTACAAAAAGAGTGACCTCTCAAACTCTCACCTAGTAACGGGCAAATACGTGTATATATATCCAATCTAGTCAACGAATCTAAAGATTCTAGGGAAAAAAAAAAAAACAAACAAGACACTACTTATGATTAAAATGAGAGAAATTTTAGACCCAGTGTCGTTCTTCCTCTCTCCATCATCTCTTTAACCAGTGATTTACGGATCATAACTTCTTTGAATCTGATTTGACCAATGCTGTTTTTTATTTTTCATTGTTTATAACTGAATATGTTTTAACTCTCCTCGGAAATTTATAAAGAGTAGCTGGGATTCCAAGACCAGGGTCTTTCCGAGAAGCGGTTACTGTTCGCCACGTGTTTTCACGAGGTTACGTGAGGATCAAGGATGCGGCTTTATTGATGAGTTTTCTCTGGCTACTTGCCACGTGTACTATTAAACGGCTCGCCTTATTCCCCTCGCAGACCTCACTTTGAAAAGTAGTAATACGATTAGAGAGAGGGTTCACGCACATCTTTCTAAGCGGTTTGCATAACCGGGGTGGGAAGCCTAAGTTCAAAATTGGACCCATCCCAGCTAACCGAAATTGACCGGTCACTCAAACAATAGTGCTCACTATTTCATTTTTATATAGAATCAAAAACTATGGAAACGATTGGCCGCCTTCAGTCGCAAGTCTGATTCTCTGGTGATGTTCTTCAATTTTATAATCCACAATTTCTTCAAACAGCTGCGAATCCAAGACGCAATCCGGCCGTCCGTACACTGCAGCTTGAACACCAGCAACAAGCTTAGCAATTTCACGACCAGAGAAACCTTCTGTCTTTCTTGCAGCTTCTCTGATCACTTGGTCCGTTAGGTCTCCTTCAACGGTTATCTTCTGTGACTTCTTCTTGAACAAGTTGCTCCATTTAAGGTTTGAGTCTTTGTCTTCACCAGCTAGGTACTTGTTGAGATAGAGCTTGAGGAGCTTGAAGCGTTCATCTTCACCAGGGAGAGGAAACTCGATAACTTCATCGATCCTGTCAGTGACTGCACTATCAAGATCACCGGGTCTGTTTGTAGCCAGGACAAGAACTATGTCCCGTGACTGATCACCGGTTCGAAAGAGTAATGCGTTCAGAGCGCTGCGCTGGGCCTCGCTCATGTACGTGCTGTTTCGTCTGCAATAGAAGATGAACTATTTAAGAAAAAAAAACCCTAGAGATTCTGTAGGAAGTAACAAAATGAGCTTTGGTAAGGGAGTAATCGGTGGACAGTCCACTTATTTTACTCAGACTATACTATACATTCTGCCTTGTGTTGGTAAAAATTTGCAATCCGAGTAAGAGAAATGTTGGTTAAAAATATTGGTTCAAACTATATTATATTTATTATCGAGTTCTAGTAGATGAGAAGCACTAGAATATCAAAAGGCTATAGAAAAGAGGTGAAAGCATCTTACTCGCATAGGAAAGCATCAGCTTCATCGATGAAAAGCAGTAAGCCTTTGTTTGATTTCTTAGCCCAATCAAATATCTGATGGATTTTTGTTACAGCCTGTGCACCAAGAGGAGCAACATCTCCTCCTGTCATCATAGCATAATCAAGACCCTGCAGCACAATATAATCAAACAGGTGTAAGTAAGCGAGGCATGTATTGGGTCAATCTGATTCATAAACGTGGCTCAAGTTCATAGTTGCATAAAGAAAACGAACTCACCGACTTCCGAGCAATCTCCCTGGCCACCATAGTTTTACCGGTACCAGGGGGCCCATAAAACATCATGTTGCGGAATGGTGCTTGATGGGACTTGGTATTTGCTGTGGCTCTAGCAAGACGCTCAATTCTCTTCTTTAAAGAAGGATGGAGAATTACATTTTCAAGGGGCTTTTCTCCTTCTGCAGATGCTGCTGCCCCTGCAGCTGTGCTAAATTTGTTCTTAAACTGAGACACTGAGCTTGCCCATGGAAATCTACCCATGGAAGATTCTCTGATAAGTGATGGCTGCCCAAGAATCCTGTTAATATAACCCCAGGTAACCCTAGCTCCCTCTCTGTTATCATAAGAGAACCATTAGGCTTCTTAATTCACAGCTACATAGGTTTTTAGAATGAGATATACATATTCCATAAATAATAGATGCATACCGAGTTGTGTAAACCCCAGCAGCTAATGCTGTAACTCCTCCAACAGTCATAATCAGTTTATTTCGATCAGTTAATAAGGTCCTGACTCCCCCTGCCAAGTTCAATATAGAAGCAAATGAATAGGAAGCCACATTTTTCAATAGCAATATATTCGCAGCATATAACTTCTGAAAGCAAGGATTCAAAATTTGCAGGTGGTTGTCTTCTAAAATATTCCTCGGAAGGTTACTTAATTTCAGAACAATCTAGAGAGAACCACAGATATAAAGGGAAAAATAGAAACTGAGAGAATCAAAGCATAACTGGATGTCTATAACTGTACATCTATGGAACAATGCTTATAAGTTCCATACCTTCAATGTGACTGAAAGTTGTGTTGATTGCTGCAAGCCATTTTTCCCTTTCACCATTTATCTTATCGAGTAGCATTCTTCTATTCTGCTCCTCAGTCAGTTTAGCTTCATGAGCTCGGCCTTCAGCCTCAGCCATGGCTTTGACGCGAATTGTTTCTCGCTCAAGTTCAGCTCTCTCTTTCTCAGTCTGGCGCTGCTGTGCTTGAATCTGTTCTTCCGTGGCAATTCTTGCTTTCTCTTTCCGAATAGAAGACTCTTCTTGCATCTTAACCAATTCAGCATTATGCCGTCTCTGAGCTTCATGATCTGTCTGCAAAATTTCCATTGAGTAAAGGACGATCACAAAAGGGATCCTTAAACTGTTAAACATAGGTTCATAGTTTCTTTCTAAAAAAGTACCTGCTGTCGCTTCCTTGCCAACTCATCCTCATACCGAAGCATTTGTGCTTTCGCTTGTGCCTGTTGCTGCACTAGATTTCTCTGATCCTCAGCCAGTTTCCGCTGTCTTTCCTGCCCATTCAAAGCCCATAAAACAATCATTTTGCACTTCCCGGCTTAAAATTTATATCATTGTAAGATTCAGATTCTGCAACTAATGTATAGCAAAACTCTGAAGCAAGGAACAAAGACACCAACAAGACAGTTGATTTCAACATCCTAGATAGATTTACAGAATGTAACTTGAAAGATTATGCAATGAAATCAGATAGACATCAAATCAAAACCTCCAGGCTCAAATTTTCCGTAAAGAAACCGCAAGTAGGAGCAAGTTACTCACAATGTTCTTGTGAGCTTGAATAGCTTCATTATGTTCTTTCTCAGCCGCTAATTCAGCTAATCGAGTCTTCTCCTGCTTTCTCATTAGATCAAACACCTGGTGAACACAAGAACATGTGAGCAACGTCTCAACACAGCAAAGAAGGACAACTCTAGAGCTTGTTGATTTCTCGAAAGAGATTCAATTATCACCTGTTTGGAATGAGGAGAGCTGTTGATTTCACGAAGAGCTTTAGCACCTCTTTCCAAGGACTCAGGATCGAAACCAGATCCTTTAGGCTCATCGGAGTCCGGTTTGGTCTCCGATTTAGACTTATGATCGGTTGGAGGTTCTTCTGCCGGAGGTGAAGAAGAAAAGAAAGGAAAGCGAAATCGCGAGTCAGCGTAGGCGCGGTTCTGTGTCATCGACATCGAAGTGAACGCAGCAGCTATCGCCGCCGCGGAACATAATCTAGAAGCAGCCATTGAAATACGACTAAAACAGATTCTCAAACCCAAGCAAGAAACGAAAGTCCTTTCAAAATTCAAACATTTCGGAAGAAATGGTGCTATCAAGGTTTAAGAAAACGGTGTTGACAGGCGTCGGGAAGTTCCTCCGGCAGGCGAGAGCATAAACCCCACGGTGGCTAGGTTATGACTTGTTTAACTATGACAAATCGGTTGTTTATTAGAGTGTGTGTACTCGAATCCAGAGATGGGCCTGAATTTTAAATCTGGGCCCATATCTGAGCCCATGTATTAGGCCATTTTTCATATTAGGTCCAAATGATTGCTTCCAAGATTCTTTGGTAGCTGCATAATCCCCGGAGTGCCTAACCAGGTTTTGAGACTAAAGGTTGGTGCTCCTGTCATGTTACTTATGGACATTGATTCTAGTAGTGGGTTCTGTTGTGGAGCAAGACTTCTGATCACATGTAGTAATTATTTTGAGAAGTTCTTGATCCCTAAGATGCATATGTTCCCAATGGAAGCAAGTTTTGCTGTCTCAGTGCGGCGTACGTAGTATATATCCTTTGACACTTGCATTGGCTATGACTATAAATAAAAATCAAGGGCAAAAACTTTCCAATGTTGGTCTATATCTTCTGAGTGTTCTCTCATAGATTAAGGTATGTGGCCATATCCAAAGTGAAAGCCAGAAACAGGAAGAAACCAAAAATGTTGTCTTCAAGGAGTTGTGTGTTCAGAACATTTCGTCAACATGTTTTGTTTCAGACTGTAATGTTTTACATTCTGCTCTATTATGTCTTTTTTTTTTTGCTTGAGGGCTGTTTTCTGAAAACAGCATAATTAAGGTTTTTGTTTAATCTACAATGTGGTGTTTATGCAAAAAAAAAGTTAGAAATTTTGCTTTCATTTATCCTAAATATAAGAAAATCGTATTTCATTTAAACGCAAATATAAATTGTGTTTAATTATATCGTTAATTAGTACTATTTTCGTTTAAGCATATTTTCCATAATTTTATTTATTTATGAAACATAGAAATCTATAAAAAATCTGAGCTTTGTAGGACTTTAGTTATTTTTCAACAACTGAAATGTATTTTTTAAAAGAAATGTATATATATATATATATATATATTTATATAAAAGAATAGACTAAGATTTGTAGTTTTTAATTAGCTCTCTCCCATGCTGCTCTTGTTTCTTGCCATGATTTCGCCTAGGGGAGTCTCCTTATCGAGTTCACTTTAAAACCTTACCAAGAGCTTTTCCGCTTAAGGTTTTAGTCAATGTTTTGAATTTCGATCGTCTATGTTTCTATGTTTTTGTATCCTTTTTATGGCATAGGACCATGTTTCTTAGGAATTGATTGATGTATAACCTAAACTTTTATTTTTTAAAATAATATTCACATTTTTATTAAAAAAAAAAAATTTGTAGTTTAACGGTACTTCCGTTTGCTTGACAAATTCGAAATTCGAGCTGCATTCCATATTAAAGTTCCCGCCCAAAATTTCTTTACCCAACGCATGTATTTCTCGCTATCCCGCAGGATTCGCTGTTACAGTTGTTCCGTTTCAATTTCGAAACATTCATCTTCTCCTCTTTCATTGAACATCAATCAATTTGTTTCGCAAATCCTTTGGTTTTAGTGTGAAGAATATGTTTATTGATCTCATTCTATGCAACTCTGGTTGATGGTGTTTGTTTGATCAAGGTTGGTGCAAAAATAAGTTTTGCCATCTTCATGGACTGGCTTCCACTAATCGAAGTTTCGCGTCAACTTCGAATTATAAGAAGTTTGATCGATGAAATCTCGATGATTTCTGATTTTTTGCATGCTTAATGACTTAATCCATAACACTTAGAGTATGTTCCGAGACTGTTGCTAATATGAAATCAAATTGATTTATATTAGGATGGAAAATGAGAGAGATTATTACATAGTTGAAATTTAAAAAAAAAAAAAAAGCAAATAGAATATAAGCAATACATTGAATTCTAAATTCTTTGTAGATTCTCTCAAATGTCCTCTTCTTGATATAAGTCATGGACTAATGGCTTCAATTAGTGTTACGGTACCTAGGTTGTGGATAGCGTCCTGACTCAATGTCATTAACATCCCTAATGAGCAATTCGTAGTGTCGCTTTACCTCTTCAGCTGATTTCCCACCAACTGCTCTTGCAACGTTTTGCCAACGGTCAGGAGTGTCCTTGTCATATGTAGCCAACGCCATTTCAAATTTCTTGTCCTGTTTAGCTGTCCATGACGAGCTAGAGCTTCGGGAAGTGCTGATTGAGTTGGAAGCCATTAGCTAGTGAAAATGTGGATCAAATGAGGAATTTAGAAGGTTGGTTTGTATTGATGATGAATAGAGTTGATTTGAATTGGTTTAGTTTGAGGGAGCGTGGAGCTCCTTATATGTAGGAGGGAAAAAGCAATGTGTGGGGTTATAAGCCAGTTGGAAGAATATATACTTTGAAATGAGAGATTTTTAGAATAACCATTCTTTTAGCAACCACATAAAATTTTAGTGAAGTGACAAAAGTTTTGATATGATGATGATGATTAGAGTCTAGTCCCTTAAAGGACATAATAAAGGTTTAATAGTTTAGTGGAATGAGATTCTCTTGACCGTTGCTATAAGGAAATTAGGAGGCTTCCTTTTTTCTTGCTAGTGTCCGTAAAGTTTACCAAATAACTATTGGACCCTCCCTTACCCCTTTCAGCATTTTGGATCTTATCATCATTAGTGTCGAATTAACCCTCTATCGTATCCGATACTATTCATAAAGCATGTGAATGTGATTGTTAAGCATTGTCTTCGATATTTTTTCGTAAATTTTCTCTTGTGTGATTGACAAATAATATATCTATAGAATTCCTCTTTGCATTGTTGGATTAGCAGTTATATTTTATGTCTTTTCTACGTGGGACTGTGACAAGAACCGAATCTTGCCATTCTTGGTCCCAAGATCGTTGAGCAACTTCAGGTAATCTTACATTTTTTTTTATATGAATCACTTAAGGCCGTGCCTATGAAGGAAAAAAGAGGCATTTGCCTCAAGCCCCTTCAAAATTAAGCAAATTTTGGGACCCATGTTTTAAAATATTATTTGATATATTGGTAAAATACTATTTTTTTAAAAACTAATAATTCAATGGCCACAATTATATATAAATTAAATATTTAAGTTAATTATTTCTTCTCTTTTTAATCACTATAATGAGGATTGTATGATGAAATTTTAAGTTTAATAATAAATAATTTGAATATTTTCTTTAAAAATACTCTATGTTTTAAATTAATTTTAACCAAATATCATTAATTAATCTAAAATATACATAGTAATAAGAGAAATTTTCTTTCTTTTTTTTTTTACATAAGTAGAGGATGTCATAGAGTTACGTTATAAATTTGTGAAAACTTGAATTAGCTATAAAGATTTTTATGCTTTTTTAAAATCATATTTATTTTATAAAAATAATTTTTTAGTGATAAGTAAAAATTAGAAAATAAACACATGTTTGAACAAAATAAAATAAAAAACTTCAAAAATAGCAAAAAAAAAAAAAAGATTTCATAATTTATGATTCGCTTTAGACCTCTGTAAGTCTAGGCACGACACTATGTAAATATCATCAAAAATGTGAGTACATAAATGGTTTTACAGACAGATTGAAATGAGACCTTATCAAAAAGCAAAATATAAAAACAAGGGATCATATGGGTTATATATGAGTAGTAATCTACTACTCTTCTGGGAGCCAATTCTCTATGAGGTAGGTTATCTTACATGTACCGCGCGGTTTATATTTGATTATTGAGCATCTATATAAAAAGGATGGTTTTTGGTGAATACTAAACCCTATTTATGACAGTTGCTTTAGCTGGTAGTTTTAGGTGACTTGTTAAGCTTGCACTACAAGAAAACAGCATAATTGTGTTTAATATTTCTTCCTGTTTTTCATCTTGTGTGATTGAGAAAAAATATCTAGTTAATTAAGTTCCTATTTGCACTTATAGGTGTCTTTTCGATCTGATTAGCTCTATTGAAGTCTTTATTCATCTCTCTTCCATCACCGGACTGTGACAAAGAGAGAATCATGCCATTATTGGTCTCAAGATCGTCGAGCAACTTCAGGCAATCATACATTTACTGGTTTATATTGAGCATCTCTAGAGAAAGGACGATGTTTTTGTTGTGAATATTAAACCCTATTTATGTCTGGTGCCTTTAGCTAGTAGGTGTACTTGAGAACTTGATTCCAATTAGTAGACAATAACACAAATCTCAGACGACACAAAGTACTAGAGAAGATGTACTTTGGCATAATCATAGATTTTAGCCCTCTAAAACATGTTCATTCGTGGGTGCCACGGAATAACATTCTTTGACAATGATAGGTCCATTTATTAAAAATTAAAGAAAAATCAAGATAATTACTCACTAACCAAACAATTTTATTTTTCTTTTGTGCAAGCCTCTTCTAAACTAGTTCGTCTTGTGTAAATCTCGTTGATCTCTTGGGATTTTTTATAAAGAATATTCAGGTGTTCCTGTCTTCTTTTTAATTATCACCTTTGAACATGGTTAGAGAATCGGACTAGTTCTCCAAATCTTGGGATCTTATCTTCGAGAGATCTTCTGCGCCTTTCTTACGCTTCTTGTGCTTCTTTGTTTAAAACATTTCTCAATCCTCAGATTCTTCGACTACCGAGAAGGTGAGAACTTATGGAACTTTCGTTCGTAAAATTTGTTTACAACAAATGTGTTTACTTTTCGTGGTAGGTAGATTCCTCCACTTTTTTGTAGAGTTTTATTTGTATTACTTATTATGAAATCAAACTAAATAACATTAAGAGAACAAATATTTTTTTCTAAATATTTGCTTGTACTCTTTGAATCATATGTTTCAAATACATATACTTTTCAGGAAATTAAGCATTGTACAATCAAAATTTATATGAGTTTGACTGATAATCGGATGAGAACAGATAACAACAAAAACACAAAAATGGATGTCAAAACTCGCAATCACTAAGACTCGCAATGTTCGGATACTTGACGCCTATGAGGTCATCGTCTTGCTCATCTTATTATTCACAATCACTGTCTTCCATGATGACAATCATCATCATTCATTGGTTCATGCATTCCCATGACTATATGACAACATACCTTACATTTAAATATGCTACTTCAAGAACATAGTTAGTGGTATTAGATCATCTCCAATGTATCACTTCCCGGAAGGTCACCCATCCTAAAATTGCTCTAGCTCAAGCACGCTAAACTCGGGAGTTCTCTCGGAGTGTTTGACCGAAAAGATAAGTGCACTTTGTTGACATAGGTGGCCAAATCAATTCTTTTAAACCTCACCGCATGCACTACCATATTCCTGAAATCGGGCTGTTACAATCACCCCCAACAGACCGCACGTCCTCCTTGCGCACCAGATCGTTACCCACAACGGTGTGAGCCATCCAGACTCCACACTCATCTGGGTTCGGCTCTGATATCACTTGTAACGTCTCGACCACCACCTCTACTGGGTCCACGTCCGCTCTCGGCCCATTAGGCCCACCCTCGTCCGACGACCGGTAGGTAGATTCCTCCACTTTTTTGTGTTTTATTTGTATTACTTATTATGAAAATAAATAAATAATAATTGGACTGTATTTTTCTCTTAATATTTGCTTGTACTCTTTGAATTATATGTTTCAAATACAGATACTTTTCAGGAAATTAAGCATTGTAGAATCAAAATTTATATGAGTTTGACCGATAATCGGATGAGAACAGATGATAACAAAAACACAAAAATGGATGTTAAAACTCGCAGTCACTAAGACTCGCAATGTTCTGATACTTGACGCCTATGAGGTCATCGTCTTGCTCGTCTTATTATTCACAATCACTGTCTTCCATGATGACAATCATCATCATTCATTGGTTCATGCATTCCCATGACTATATGACAACAAACCTTACATTTAAATATGCTACTTCAAGAACATATTTAGTGGTATTAGATCATCTCCAATGTATCACTTATCGGAAGGTCACTCATCTTGAAATTGCTCAATCTCAAGCACGCTAAACTCTAGAGTTCTCTTGAGGTGTTTGACCAAAAAGATAAGTGCACTTAGTTGACATAGGTGGCCAAATCAATTTTTTTAAACCTCACCGCATGCACCACCATATTTACTGAAACCGGGATGTTACAATCATCCACACTAACAGACCGTACGTCCTTGTTGCGCACCAGATCGTTACCCCCAACAGTGTTAGCCATTCTGACTCCACACTCATCCGGGTACGACTCTAATACCACTTGTAACGTCCTGACATTCACCTCTAATGGACCCACGTCTGCTCTCGGCTCATTGGGTCCACCCTTGTCCGGCGGCCGGTAGATAGATTCTTCACTTTTTTGTTGTGTTTTATTTGTATTACTTTTTATGAAAGAAAAGTAAATAACATTAAGAGAACAAACATGGACTGTATTTTTATCTAAATATTTGCTTGTATTCTTTGAGCTATATGTTTCAAATACAAATACTTTTCGGGAAATTAAGCATTGTAGAATCAAAATTTATATGAGTTTGACCGATAATCGGATGAAAACACATAACAACAAAAAAACACAAAAATTGATGTCAAAACTCGCAATCACTAAGACTCGCAATGTTCAGGTACTTGACGCCTATGAGGTCATCGTCTTGCTCGTCTTATTAATCACAATCACTGTCTTCCATGATGACAATCATCCTCATTCATTGGTTCATGCATTCCCATGACTATATGACAACAGACCTTACATTTAAAGATGCTACTTCAAGAACATATTTAGTGGTATTAGATCATCTCCAATGTATTATACAATTTTTACTACAAAAAGAATATTACCTTATATATTTTTAATTTCAGTTTTTTTTTAATGTTTTTCTAAAAACTTATTATCCGTTACGATTTTATGTCATTATATTTTCTATTTAAAAAAATAATAAGATTTTTAAAATTTTGTTTGTCAAACAAATTATTATATTTCTTAAAATCAAATCACTTAAAATTTCAAGGACTAGTTATAAATATAAAAAGTTCAACTCCAAATAGAGTGAAAATTATATTACTGCATATTTGGAGGAAGAAAATGGGATTCACCATTTTGGAGTTGAAAATAGAATAGGTTTGGAAGAGATTTTACTATAAAACGCAGTTTAATGTAAGATTTAGAATAGGGTTGGAGATGGCCTAAGAAAGCTGATCTTGCGATCTTCGACTTGAAGAGGCGTTTAGAGCACTTCCATTGGTTAAATACCTTGTGGGTATTTAACAACTAAACAAATATTTTTTTTGTGATATAATTACTTAATTATACTTTTGTTTGTTAAACAAATTTAATCCAATCACAATGTAACAAATGTAAAATGAGTATCTTATTAAGAACCTTGAGTTTCTCATTTGAGAAACCCATCTCCCTCTCTCTATAACTTTTTTTATTTTTCTCTTATTTTAATGGAGGGTATCTTGTTTAGATACCCCCATTGAGGATGCTCTTACGGCCTTGTCCTTTGAACGGATGACTCGAACATTTTAATTTGTATTTGTACATGGACTTTAGGGTGTTATGTTTAGGTTAGTTAAGGCCAAGAATGGTGAGTCGTACTCTTCTTTGATTCGTTGCTTCGTTGACTAAACATTTTAGGGATTCAAGGTTGTTGTAGGTGTAACGCTCAACTTTGCGGCTGATTCGTTCGTTTATACCATTAATGTGTTATCCTGTTGAGGTTTCCTCTATTTCGTCTACTTCGAGTTTGTTGTGATTGGTTGTATCATATATCCAACTAGTTCCCCTATACCATTAACTTTGCGGCTTATTCATGATAATAGAGAATATTATTTTCTTTGTTTTTTTTTTAATTAGAGATTAACAAAATAATATTAGATGTTTTAGATTTAGATATCAAACTAACTTGATGGGATAACTCCTAAGCATTACAACAAAGGCACTAAGAGAACGACGCGTAAGCGGGCATGACACATAATCTAAGCCGCAATAGACTGTAAGCTGAAGATCATCGTCGGACCGAAGCAAAATGCCTTGCCCTGGAGAACTTTTGAGAAACCAAACAACGCGCAAAGCCGCAGACCAATGAGCTTCGCGTGGTGTTTGCATGAACTGGGAGAGAACATGCATCGAGTAACTTAACTCGGGTCGAGTATGCATGAGATAAATAAGACGCCTGATCAAATATCGATACTTCTTTAGATCAGGAAGGAACATAGTGTTATCCAAAGCACGCTGATGGTTAGTGTCAAGAGGCATTGAGGCTGGTTTAGAACCAAGATTACATGTGTCTGCAATGATATCAAGTGCATACTTGTGTTGAGAAAGAAAAATCTCGCCTGGTCCACTACTAACTTCGATGCCATGAAAGTATTTCAACTTACCCAAATCCTTCATTGCGTGTATACGAGAATAAAGAGTAATCCTCATAAGATTGCACAAAACCAAAACAAAGAAGGGAGTCCGATAATTTTTTGATACATCATGGAGGAGCTTGTTTCAAACCGTACAACGACTTCCAAAGACGACAAACCTTTTTAGGATGAGAATGACGAAAGTCGGGAGGTAACTTCATATAAACCTCCTCCTCAAGATCACCATGTAAGAACGCATTGTTTACATCCATATGAAAAACCTCCCAACCCTTCGCAGCCACTAAACGAAGTAGGGTACGAACTGTAGTTAGTTTCAACACTAATGTAAACATTTCGTCAAAATCTTCACCCTCGACTTGATTATTTCCTTGAACCATCCAAATTATACTTAATTTTATACACCTATTGACTTCTTATGGCTACTTTGCCAGCAGGAAGTGAAACTATATCCCATGTGTGATTAGCTTCTTGGGCCACAATCTCCTTGGTCGTGGCGTCATTCCATTCATGTCTGCTTCTTTAAAATATTTAGGTTCAACTTGAACTGCAATTGCTATAAGGATGGCACGATGACTAGAAGAAAGCATATTATCAGATATATAATCCGTGAGTGGATAGAGAGTACTCGGAACCATTTTGCAAGATAGAGATTAAGAAGCGGGAAGAGCATCACGTGATGCAGGATTTACAGCAGAATAATGTGTCACATATCCAGTAAAACGTACATTTGGAAAGCATTGGCGCTGGCCTCGACTTAATTCCTCCTCAACAATATTGATTGGTTCCATAGGCACAAGTGGAAGAGGTAAAAGCTCCTCATTGCTGGAGGATGAGCTAGTCATAGGTGTTGTTACGACTTCCTCCTTAGCTCGTGATGGTTCGTCAGGCAGAGGCACCAAGACTGGTTCTGAGATTGGAGAAGATGACATGGGAGCATGTGTAGAGGGAGGAGAAACCATACTCCCCTTTATCGGAGAAGGCAATGGACTAATGTCCCAATCGTCATCAAATATAGCGGTAACTTGGCAATCAAGAGACTGAACCTATGTGGTGATGACAAAAAGGAAGATATCTTCATGGAATACAACATCCCGTGAAATCAAAAACTCATTTTGTTCCATATCATACACTTTCCAAACCTTTTTACCTAATGGATAACCAACAAAGATACATAAGCGACTTCGAGGGAAAAAATTATCTTTATCGCGGGTAGTCCGATGGACATAACATGCCGAGCCAAACACCCAAAGCTGATCATATGACGGCCGAGAACCATGTAGTACCTTGTAAGGAGAACAACCTTGATGAATTTGAGTTGGCATTCGATTCATGAGATACAAAACCATCAAAATCGCTTCAACCTAATCTTAACTGGTAGCCTGGCTTGAAACAACAACGTCGTGCCACATTTAAAATGTGACAATATTTATGCTCAACACGTCCATTTTGTTGAGGTGTGCCAACGCAAGATGTCTGATGTAATATTCCATGGTCATGAAAATACGATTAAAGACACATGAATTTTGTATCATTATCACTGCGAACCAATTTGACCGACTTCCCAAATTGTTTTTCTGTGTAAGAAAAAAAATTTGTGAGCACGCGACGAACTTGTGATTTTTCCAGCATGAGAAACGTCCAGATTGCTCGGGAGAAATCATCAACGATTTAAAAATACACAGCACCACATGAAGCCGGTACTCGATAGGGACCCCAGACATTAAAATGAATCATAGAGAAACAACCACTTGTTTTATTAAGACTTTTTTGAAAAACTTGTCTTGTTTGTATAGCTTGAAAGCATACATTGCAAGAAGTAGAATTAACAGTCTTATTTAAAACTGAAATCATATGTAAAGCCGTAAGCACAGAGAAACTCGGATGTCCTAACCGCTGGTGCCATAAATTTGGATCAACCGATGCAGAAACTTGATGAACACGAGCAGAACCACATATGTAAGATAGTAAACCCCATCACGTTCTTTCCTGGTTCCAATCAAAGTCTTTGTAGATCGGTCATGTATAACATAAACGTACCAGTAAAATAAGCAAAGCAACCGGTTTGCTTCAAAAGTTTTAAAACTGAGATAAGAGAACAGTTGAGCGATAGCACATAAAAGACGTTAGACAAAGATAACGTATGTGATAAAGGTAAAACACCCATATGATCAGCATATATTTTGCCACGATCAGCATATATTTTGCCACAATCGGCAAAATCTATGGTACAATAAGGAATAGAAACCAAAGACGTCAATAGAGAGTGGTTTAATTCCAGACATGTGATGAGAGGCTCCCGTGTCTAAAATAAAATTACCAAGATCAGCCTTACCAGCCAAATTATCAGGATTGTTGTTGCCGGCACAACTCTTCTCATTTATCAGCTGAGAAAAAACCCGCCATTGATCTTGAGTGAACTCGGGAAAAGCCGAAGAGTTTGAACTTGTGGCATTCGTCATAGCTTGTCTTCTACTGCGTCCACCAACACTTGAACCACGACCCCCTCTTCCTCTACTATTAGAGGCACCACGATTGTTGTTACCTTTGTCAAACCATTCCGGGAAACCCATAATTTGCCAACAATCTTTCTTCTCATTGTTGGTTCGTCCACAATAAGAATACAACATATGAAGTGGTCGAGGCTTAATGATTGAATCACCACGGTCTTGTACACCATCAAGTGGGGGCTGAGACGGATAACTAACTTCACGACACGTAGCAAATTCAACCGCCTCTTTTTGCTGCTCACGTTGTCGAGTAGAAGACAATTGTTGTTTTTCACGATCAATCTTTGAATACACTTCACCGAGTGACGGAAAGATGATTCATACGCACCAAATTTTGGCACAAACCTCCAAAACAAGACTCATCAAGACCCATAACGAATTGATGAACCTTTTTCTCACCACATTCTTTAGACAAGGCCGACGACGCGCCACATGTACACACAGGCAAAGGCCGGTAAATATGAAGTTCTTCCCACAACTTATTCAAACAACCGTAATACTCAAGCACTGTTTGCCCATCCTGACGACATGCGGCTAGTTATCTCTTGAGTTGATACACGCGGACCAAATTTTCCACCGAAAATATCTCTTGAGTTCATCCACAACAAGTAAGCATCTTAAATAAATGTAATTGTGGATCGAGCCTTTGGTTCAATTGATGAACGCATCCACCCAACAATCATAGAATTCACCGTCATCTAGTTGTCTAGATCTGGACTGTCGGGGAGAGGACGAGGAAGGGTACCATTGATGAAACCTGTCTTGCGCTTAGCTTGCAACGCATTGAGCATTTCCACAGACCACTCATTGTAATTGTCTCCATTAAGCATGACATGTGTGATTATAGCTCAGAGATTCTCAGAGCTAAACAACGTGTATGGTTACACCGTGTTTCTCTCCGACGTACGTTCAGCAGAGAATTTAGAAGAGCTCGATGAAGACGACATCGAGGCTGAGACGGTGGACGAAAAGGTTGAAGAAGACATGGCTAACGACATGCCCATGTCTTGGTGAGAAACAAATACAGAAATCTCACTGAAATTGAATCAAATAAGAGCAAAACACAAAATACTTTTTAGGGTTTTTAGGGTTTTAGTAGCTCTCATACAATGTAAATTTAGATATCAAACTGACTTGTTTATTAAGATTGACATACACATGTATTTATATAAAGAAAATTAGTTAAGATTTTCAACTTTACAACCGTCATAAGACAAGCCCATTACATAGACCCAATACATGTAAATATTTTAAAAAGTAAGGTTGTCTATAGTTTTACTTGGAGGACAAAAGAGAAATTTCTTACAATTTTGTTCAGAATGACATTTACTCCCACAAAAAAATGGCTGCCTTAGCAAATCATATAAAAATAGTCGAACACAAATGTATAACTTGGTATTCAATTTCAGTTCCTCGTGCGGGTCGCTTTAGATATAAGGTGAGTAGTGGCGTAGGGGTCGAAATCAAAGATTATTAGAATTTTTGAGCTAAAATAGATCTTTCATATACGGTCCAGTTACATAAACAAAAATCATGTTTTGGTTAATTACTTTGAATTGATAATGTTACACAAAGCATTCGAAAGAAAAGAAACTATCTGAAAAGACTTCATTAACTTATTTTATCAACCAATATTAGTGTTCTTTTATTATATAATTCTTTTTAAATTTGGGCTAAAACTTTTTATTGTAAAATACGATATCGATATAGTGTAAACCATTATTACAAGTTTTGATTATGGAACTATTAGTCTCAAGATAGACTAATATAAATAAACATGAAATGATTCGATATAAGAAATTGGTGAATGATTAATGATAAATGTGGGGGCGAGATTTCCGTTTATAGAATAAATTTGAAGTGGCTATGACAAGTATCAACTCTAAAAATGTTAGAACAGCTCGGGGCTTAAGATCGGAATCTTGTATTTGACCAAAAGACGGTGGTCGTTTAGAAATACGAACTGAGTCAGCTGAGATTCAGATCGGCGTTCTAAAGGATTCATCGTAGGTGTTACATATATCTTAAGTTTAGCTCAGGTGCAAAATATTCAGTGATTTGCCAGTCTTCTTCATTAATGAAGTACATGGGGTATTTATAGCGGACAAACTGCATTTCCCGCTCAGCGCGTATTTGGCGAAGCAAAACTCCCGCCTAGCACGTGGGCGGCAAAGTCAGCTCCTTTGTCGAGTCGCACTCGAGTGGTTACAATGTGTCAGAATGGGAACCTGCTTCCTCGAGTTCCACGCCCGATGTGATGGGTCAACAATCCGCTGGCTGAAGAGGCCGAGCTCCTTCTTTGGGCCTCGAACAGATGGGCCCTAAACATTTAATATTAGGCCGGGTTGGTAGGATACCAATCCTACCTCCAACAATAGCCCCCCCCCCTCAGCTTGGTGTGCGATAAATTATGAGCATGCCGGGATATATATGTTCCAGCCTAACACGTGTACATAAAAGGAGGAATTAACTTTTAATTCCTATGTATTGTTTTGTTATTTGTTTCCCGTGCTTGGCCTTGATGAGTGCGCATAGAAACCGAGGCATCGCGCCTCACGTCCGCGTGTGGAGTTTACGGGAGGCGTAATCATTAGCTTTTTACAGAGCCTTACGCTGTTTAGCCACATGTCGAAGCCTGGTGGTGCGGCTATTAGGTTACACGTTCTCCCGCGTTGCCTTACCACGTGTCGCCTCCCAGTGGTGAGACAAACTCGAATCTTGAGGAAGTCATTATATACAAAGCCCGCTTCATCTTCTTCCTTTCTCCTACCAAACGCTCTATCTCCTCTTTTCTTAACCGCGACTTCAAACCTCAGAGTTTCTTTTCTCAACCTTCGGATCTCCTTACCGTCAGTCTAAGCTCTTCTCTTTCCGACGTTCGCTGAATTCCAAACAGATGCGTCGTCTCTTCCCGTCTTATTACTACGTTTTTCCTTTTGTCGGGGCTCTTCGGGATCATTTGCTTCGCGACTTAATCTCTATTTTCCTTCGGCGGTTATGTCTGATTTCTTTTGCGGAATCCGAGCCAAATCGAGTTCCAACTCCGAATCTTCTGGGCGATTCGGGGGTTCAATGGATTCCGAGGCTGTATCACCGCCGCCTGCGATGGTGATGTTCGATAAGGAGGATGAAGAAGACAACATTCCCTAAGCTCATCGAGGGTATGACCGAGCTAGTAGTGCGGTGGCGTCTACGTTGAATCCCGCACTGGCTTCTGTAGCCCACTCGGAGAGGGTCGGAGGGCAAGGTCGAGGTCGGGGTACCAGCGAGAACCGACCGAATAAAAATCCTCCAAGCGGATGAGGAGGTCGGGGAAAACGCTCTAGCGTGGCAAACGTCCCGAGGGCGCCAAAGGCTCCGAAAACTCCGAAGGTCCCGTTTAGCCAGGGGGCTTTCAAACATGGACATCGTGGGGGTCGCTGAACGATCTGAACGAGATGTTTGCTTTGTGCGAGTTCAGAGTTCCTAGGTCAGGAGACCGCCTTTGGTCACCCCCTCGGGGATTCCTATGTTTGTATGAGATGTTCTTTACGAGGCTACACCTCTGGTTTCCCCTTCCCGAGGTGTTTGTAAGATACTGTCGAGCTCGCGACTTGGCGTTCTCTCAAATCTGCACGACTACTGTCCAGAACATGATTTCTTTTTATGTGCTTGCCGCTGAGCACGGGATCGAGCTGACCGACTACCTGTTTGAGTCGCTGACGGCTCATAAAAAGAACTCCGTGTACCCCAGGACGTTTTATGTTGCCTTCAACTCCAGATCAAAGATCCTGATCCGGAAGCCTAGCAAAATTGATGACTGGCAGATGCGTTATTTTTTTGTTAAGATTGGTAGAGAGGCTGGTCTGAGTCCGGGGGAGAACCATCGAACTGAATGGAATCATAAGCCCGATAGAGCCCCATTCGTTTAGGTCGAGTCCACGTCGATTCCACCCCTGATTGCTAACCTTTTTGTTTTATTTTTTTCAGAGCGGCATAAGATCGTCACTTTGTGCCGGTCAGACGGATTCGTCGCGGCGTTGTGTACTCTTCAGTCGGCTAATGTTTCTTGGAAAGAAGTCTCTGAGGAGCGAGTTCGCAAAGCTCAGGAGGACGATTATGTCGAAGAGCTATTGGCATCTCCCCATATGGCTCTGGAATATCCAGAAGTTTGGGACGAAGCAGTCGCCGCTATCGATCTTGAGGGTGGGAAGATCTTCGTCGATACTGAGGTGGCTCCAAGTCGAAAAGGTTTTGCTCGGGACGCTTTGGCCGAAGAGTTCATACCAACTCTGGGTTTTGTGGAGGTAGACCCTTCCGCTGAGGACAAGGTCTCCGCTGATGAGCGGGCTCCTAAAGCTACCAAAGGGCCGTCTGTCGAAGGGAAAAACGTCAGACGGAATCGTGTTAACGCTGAGCGGGCCGCCGAGGAGCGAGCTTCTTAGGAGAAGTCTGCCGCGAAGAGGACAAGGAAGAGCGCAGGAGTAGGCTCTTCTAAAAAGAGATAGATTGTCTCCGGCAGCGTGGGTGATCAATCTGGCAGCGCGGGTGGAGCAGACCTGCCGGATCATAGCTTTTCCTTCTGCTATGCGCAGACATCAAAGCCTCTTTTTGAGAGTGTGGTGGATTGCGCCGAGCTAGTGAAGGCGATCACTCATACCATAGGGCCTCTCCCGACGGTTAAGGAAATGGTGGCGCCGAAGTCCCCGAATAGGCCCTAGATGAATTGCGGGCCGTTGTCTGTAACTATTTCATACGGGAGCCCGTGGTGGAAAATGATGAATTTCCAAATGAACTTGCGGACGTCGTCGGAAAAGATGTTGTTGTAGGACTCGGTTTCGACCATTTTAGTGTAGTAATCGGTCATAATGAGTATGTATGCCTTTCCTCGAGACCGGGGCATAGGCCCTACGATGTCCATCGCCCATCCAATGAACGGGTAAAGTGCGGTTTCTGTGGAGAGGAGCTCGGTGGGTAGGTGTATCATGGAAGCGTGTCGCTGGCATTTCTCGCATTGCGCTGCGAATCTCTCACAGTCTTTGAACATAGTTGGCCAAAAATGGTATTGGTTTCTGATCTTGATTATGAGAGCTCGGCCGTTGGAATGGTTCCCACCAGCACCTTCGTGTAGCTCTTTCATTACCCCGATCGTTTCATCTCTGTGCAGACAAGTTAGGAGGACTCCGGCGAAGCTCCATCTGTATAGGTTGCCGTCGAGCCAAACATAACGTGCGCATTTCCGTTTTCGACACCAAGGTTCCCATCTATCGGTTGGGGTCGTACATCTCTCTATGTATGATAATATCTAGGCTCGCCAATCTGGTGAGATCGGCTCTTCGGCTGGTGAAGGTAGATGGACAGTTACTTCTTGTTCGTCTTCGTGGTTGTCCTCGAATGTGGGGGCGTTTTTGATGAGGGCGACTCCCCTAGAAAGGGCGATGCTGGGTATATCGATGCTTTCTACCGGTATGATGCGACGTTGAGTTGGGTCAGGGGTCGATGCGAGGGCGATAAGGGCGTCAGTAGAGGTGTTCTCACCTCGGGATATTCTTGTGAGGCTAAACTCTGTAAATTCAGCGGCCAAGTCTTTGACGAGCTGCGAGTCGCAGTATGCTCAGATGTTTTTCGCTCCAATACCTTTGGCTAGCTTGAGTCCGGCTATCAAGGCTTTATACTCGGCCTTGTTATTTGAGGCAGGGAACTCTAAGCGGAACGACTATTCTAGCACTTCGCCCGTCGGTGATTCGAGTTTGATGCTGATATCGGAACCATGACGTGAGGATGACCCGTCGATGTGTAGGGTCCATTGTGCCAGAACTTCGGTATCAACCAGTTCGGGGGCCAACTCGATCAAAAATTCGGCAAATACTTGGGATTTGGCGGCATATCGGCCCCTGTATTCGACGTCGTATTCCCTCAGCTCGACCACCCACTTGGCAATTCGGCCTAACTGACTAGGGTGAGATTGGAAGTAGGGGCGCAACTTACGAGCTGCTGTAATGACCGTAAGGGTTAGTTTTTCCAGGACGAGATATCGGTTTTCGACCCCGTCCAATGCCTTGCTAACTAGAAAGTGGGTTTCTGCTCGCCCTTGTTTTCTTGGACAAGGACACCGCTGACTGCCAAGTTTGAGACCGCAATGTAAAGGTACAGGGTTTCCCTTACCTCAGGCTTAGATAGGATAGGGGTGTTGAGAGGTACGTCTTGAGCTGCTGAAATGCTTCCTCGCACCGCTCATCCCATACGAACTTCTTGTTGCCGCGGAGTAGTTGGTAGAACGGTAGGCACGTGTCCGTTGATCGGGAGACGAAACGATTGAGGGCGGTGATTCTTCCCGTGAGTCTTTGGATTTTGCGCTATTTTTTTGGCGAGGAGAGCCCGAGGACTGCTTCTATCTGTGCTAGGTTAGCCTCGATTCCGCGCTGGGTAACGATGTATCCCAAAAATTCTCTAGAGGTTACACTGAAGGTTCACTTTGTTGGGTTCAACTTGTTGAGGGTGTGGAAGCACGTCTTCAAGTGGCCGACGTTGTCTTTTCTACTAAGGATTTTACTAGTATATCGTCGATGTAAATCTCTATTGATTTCCCAAGCTCGTCTACGAACATTTTGATAACGAGGCGCTGATAGGTGGCCCCCACATTTTTTTGGCCAAAGGGCATGACTTCATAGCAATATGTTCTCCGATCTGTTATGTAGGCAGTTTTTTCTCGATCGTCAGGGTGCATGCGGATCTGATTGTAACCCAAGAAGGCATCTATAAAAGACAAGAGCTCATTTTTAGTGGTTGCTTCGACGACTTGATCGATGCGCGGAAGCGGGAAGCTGTCTTTGGGACATGCCTTGTTGAGGTCGGTGAAGTCCACGCAAACTCTCCATTTCCCTGATTTCTTTTTTCTTTTTTACGACCACGGGGTTGGCTAACCATTCTGGGTATCTTATTTCGATGATGGAGATCCGGCCGCGATCAACCATTTGACCTCGTCAATTACGGCATGCGCTCTTTTGGGGTTCAACTTGCGCCTTTTTTGCTTGACTGGTATGTACATCGGGTCGACGTTGAGCTCGTGACTGGCGATCGCTGATCTATTTCGGGCATGTCGTTGGTTGACGGTCTCATCGAGGTTGACGGTCTCATCAAGGTTGGCTCCTATTCTGACGCCGCTCTACGTTGGTTGAATCTATATTTATTTGAGTCACGAGATTTCGAGCAGGGTTGATGTGGCAGTCAATCACTTCACAAGTTTTGGCGGCTTTTCGCAGCTTGTGCTCTACGATGAAACAAGTTCGGGACATCCACTGATCTCCGCGGATTGTACAGACTGTGGATCAAACGGGAAACTTGAGGCATTGATGGTACATAGAAGTGAATGCTTTCATCATATGGATCCAAGGGGTCCCGAGGATCACGTTGTCAATCGGCGTTTTGTCCACTACCTCGAACTTAACGATCCTGGTCGTACCACCTATATAGATCGGGAGTTTGACTGTGCCGATGGTGTCAGTCGTGTCTCCATTAAACCCCATGATGGATCACTTGGATTTCTTGAGGGTGATACCAGTGAGATTCTTTGCTCGGACATCTTGATCGACCGGACCGAGTCATTGCAATCTGGGGGACCACCCATTATCATACTCATGAGCTATCTTGCGGGCGGCAGTATTTGCAACGGCTCTTGCTCCTCTGGGATTCGCTCCCTGTGGGCTTCTATTTGCTCGAAGCGGGGTTGCCTGTCTGCATCTCTATCTCGCGGGGGAGACTGCCGTCGATTGTTATCGTTTTGACCTTGGTGATCATCGCGTGGACGTTGGTTATTGTTTCGACCTAGATCTCCATATTGTTGCTGGTTACCATTCCGGCGATTCGAGTTTCCCTGAAGAGCAGGGCGGGGATCTAGTCTGACAACGTCTTTTTCATATTGTGCTAGGAGGGCCTCATGGAGTGACCGACATTGTGAGGTCGGGTGGCCTTTCATCTTGTGGAACTCGTAGTACGATTTATTATCCCTAGGTTTGTAATTGGCTTTCTGCCATTTGTTCCACGAGAGCGGGGGATTCTGTTGTGTGCTCGGCAGGAGTTGTGTTTTACCACTGATTTCAAACGAGGGAGCGACTGGCGATGGGCAAAGGCCGCGGCTCGCTTGCTCCTTGCTTGCAAGTAATCTTCATCATAATGTTGGCAGGGCTCGTAATGTTCCTCCCGAGTTTTGTCTTTTGAGACGGTTGTTTTGATCGGGGCGTACTTCTTGGTCATCAGAGCTCGCTCTTCCTCGATCTCAATGAAGATGGAAGCATGGCATAGGGCATCCTCCAGGGGGCGTGGCTTATTCATCTTCATATCTTCTTTGAAAGCTGACTCGAACCAGAGGCTGTTGCGAAGGGCAGGTAGGGCAACGTCATCTAAAACCGTAGCTCGGGACACGACCGTTTTGAAACGGTCAATGTACGAGCTTAGTTTTTCCTTAGCTCCCTGCGTCAATACCCACAGGTCGGTGTTGGACGTGCCTTTTCGGATGAACATTGAGTACTGCTTAAGGAAGGCGGCTGAGAGTTGGTAGAAGTTGTGAATCGAGTGCATTTCTAATCTGGGGAACCAGGTTAGTGTGGGGCCGACGAGATTTTTGACAAAAAGTTGGCAGATGCCGGCCTCTCGTTCTTCAGAGGCAAACTGGTGGCGCCCCGTGGCGACGATAAACTCTGTCATGAATTTGCTGGGGTCCGTGAGCCCATTGTACGGGAGGATTTTGACCTTTCTGGGATATCTGATTGACGTTTTTGGAGTCGGGAGCTGAACGAGGCGTTCTGTGTTTCTCAGAGGATTCGGTCTATCTCTGGCGCCGAGCTGGTGGCTTAATGAACTGTGGATGTCATTCGGCGGATCTCGGCCCTTATACTCGCCAATTCGCGGTCTCTCTCTCGGTCGTCGAGCATTTTTTGAAGGGGTTCAGGGCTATGGTGCGCCAGTATGCCCATGTCGTTAGCGAGGGCTTCTGTTGCCAGACGCTCCCCTGCTCTTTGTGAGGATTCGGGTGTATGCCGCCTTGGCTCCTCCGGGTTGAGGCTGGCGCGCATGAGTCCATCAGTCTGCTCGTCAGACACAGAGGAGGTGTTGACGAATGAGCTCTGGAGTCATCGCGTTTTTTCCCCCGGTGTGCGGTCGACAGTTTGGTTGCTCCGAGGCGCTAAGTTATCCAGGCGCTCTTAGCATATGTTTTGACCCGCTGCGAGCTCGGCAAAACGTGCGTTGTTGCTTCGGGCTGACTCGGTCATTTGCGCGATTAGGGTTTGCAGCAGCGTATTCGTCATGGTGAGTTGACTTCCTGGTGTGAGGTCGGTGTTGGGACATGATGACTACGTTTGAGTTATCGCGTCGGTTCTAATCCCGACTACGGGTAGCGGTTGGTTTGCGCTAGCGGTGATGGGTCCGAGCTCCTTGGCTTGGCCCTCTGGTAGAGGCAGCTCGTCGGTTAGTACACGGGGTCTGGGCACCGAGGTTCACGTTGGCGCCGAGGGACCTTGGTCTCTTAGGTTTTGTGTCTGCGATAGAGCGAGCTCTTCGATGTCTGATGGGTGTGGTGGTAGTGATGAATTTGGTCCGGCCATCTTTGGATCTACTCTTTGCGTGTAGGAAATGTTTAAATCCCCCTCCTTCTAGCGCCAAATGTTAGTCTCAAGATAGACTAATATAAATAAACACGTAATGATTCGATATAAGAGATGGGTGATTGATTAATGATAAATGTGGGGACGAGATTTCCGTTTATAGAATAAATTCAAAGTGGTTATGACAATATTCAACTCTAGAAATGTTAGAACAGCTCGGGCCTTAAAATCGGAATCTTATATTTGACCAAAAGACGGTGGTCGTTTAGAAATACGAACTGAGTCAGCTGGGATTCAGTTCGGCGTTCTAAAGGATTCGTCGGAGGTGTTACAAATATCTTAAGTTTAGCTCGGGTGCAAAATATTCAGTGATTTGCCGGTCTTCTTCATTAATGAAGTGCATGGGGTAATTATAGCGGGCCAACTGCATTTCCTGCTCAGCGTGTGTTTGGCGAAGCAAAACTCCCGCCTAGCGCGTGGGCGGCAAAGGGCTTGATTGGTAAAGCTTATACTAGAGATGTAGCATTCCATAACATAAGTATGAAGGTAGTAGAGCTGTGAGCTATTTTATATTAATGTGATATATGTGATTGGTATAGCTTTAAGCATTTAGACATAAATTTACAAGACTAGACATGTTTATACACGCGACTTTTATTGTTGTATTAAATTATGAGGGAAAAACTGTGATTTTATAATTTTTAAGGCTTTATGCTTAGGAAAAGCTCCTTTTAAAAGCATTGGGTTATCGAGCATTTAGAACTCTTTATGCTCTCTTTTATGCTCATCTAATAAAACATGATTGGCTTTTAAAAAACATTATGCCCACTTATATGCTCTACCAATCAAGCCTAAAGTCAGCTCCTTTGCCGAGTCGCACTCGAGTGGTTATAGTGTGTCAGAATGGAAACCTGCTTCCTCGAGTTCCGCGCCCGATGTGACAGGTCAACAATCCGCTGGCTGAAGAGGTCGGACTCCTTCTTTGGACCTCGAACAGATGGGCCCTAAACATTTGATACTGGGCCGGGCTGGTAGGATACCAATCCTACCTCCAACATGAACTAGTGTCTAAAGTAAGAGTAATTTCATATTATGACAATGAATATGATGGTGTTTAAGAAGATAATAACAAAATTTCTTTGGATGATTTTATGCTTCTTAAACTATTATCAGATGAGTATTTTTCTTTGTAATATGTCAACTTTTATGTGGACATCTATTTTATGCGATGAGGCTAAAGTTTAGGATTTTGAGTTTATATTTTAGTTTTGGTTAGCAACAAGGAAAACACCCATATTTTATCCAAAAATAGGTCCACAAAATAACATTCTCTAAAATCATCTTTCCTAGAAAAAATCATAACTAATACTACATCGACCTAATTAAATATTTTCATCCACCAAATTAACTCTTTAAAATTTGTATTGTGATCAACATTTTACTACGTCGACCTCGTCATGTGCCACTCGTACTGGCTATTGGTTGTTGATGTTGACTCTGTCTATAGGCCAAATTCGCTCTGATAAAGTAAAGTCTATTTTATTTTATTTGATCATATTCCAATCTTTACATGATCCCTTTGAAAAGTTCCACATTCGATGTTGTAAAGATGCTCCCTCGTACTCATATACCCACGTAAATTATTTAACATTTAATTTCGTATGGAAAGAACTTAAATTATTGTTTATATAAAATAACTGAGTGGATTTTCCAATTGATGGGAGCACTATTATTATTTGACGTTATCTCCAATATTAAATTCGAATCTTTCGTAAAGATTATCAAAATTGTTTAAAACATTTTATATTGTGATTTTAGTTTTCTTGAAAAAAAAACTCAAATACAAAGTTTTGTTCACTTTTCAGACAACACTAATTAAAATTTCAGAATGTATGTAAACTAATGATATTTTTTCTTTCAAATATATCTATTATAAATATACAAAATATTGTTCATGATATACAATGTAGTAATTTGTGTTAGTATTATCACTGTGTCACTGTCCAATTTCTCCAACTAGTTGTGGAGTGTGGCAACAATAAGTTCTCCAAATTTCTCGTGCAAAGGAAATTAGTTTATTGCCATATCTGGTCCAGAATCCCATATATTCTAAACTTTTTAATACTTTTTATTTTAAAATATAACCTAATTCAATTTGTCTCATAAGAGAATAAGAACACGCAGATTCGTCCGGATGGTAAAGGTATTTTATTTGGTGTCTATTTGTTAGACTAAAAAAGAGTAAAGGTTGATATTGAAGTTTGTAGCATAGTGTTTATATTAGTGTTATTGATGTTTAATAAGTTGATGAATGTACTATATCCGACAAAAAAGAGTTGCCGGCCGTTTTAACTTAAAATAAAACTATAAAACAAGTGTTTTTTTTATGAATATTACGGATACTTATTATGAGTTCATTAGAATGTTTTAAGAAATTATAGATAATAAGATTTTTAAAATAAACTTTAATTTGTATCTCTTTTATATATATATATATATATATATATATTTATACTTATGAATAATACAACAAGAATAATTCTTAAATCTATTTGTTCACAACATATTATCAACACGAAATCCTAAGCACGAAATCATATTCTACTGAGCAAAGCAAAACTCTAATAATTTGATCTAATAAATATTTTCTTTTGAAATCCATAATCAATACCGATGGTATCGTCGTTATTCCATCGTTTGCGTTCTCTAATCACGCCGAAAACACGATTTCATTATAAAAATAAGTAACATCATAATTTATTGTTTGTCGCTTCGGTCAATGCTTATTTAATTATCGTTTCACCAAATAAGTTTGTTATTGATAAATATCATCAACGAAACTAGTAAGTATGGTGATTCCTACTGCTTATTATTTTATTATCTGGTTTGGTCAAACGTTTGTTTTGATTTGGTAAGTTATTATATTTTTCTTGTTGATTTAATTTTACTTGTCGAAGAGATCTGCATAGTTAATAATTTATTGATTCATAATTTAGTGCTAATTATTGCATCATATTTATTGTTTCTCTCATCGTATATAATTCAAATATAATCGTTGGAAGTGTTCAACGCGAGAAGTAAGGAGCTGAAACAAAGTCTTGTGTGAGAACGAGTCGTTTGCTGTTTTTTGTGTTAAATAATGACCCATTATCTTTGGTCAAAGTAGTTGCAGGAGAGGTCTGTTTCTCTGCAGTATTTTTAGGAGTTTCTGTTGTTGTAAAGGTTATAAAAGCCATTCTGATTTCATTGAATAAATACACAAGTTTTCAGCAATCTATTACAAAAGAGCATTTGATCTTACAAATTGGTATCAGAGCTCGCTAGATACTGAAAACTTAAAGAAAGAAGTCGTAGCTTCAAAAAATCAAGAGAGAAGAGAGATGGGTGACGACAAAATGAAACTTCCTCAATTTGATGGACATTGGGATCACTGGAGTGAGGTGATGGAGAATTTCTCAGAGCAAGGGGGCTGTGGAATATTGTGGAGATCGGTTTTGAGGAGCTTGTAGTCACGACCGTGCTGACGACAAAGCAACGACAACAACTCGATGATGCTAAGATGAATGACCACAAGGTCAAGCAATATCTTTATCAGTCCATTGACAGAGTGACATTTGAACAAATCTTAGGCAGGAGAACGTCCAAGATCATCTGGGACTCAATGAAAAAGAAATTCGGTGGAAATGAGAGAGTGAAGAAATCGTTGTTGCAGAAACTGAGAAGAGATTTCGAAGTATTGGAGATGAAGGAAGCTGAGAATATGGAAGAATACTTCACTCGTGTCTTAGCAATCACCAACCAGATGAGAAGCAATGGAGAAGACATTAAGGATTCGAAGGTGGTGGAGAAAATTCTCAGGACTCTCAGCGAGAAATTCACGTATGTGGTGGTGTCCATAGAAGAATCTAAGGACATTGAGAACATCTCACTTGACAAACTGTAGAGCTCGTTGAAAGTGCATGAGCAGAAGTTCAAGAAGTCTGAAAAGGGAGATGATCATGTGCTAAAAGTCACACATGGAAGAGGATCTGGAATGAGAAGAAGAGGCATAAATGGAGGAGGTAGAGGACGAGGCCGAAGCAGGACATTCCTCAACAAAAGCACAGTGGAGTGTTACAAGTGCAATCGTCTCGACATTTTCAAAACGAATGTCCAAAATGGGAGGAAGAAGCTAACTATGCCGATGAGGATTAAGAAATGTTGTTGATGGCGTACGTCGAGGAAATTGAAGAAGATACAGAATCAAGCCTAGCGATGCTAATGTTGTCACACGATGGAGATCAAGAAAAGATGAGGAAAAAGGCTTGGTTCCTCGACTCAGGCTGCTCAAATCATATGAGTGGAAACCGAGATCTGTTTTCAAACATGAATACAGAGTTCAAACACTCCGTGAAGCTGGGAAATAATAAGAGATTGGAAGTTGTGGGCAAAGGCAATGTGAAGCTGGTCCTAAACGGTGCAGCATACAACATCAGCGAAGTATACTACATCCCTGAGCTCAAAAACAATCTATTGAGCCTTGGACAGCTTCAAGAGAAAGACTTGACGGTTATCATACAGAAAGGAGTTTGCAAGATTTATCATGAAGACAAGGGGCTAATTGTAGAGAGCAAGATGAGCAGAAACAAGATGTTTGTGCTATATGATCAAACTGGTGATGGAGTAGAACCAAGACAACAGAAGTGTTTGCAAACTGTCGTAGAAGACATGCCAAAACTCTGGCATGAACGCTATGGGCATCTCAGTCACACTGGTATGAAGACGTTGCAGAGCAAGAAAATGGTGTGTGGCCTTCCGAGTTTTGATGCTCAAAACTTTACCTGTCAAGACTGTATGGTGGGCAAGCAATCAAGAAATCCCATCCCCAAGAAGAGCACGTGGAGAGCAAAAGGAATTCTTGAGCTTACACACTCTAACATATGCGGTCCGATTAGCCCCATCACCACAAGTGGAAAGAGATACGTATTGTGCTTCATAGATGACTACAGCAGAAAGGCATGGGCTTACCTCTTGAAGGAGAAATCAGAAGCGTTTGATTTCTTCAAAACGTTTAAGAAGGTCGAGACGGAGACAGGAGAGAAGATTAAATGTCTGAGAACCGATCGTGGAGGAGAATACACATCGACTGAGTTTTCTGAGTTTTGTAAGGAGGAGGGGATTCGGAGACAGCTGACCACGGCATACACACCTCAACAGAACGGAGTTGCAGAGAGGAAGAACCGCACTGTTATGAACATGGTCAGGTCCATGCTCTCAATGAGAAAGGTACCAAAAATATTCTGGGCAGAAGCTGTAAACTGGACTTTCTACATCTTAAACAGATGTCCCACTCATTCGGTAAAAGATGTAACTCCACAAGAGGCCTGGAGTGGAGTTAAACCAAGTGTGGAGCATTTCAGAGTATGGGGAAGCTTAGCGCATGTTCACATCCCAGATGAGAAGCGAGGAAAGCTTGATGACAAAAGCATTGTCTGCATAATGCTCGGCTTCTCAGAGGAATCAAAGGGTTACAGATTGTATAATCCAAGAACCAAGAAGATCACAGTAAGCAAAGATGTGATATTTGAGGAAACTAAAGGATGGAACTGGGAAGTAGATCAAGATCTTCATGAGTCCGATCTGACATGGAACGATGACGATCTTACATGGGAAGACAGTGGTGATGAAATTGAAGGGGAGCAAGGTAACGAAGAAGAGCAACCCGCAGAATTTACCACAGAAGCCCAAACTGAACAACCGGCAAGAGTCAGGGAGGGTCGAGTGACGAGACGACCACACTATTTAAATGATTACGTCACCGGGAGTGAAGCTGATGATGATGAAGATGAAGTCAACATGGCAGAGTTTAATTCATCTGATCCCTCCACGTTTGAGGAAGCTGAAAAAAGTCTCAAGTGGAGAGAAGCCATGGATGAGGAGATAAATTCGATTGAGAAAAATCAAACATGGGTGCTGACAGAGTTACCAGAAAAAGCAAAGTGCATTGGGGTTTAGTGGATTTACAAGACGAAACTCAACGAACTCGGAGAAGTGAGCAAGTATAAAGCTCGCTTGGTGGCGAAAGGTTACTCTCAAGAACATGGGATCAATTACACAGAAGTATATGCACCTGTTGCTCGAATGGATACTATCAGAATCATTCTATCCACTACAGCAAGAAAAGCTTGGGACATCTATCAATTAGATGTCAAGTCGGCTTTTCTCCATGGAGTTCTTGAAGAGGATGTTTATATACAGCAGCCAAAGGGGTATAAAGTCAGAGGTGAAGAAGACAAAGTTTATAAACTTCACAAGGCGTTGTATGGCTTAAAACAGGCGCCAAGAGCTTGGTTTAGTCGGATCGAGGAGTACTTTATCAAGGAAGGGTTTGAGAAATCTCAGAATGAAGAAACTCTGTTTCTCAAGACAAACAATCACGGTAACTCTCTCTATGTCAGTGTTTACGTAGATGATCTGATTTACACAGGAGATGATGCTTCGATGATGGAAGATTTCAAGGAATCAATGGAAAAGGAGTTTGATATGACGGATCTGGGGAGAATGAAAATTTTCCTCAGAATTGAAATGTTGCAGACATCACATGGGATTCATATTTCTCAGGGAAAGTATGCTCTTGAAATCTTAAGGCGTTTTGATATGGAGAACTGCAACTCCGTGTGCAATCCAATGGTACCTGGGAGCAAGATGGATTTAGACAATGAAGGAGAACGAGTAGACGAGACTCTCTACAAGCAGATAATAGGAAGTCTCATGTACATCACCACCACACGACCGGACATACAATTTTCTGTAAATCTTCTCAGTCGTTACATGTCTAAACCCACGACACTTCATTTACAAGCTGCTAAAAGGGTTCTGAGATATCTAAGAGGCACTGTGGACTTCGGGATTTGGTACAAGGGTGGAGGAACAGGAGAAGTGTCAGTTTATACTGACAGTGATTTTGCTGGAGACATTGACAGTAGGAAGAGTACAACAGGTTATGTGTTTCTTTTGGATGGAGCTGCAGTTGCTTGGTTATCAAAGAAGCAACCGATTGTTACTCTCTCTACTACGGAGGCTGAATATGTAGCTGCATCTGTTTGTGCTTGTCAGGCAGTTTGGTTCAAGAGGATATTAGAAGAGTTGGGATACAATGTGGAAGGAAGTACAATTATTCACTGCGACAACACTTCAACCATTAAGCTCTCTAAAAATCCAGTCTTTCATGGAAGATGCAAGCACATTGGAGTCCGCTTTCATTTTTTGCGAGATCTGGTTAATGAAGGAGTCATAAGTCTCGAGCATTGTGGTATAAGCGAACAAGTGGCTGATATCTTCACGAAGGCATTGAAGCGTGAAACATTTGAGAAATTAAGGAGTATGCTTGGAGTTTGTTCAGTCTCAGATAAGCTGGAACTTGTGAACCAAGTTTAGCTTAGGGAGGGTTTGTTGGAAGTGTTCAACGCGAGAAGTAAGGAGCTGAAACAGAGTCTTGTGTGAGAACGAGTCGTTTGCTGTTTTTTGTATTAAATAATGACCCATTATCTTTGGTCAAAGTAATTGCAGGAGAGGTCTGTTTCTCTGCAGTATTTTTAGGAGTTTCTGTTGTTGTAAAGGCTATAAAAGCCATTCTGATTTCATTGAATAAATACACAAGTTTTCAGCAATCTATTACAAAAGAGCATTTGATCTTACAATAATATGTTAATTCACTCTATATAAATTGTGAATCCATGATTCCATGGTATTTTAAAATCTTAATTGCATCCTCATCATAACTAAGTTGTTACCAAACCATGTTTTGTAATTGATCGACACATGTTTTATTGTGGCTTTGTTAATTTACCGAGATAAGACTCTTTCTTGCACATAACTGATCTAATACCAGTTCGTCTGAATTGATCGACTATTTAATAGTCTATTGCTTCATATAACTAAGAGATACAATTATATTATATCGATCTGTTTATTTGATATGCTCATTCTTCTTATCATATATTGTATTATGATTGACTAAACGTTTTTTAATCCTTTGAAGCGGAGAATTTTATAAAGAATACTGAGGAAATAATTATCCGATCTCTCTGAATCATGCCATCTCTGTTTCTATGATGTTTTCGTCTCCACCTCTGAAACCATCGTCGCCCACGGTTTCAATTTTCTCCATCAAGATAAATATTTTCTTTTTTGAATTTATAATTATCGCATCTTGCGTATGCCATCCAGAAATTTCTTCAAATACCATTAAATAAGTTTATTTTCCAAATATACCATAATAAGTTTTATTTTCCAAAAATACTATTAAAAAGTTTTATTTTCAAAAATATCACAAAACTAAAAACTGAATTATAAGGGTTTATAATTTAAATATTTGGGTTTGGGTTTGGGTTTAGTATTTTGAGTTTAGGGTTTAGTATTTTGGGTTTAGGGTTCAGTTTTGAGGGTTAAGGTTTTAGTTATGAGGGTTTACAGTTTGGTTTTAGTTTTGTGGTATTTTTGGAAATAAAACTTTTAGTGGTATCTTTAAAAAATAAAACTTGTTATGGTATTTTTGGAAAATAAACTTATTTTAGTAGTATTGATGAGAATTGCCCTAAGAAGAAAAGTGGTAATAGTTTGATAATAATTTTTCATGATTTAAATATTGGTTAGTTTATTTACGACACGAAGAGAAGATGTATTCGTTATCACTTATTCTCTTGTGGTTTAATTTGGTTAAATCTCTCAAACCGATGACATTATTTATTGTTTAGTGTGTTATTATATCATACGCACATTTGGTCATTAATTGTTTGATGTGTTGGAATATTACTTGTTAATATAATTCGTTGGTTTGATAAATACAAAATGGATTATTGCTTTATTAAATATTTGATATTTAATTGCTTAAGATTATGATTAACTATTATAAGTGTCGATTCATGTGATTGTTGATCTCGAATATAATATAGTCAAATTTATGTCTTATAATCGATAAATTCATGTTACTTTTGATGGTTTAGTTGGATTTTTCGGTTTATTTCTAACTTGGAGAATTATATTTTATTTTTTATTGATTTGATCGAAGACATGTTAGTCATCTGATCTTGTTTAGTGAATTGATTAATTGATTTTGAATCTAATTTAATGGCATAAAAGCTTAGAGCTTATGAATGGTGATAATTGATTAAATTATTTTATGTGACTATTATTTTGTTTATAGAATATGTTGTTTGATTATATTTTTTTGACATCACTTTCATGAGGATGTTTAGACCGAGTACTTGAATTTTAAATATACACAAGTTCTTTGAAACTATTTATATTATCACCAGAATGTGATATACTTTTAAGCTTATTGCTTGATTAATCTGAGATTAATAGACTTTAAATTTGTTATCTAGTGTAACTCAGTAAGAGATGCAAAGATGTTAGAGAATAGATTATTTATTTTTCACGCAAAGATTATTGTCATGCGGACACAATACAATGAAAAGTGAATTGAAAAGTACAATGAGCATATTTGTCTCTTTGTGGCTGAGCAAATAAAGAACTATTGATGAAACTGAGCTATTGATAAAAATCATGAATCATGTCAAATATATTAAGCTCCATTTCTTGAAGTGAATGAGATCGCGCCAAAAAAAAGTTATAAAAGCGGTTGTAGACATGAATGTGGATATGGTCAAGGTTAAGGTCGAGTCATATAATTCTTTTTAAGTATTAAAATTCTCACCACAGGTGAGAAACTAGTGTAAGTACAATGACATGTAATATAAAAATTATTGAAGGTTCTAGAAGAGCAAGTATATGGAAACACAATTTATAGTCATTGATGCGTTATATTTTCCCAAGTCTCAAAAGTTAAAATTATCTAAGATGGAATACATGATCTAAGTTGGGTATGTTGTTGATTTTAGAGTGAGATTCATTTCGAGATTGATGAACCTGAAGAGTAATCATCTCGAGGGGGGGGAGGATTTAAGAATCTCACATCTACAATAAGTATACAAATTCTCTACAATAAAAGAATCTCACATCTACAATAAGTATATAAATTCTCTCATGCATTGTAAGTTGAACATGCAAAAAATTATGAACAACTCGAGGATTTAAAGACTAAACATGTTGAGACAATAAGCGAAGAAAATGTTGAATACTTTCAAATCATAAGTATTACCAAGGAAATAAAAGTATTTTAGAGACATGATTACATGCATTATCTACAGTATTGTACTACACAAATATTAGAATAAACCAGAAGTTTATTGAAAAGTTTTATTGTTTGGCATGACCGATTAAGTCATTTCCGGTTTGATAATGATGCTAATGATGCTAAAGAAATATTAATTTATATGCATAATCGTTAAAGAACAAGAAGCTTCTTTTTGATAATACGGCTTTCATCAACCCAATAAATTTGGATAGTGTCAATTTTCTGGTATATGTATACAAAGAGATACATGTGGACTGATCACCCACTTATTTATCTTTGTTATCACCTCGTAACCCGATGCTTGCGAGGATACTTGGTTAATTGATAATGTTGATTAAAATCGTCTAGCATCAAGCCAATGAGTAGTTATAAATCCTCCCGAAAGTTGTTTTAGGTCAGAAACCAAATATTTTCCATCTAAAATTTGTTGATATGTTAGAGTTACTCCACCACAACGCTTAGAGATGGAACCTTAAAGAGGGGGAGGGGAAAATTAACAGCTGGAGAAAGGAATTAGTTTGAATGAATTATCTTGATCCTCGTATTCAAGAATGAGAAAAAGAAGTGCAAAAGATAATTCATATAGAAAATCAATTGCTAGATGTATTTTGTTGTCCCTAACTAATAACTAAGTGATAAAGACATATATCAGTTGTGCTCCAATTGAAATTGATGTCCCAGAAGGATAATACCAACTGTTAGTAAGTCTAAAGATCGCCTGAAGTGTGATAGACTTATTGGTTTCAAAACAAGCAACCTCGGAAAAGAGAAAAGGAGCCGAAATTAAGAATGACACCGAGGAAGCTAAAGAATATATGTAGAAGAGAATACACGATAAGTAAAAAGATGAGGCCTTATAATGAAAAAAAATATCAACAAGTTGAGTCATGTCTAGGATAAAAAGGTACTTAAAGCAAATCGACGTCGTAAATATATTGCATGCAGTGAAGCAGTTGATGGTATGGATAAAATCGAGGATCAGAGACAACGGTAAAGTAAGATTAATCATTGAAATGTGTACACAGAAAAAAATGATTGGCTAATCATGGAACGAAGTAATATAGAAAGTATTTAGACCAGTAGTCTATACACTAAAGTGTAAAATCAGTGGGACATAATTAAGTCTTTGTGCCATAAGAGAATGTGGTGGATACACGATTCTCACAAAGACGTGAAGTTAATATGATGTGGTGGATGCAATCCGTCATGCAATATGAAAAAGACTTCATTTAATGATTAATGATTGTAGTCACATCTTAACATATAATCTACTGAATAATGACATTTAAATGAAAGTCCCTGAAGGAGTTAAACTGCATGAAGTAGTAAATTCTAGTTCTCGAGAACATTACTATGTGAAGTTAAATCGATATCGATATGAATTAAAACCATTGGGACGTATGTGGTGATATAGTCACCTTAGTGAATATGTATCTGAAATAATATTATTTCCTAACATGTGCAAAGAGGACTTGATTGATTTTTGCAGAAACATGATCGTATATATGTAATTCAATACATTCAAAAGGATTATGGTGTATCTACAGGAAAAGGAGTTTCGACGGTTATACATGATGCTGATATAACATGCTTCAAACAACTTCAAAAGGATATTTCAAAGATTCGTTCGAGTGAAGATTCGTTCGTTCGTCAAGATGAATTTTGTCGTTCTCAATCAATATTGTTATATTCATGAGAGGGAGTATATGTTTGTTTCCTTTTTTTTTCTTAACCATGGTTTTTTCCATTGGATTTTCTTGGTAAAGTTTTTTAATGAGACAACATTTCTCACATGCGCATTTGGACTATGATACCATAATGGTCATCAAGGGGAGCGTTATGAATGTCCATTATGGACCCATTAGAATGTTCTAGAAGATTGTAGATAATATAACTTCCAAGCTAAACCCTAATTTATATCTCCTATATATATATATATATATATTTATACTCATGGATAATACAGTAAAAACAATTTCTAAACTTTTTTGTTCATAACATTTTTATATTATAAATTAGGATGTTTGACTATAAAGATAAATCTATGTTTGATGACATATGTAAATCAACGACTTGTGTGAATAGTTTTACGTTTATGTTATAAACATAGAGTAATAAGAACTAACGAACACTGACTATAGTACATCTTATCTCGTGTTATTGTACATGTTGAGATTTTCACCAATTTGAGCTAAGCTTATCTTTGAATCTATCTTGAGAAATTGATTTTGAAGATGATTAAGAGGTGATTAACCGAGAAAGTAAAGAACACAGCCAATTAACGAGTTCGGGTTCCTTTACCGGAAACCCTACGTCTCGCCGGAGATATCTCCCCGAAAATCCACTAGAAACCTTTGTGAAGTATTTTCAATCTCTCTCTCTCAAGATCACTCTCTATCTTCTCTCTACAACCTTTGTTACAATCCCATATACCTCAAGAACAGAGATCTAAAGATAACGATGACTTGAGTCAACGACTCAACAACCCTTGTGAGATTACAACGGCTATAACAAACACACGTGAGGAACATGTGATTCTTCTTCTTTGATCAAGAGATGAAACCCTCTTATTGACTTAGAGTTTTCTTTATTTTCCTTCAGCTGAGAAACCCTCCAGCTGAAATAGAGTCTTCACTATACTTAGGCTTCAACTTGTTAACATAATCTGATTCACTTCTACAAATCTCCACCTTGAATCAGATTATTTTACCCGCCTCTTTCTTGCTCTAGTCCTTGGATTTCCTTCTCCGGATCTTTGAGCTTTACCGCTCACTTCTCAGTAACTCGGAGCATCTCCAATGCTCCTTCAAACTTGTTAACTGGTAATACTTTAGTAAAGATGTCTGCTGGATTGCATTCACTCGCAATCTTAATGATCTTTACTAGTCCTGCATGTATAATGTCCCTGATATAATGCAGTCTTATATCAATGTGTTTCGTCCTTTCATGGTGCACTGAGTTCTTTGATAATGCAATTGCACTTTGAGAATCACAGTGAACATCAACACATTCTTGGGGAAAACCAAGTTCTTCAGCTAACCCCTTAAGCCATGTAGCTTCTTTTACAGCCTCTGTTAAAGCCATATACTCAGCCTCGGTAGTAGATAGAGCAACTACCTTCTGTAACCTGGATTTCCAGCTTATAGTGTTACCTCCAACTGTGAAAACAAACCCAGTGATAGATCTTCTTTTGTCAATGTCACCAGCATAGTCTGAATCACAGTATCCTCTGATTAGAAAATCATCTTGTTTTCTGTAACATATTCCCTTTTTCTCTGTACCTCTCATGTACCTCAAGACCCACTTAGCTGCCTGCCAATGCTCCTTCAGTGGTTTACTCATAAGCCTACTTATGATGCCCACAGGATAGGCAAGGTCTGGCCTTGTGCCTATCATTGAATACATGATACTCCCAACTGTATTAGAGTATGGTACAACCTTCATCTTTTCAGCTTGAGCCTTATACTCTTCTTCAGTAGCGGCCCTGAGTTTGAAATGAACTCCCATTGGAGTTGAGACTGGCTTGGCTTGGTCCATCTCAAAAGACTTTAACACTTTCTTCATGTAGCTTTCTTGAGATAGTTTCAATAATCCTGCAACACGATCTCTTGTAATCTCCATGCCTAAGATCTTTTTGGCTTCTCCCAAGTCCTTCATTTCAAATTCCCTACTGAGCAAAACCTTTAAGTCTTCAATATGACTTTTATTCACAGACGCAATCAACATATCATCCACGTATAGGAGCAAATACACATAATCTCCATCCTTAAATCTCTTAAAGTATACACATGTATCAAATGCACTTCTAACATAGCCTACTCCTTTCATGAACTCATCAAATCTCAGATTCCACTGCCTAGGTGATTGTTTTAAGCCATAGAGAGATTTCTTTAGTAGACATACCTTCTCTGGGTATCTTTTGTCCTCAAAACCTTCAGGTTGTGCCATAACAATGTCTTCATCTAAGAATCCATGTAAGAAAGCTGTTTTGACATCCATCTGTTGTAGTTCCATGTCAAATTGAACCACTATTGATAGTATATATCTGATTGACACATGCTTTACCACTGGAGAGAATTTTTCAGTTTAATCAACACCCTCCCTTTGAGTAAAACCCTTTGCAACAAGCCTGGCTTTTAATCTGGGGGCTTCTACTCCTGGAATCCCTGCCTTTCTGGTAAATATCCATTTGTTGCCTATTACTCTTAGCTTCTCAGGTTTATCAATTAAATCCCAGGTATGGTTTTTCTTCATGGAAAGCATTTCTTCATTCTTAGCTTCATTCCAGCTTTCCCAGTCTGAATCAGTCAAAGCTTCTTGTTATGATCCTGGTTCAGTTCTCTCTCCATCTTCAGTATAGTAAGCAAAACCTCCCAGATTAGCTTCACTGTATCTCTTATTAGCTCTGACATTTCTCCTAACTTTGTCTCTTACCAGTTGGTAATCGCTTAAATCTTCCATATCATCCTCTGAGTCATGTTCTTAATCCATGTTCTGAGTTATAGCTTGACTTTGCTCTTGATCTTGTGTGTCACTTGCTTGATCTTGCTCTGGAGTGACTCCACCTTGAGAATTTAAATTTGGTACAGCTCCACCTTGTGAAGGTTCCCTGAAGCTTACACCTAAGTTCTCCAGATTTAGTTCAATAAGACCTACCTGTGGATTTTCTTTTAAATCCTTGTACATTACTTCTTCTCTGAAGATTACATTTCTGCTGATCACACACTTGCCTTCATCAAGTAACGACACTTTATAACCTTTAACACCTTCAGGGTAGCTTGTAAAAATTCCCCTTTTGGCTCTGGGATTCAACTTCCCTTGATCGGAATGCACATAGGCTAAACAACCAAACTTCCTTAATGAGCTCAAATCTGGTACTGATGAAGTCCATCTTTCTTCAGGTAGATCAAAATCTATTGTTGTAGATGGTGACCGATTTATCAAGTACACTGCAGTGGAGGTTGATTATGCCCAAAACCTTTTCTCCAAACTACTCTCACTTAGCATGCTCCCTACTTTGTCCATAATGGTTCTGTTCAACCTTTCTGCAATGCCATTTTGTTGAAGTGTATAGGCACAAGTTTTGTGCCTCACAATACCTTCTTCTCTGCAATATTTCTCAAACTGATGATTACAGTATTCCAGGCCATTATCAGTTCTCAATTTCTTCACCTTCTTATCTGACTGATTCTCTACCATTCTTTTCCATTCCACAAATCTCTCAAATGCTTCATCCTTTTTCTTTAGAAAGTATATCCATACTTTTCTTGAAAAGTCATCTATAAAAGAGATGAAGTACTGACTGTTACCTAATGAAGGAGGATTGTGTGGTGATCCCCATAAGTCTGAATGAATGTATCCAAGTTTCTCTTTTGTGACATGCTGGGCAGGAGCAAAACTTACTCTGTGATTCTTCCCATAAACACAGTTCTCACAAAACTGCATTTCTTTAATCACTTCTTTCTTCAGGCACCCCTTCTTAACTAAGATTTCAAGTCCCTTCTGACTCATATGCCCTAGTCTACTGTGCCATAAAGAAGTTTCATCTCTGGATTCCTCAGATGCATTTGATTCAGAAATCTCTGACTCTCCCTGCAAGATGTATAAGGTTCCTCTCTTCTGGCCTTTCAAGATTGTGGAACATCCTTTCACAATTTTCAAAATCCCATCCTGTGATTTGAACCAGCAACCTTTATTCTCTAACGTGCCTAGAGATATCAAATTTCTTGACATAGTTGGCATGTATCTGACTTCTGTCAACATGATTAGAGTTCCATCCAGATTTCTTATCTTGATGCTGCCTATTCCCTTGACCTGTGATAAGGTGTCATTTCCCATTTTTACATATCCAGAATTCACTTCCTTGAATTCACTGAACCAATCTCTCCTGGGTGTCATATGGAAGGAACATCCTGTGTCTAAAACCCACTCTTCAGTAGTACTGTCTGTTACCAGTAGGTTTTCATCTTCTGCCATTAACACCATAGCTAGATCCCTTTCTGCTCCTGACTTAGCTAAGCTGGATTCACCTTTATCTGAACCTGATCGTTTTCCTTTGTTTCTTTCTTGCCATTTGTAACACTGCTTCTTAAAATGACCTTCTTTTCCACAAATCCAGCATACTCTTTTCCCCTCTCTTGACTTAGATCTAGATCTATTCTTTCCTTTATGTGACTGGCTGCTAGAACTGTTTTCTGATCTTCCTCTGGCAAAATAACCTTCAGCAACATTTCTACCATTCTGATTTATCTCCCTTTCTTTGTCTCTAGCAGCTACCATAACATCATCTAGTCTAAGCCGTTCTCTACTATTGCTATATTTCAGAGTATCCACCAGATTATCATATTTTGAAGGTAGAGAACTAAGAAGAAGAATAGCTTGTACCTCATCTGGAACTTCAATCTGAAGGTGATTCAGATCTGCCACAATCTTCAAGAAGTCATCAATGTTGTCATCAATCTTTTTTTTTTCTTGCATCTTGAAGTTGTAGAAGTTTAGCTGAGTGTAAACTCGGTGTGGTAAGGATCTAATCATGAACAGCCTATCTAATGTTTCCCATGCCTCTGCAGCTGTCTCACATAACTCGATCTTTCTTAAAACTTTGTCAGCTACATTCAGAAAGATTAGATGTTTTGCTTTATCACATCTTTCTAACCTTGCTTCGCGATCATCCTCCAGTTTCTTTTTCTTAACTGGATCTTGTTCTTCTTTCTCCTTGAGTACCACTTCTGATTTCTTCACCAGTACGTCCTTCAAGCCGAGAACACTTAGATGTGCGAGCATCCTTGTCTTCCAGAGTGAGAAGTCTCCAGATCCATCAAACATTGCAACCTGTAATGTACCTGACATCTTCGATTTCTCTTTGATTCACCGCTGCTCAATCACCGTGGCTCTGATACCAATTTGTTGAGATTTTCACCAATTTGAGCTAAGCTTATCTTTGAATCTATCTTGAGAAATTGATTTTGAAGATGATTAAGAGGTGATTAACCGAGAAAGTAAAGAACACAGCCGATTAACGAGTTCGGATTCCTTTACCGGAAACCCTACGTCTCGCCGGAGATATCTCCCCGGAAATCCACTAGAAACCTTTGTGAAGTGTTTTCAATCTCTCTCTCTCAAGATCACTCTCTATCTTCTCTCTACAACCTCTGTTACAATCCCATATACCTCAAGAACAGAGATCTAAAGATAACGATGACTTGAGTCAACGACTCAACAACCCTTGTGAGATTACAACGGCTATAACAAACACACGTGAGGAACATGTGATTCTTCTTCTTTGATCAAGAGATGAAACCCTCTTATTGACTTAGAGTTTTCTTTATTTTCCTTCAGCTGAGAAACCCTCCAGCTGAAATAGAGTCTTCACTATACTTAGGCTTCAACTTGTTAACATAATCTGATTCACTTCTACAGTACACCTTTTATTTCGTTAGTTCCTTATCTACCTTAGGCCACCCACAACGGGTGAGAACCTCATTTTAAGGTTCTTAAGAGTTTAATATTAATAGTTATTATATAATATTAGTAATAGAATAAAAATTTAATTTAATTTTTAAAACAAATTGAACCAATTATATGATGACAAGTAGCATATGGGTATATACTATAATTTTCTATATAAGAATTTTTTCTTTCTCTCTCCTATTTTTTATTTTTTATTTAATTTTGTATTAAGAACTCTGTCAAAAACTCCTCAATAGAAATACTCTTATAAAAACTTCATCTACGCAAAATTATAAAAACCGAGACAAAATTATAAGAACTTACAATATAAAAGCAGTAGGGGTGGGCAAGAAAAAAATTTACAAGGATTTTTTTTTTTAAAGTTATTTTACCTAATAAATTAATTAGAGACTATTATTTAAAACGTTTGAAAGTGAGATTATTCGTGACTATAACAAAAATTTGGATGGGTTGGGCCGATATGGAAATAGCACATACACATTTTGTTGTTTTTAGTTGCAGAGTGATGAATCATGTGCGATTAGATTGTTGTTTTATGTGCAGAGATTAGATCTTGGAGAAGAAAGGCTCGTCAAAGCAAGTACGTAGTTGTAACAAACTTTGATCATTTAGAATCGATCAAGACCCATCATTGGTGCAAATTCTATTCCAATATGGTCAATTTTTAATTAGTCTTTACTTTTTAATCGAACCTAGTCGAAACACTTAGCCGAAATATAATACTATAAGAATTGGAATGCTATAGTCGAAACACTTTAGTCGCAATTGTTTAGTTGAAACAATTAGTCGAATGCAGTCCATAGACATTTTAGTTTAAAAAACTTAGCACATCTTAGTTGAATCAAACTAGTTAGGCATCAATCTAGTAGTAATATGTGAAACATATTAGTCGAAGCACTAACAGTATTTGTTTGTTTAGTGAAACAAATCGTTGAAAATCTTTAGTCCATTTTAGTTGAATCAAACTATTTAGGCACATTCTAGTCGAAAATAACTTAGCACATTTTAGTTGAATCAAACTATTTAGACATCACTCTAGTAGAAATATTCGTAACTCAGTAGTAGTCGAAGCACTAACAGTCTTTGTTTCTTTAGTTGAAACAAGTAGTCGAAATACTTTAGTTGAATTTAGTCCAAGCACATATTATATGAGTCCCAACATGTATATAGTCTTTGTTTCTTTGGCTGAAAGTCTGCTAGTCGAATTACTCTAATTTTAGTCCTTATATTATGCCATACACAGAGAGTATTCTGAATCTATATACCTTGGCAAAAATTAAGATAAAAAAACAAGGAAGCATAAACATGAGAAGAATGAGATTTCTTATTATAACTATAGTTGCATCATAATTTCAAAAAAAAAAAAAAAAAAAAAAAAAAACCTATAGTTGCATCAAATTTGTGTTTCTGAAAAAAAATTCTTGCCGTGATCGAGTAACGAATTACGTTGTCCACTTCCCTATAAAGACAGTCGAACTTGCTGATTGTGAAGAAGGTTGTTTTTTTTTTTTTTTTTCGTGAGATGAGTTTGGGATCTTGGTGATGTTCCTTTTGTCCAAGCTATCAAAACCAAGAGTCAAAGACCATCTTCATAATACCAAGTCTTCTTTGTGGGAAATGTTAAATGTCCACGCTAAAGAAGCAGACAAGCAGGAGTTGGTCTCTGCTCTCATCATACCCATTACAAAGGCAAAGGCAACAAGATTTAGGAATAGACATACCCCAGGACACTAGCCGCATTTATCAAGTCTATTCAGTTTGGTCCAAACAATTATACTATATGTATTATTATTAACAGTAACTAGCTAACTATTTTACAATGGAAAACTCATTAAAAAAAAACATTTGTTGTGCAGTAACCATCTAGTTAATTAAAGGGAAAATCCCATAAAAAAACCCCCCAAGTTGCGAATGATTTCCAACTTAAACCTTCAACTTTTTTTGTTCCCAGTTAAAACCTTGAACTATTGAATTTTCCCAGAAAAAACCTTCAACTCTTAATACTTGTGCCCGAGGTTAAGTTGACTAACGGTCAACGATGAACAGTAACGTTGACCGTTAGTCAACCTTTTTTTTTTTAACAACTTATCTTTTGATTGATTAGTGTAAGTAGAGAACAAATATTTAACTAGCCTTGACAGTGGTAATACATAAGTCGTAAACAAATTTTGAGTGAAACGGGTTATGCGGGTGCGGGTTGTGGAGAAGGCATTGCGGGTGCAGATCGCAATATCTAAAAAAGAGGGTTATATAAACCCGCATAACTAATTAAAAAAAAAATTCGGCCCAAGTCAGGAGAAAACATTAAGCCCAATTAGAAAATTCTTACCTTTTTCACCGTTACAGCAGATGTGCAGCCAATTGCAGACCTAGGTGGAAGGATGTGAGGTCAGTTGATCTCTCATTAACTTATTTTTTTGATTAATTAATATAAGTAGGGTACAAATATTTATCTAGCCATGACGGGTTATCCGCTACAAATATTTAGGTCGTAAACAAATTTTCAGTGAAGGGGGTTATCCGCTATTGGAGTCAAAACATAATTAAATTTTTTTTTAATATAAATAAGAATTTTCTATCTAATAGACTTACGCTCCAAATTAAGTTAAAGTTGTTGCTTTATTGGAGAAAGAAAACTACAAAAAAAAAATTAAGTTTTTTTCTATTTTATTATATTAAATAAAAACATAAAAATAAAATTTTGGACTCGATTTTAATGTTTTCGATTGACTTCGGCCGAATTTGTTTTAATAGTGATGCGAGTTTATATAACCTTCTTTTTTAGATATCGCGACCCGCACCCGCAATGTTCTTCTCCACAACCCGCACCCGCATAACCTGCTTCACTCAAAATTTGTTTATGACCTATGTTTTACCACCGTCATGGCTAGCTAAATATTTGTACCCTGCTTACACTAATCAATCAAAAGATAAGTTGTTAAAAAAAAAAAAAAGGTTGACTAACATCGGACACAAGTATTAAGAGTTGAAGGTTTTCTGAGAAAATTCAATAGTTCAAAGTTTTAATTGGGAACAAAAAAAGTTGAAAGTTTAAGTTGGAAATCATTCGTAACTTGGAGGTTTTTTATAGAATTTTCTCTTAATTAAATTATATGTAGGATTATGACTTGGAAGTTGGTAATATTAAAAACTTTCAAATATATTATTACTACAGTGAATAGAGAGGGACATAAGAATATGAGTGGGTATAGGAACAAACACTCTGATCAAAAGCAACGGTCTCCTACCTTCCAATCACTTATCTTCAATCCCATTGTTTTTTTCTTGATATTTTAATTATATTTTTATGTCCCTTTTAATTATTAACATGTCATGTTATAATTTTAATTTCTAAAATATTCAATGGTTGGTGGTATACTGTTCTTTGTTGTCTTGCTGTATTATCTACTCATGGATTTTTTCTTTTATCGAAACCCCAAGAAGACAAAGATCTTCTGCATGATCTTATGTTTTTATTTTAAAAATAATTATTATAAAATAATTAATATTGTTAAAATAGCAAATTGGCTGGAGTAGCTCAGTTGGTTAGAGCGTGTGGCTGTTAACCACAAGGTCAGAGGTTCGACCCCTCTCTCTAGCGTTTGTTTATAATACCATTAATTTTGTTTTCGTCTTAACTTTTTTACGCTTTCATTTTTTTGTTTAGTATAACGTTCATTATGCAGACTTAGACATTGGCTGGTGCTACAAATACAATTCAAAATACAAACTATTAGATTGCATGTATGTCATGGTGCAAAGCCACTTATGAGAGTTATGACTGACACCATTGTTAAAATAGAAAATAGATAATTTCACATTCTTTACTTTTTCTTTCACTTTACGTAAATCATAAATCTTATTTTTTCGTAAGTAAGATATAATAAAATTAGTTTGATTCAGTTCTATTTTTTTAATATAGTTCTAGACTTCTAGTTAGTTTTATATTAACATTATAAGGAAAAAAAAAAGTAGACAACAGCGCAACCAAAACTATAAATTAGTAAAAAAAAAAATGTTCAAATTAAAAATCCTAAAAATTGGCTACGGTCGGACGTTTGAATATAAGGTTTGTTACTTCGATTCAATGTAGTTTGTTTTGGATTCACTTTGTGAGATCAAACTTTTATAGAAACTATCAAGTTTTCTATATAATGTTTGGTCTAAAATTCAATTAATTTGACTATCTTATATTCAACCATCCAACCCAAAATAATTCCATGTGTTAACTATATAAGCTCCTCTCATAAACATGAAAGGGCAAAAAAGAAGACAATATGAAAACATAACACACACACAAGAAGAGATAAAGAACCTCTAAATTTAGTGTTCATAAGGACAAGTCCACATGGTGTGGGTTATGTTACTTAGACCCCACACCCTTGCTCCTCTCACCTTCTTTGCTCCTAACCTTTACTTTTATCAATTTATGTCCCTCTCTCCCTTAGATACCGAATCTTTACTACTATTTTATGCAATTTGTTCTTCAGCCTCTTTTTTCTCGTAGTCATAGTCATGTATCTATACGCTGGACCCGATTTATCCACCAACGCTAACGTTTAATCTATCTAGCTACAATTCGACCATCTTTTTTTGTAAAATTATCATAAATTTGCTACACATTTGTCAATTTGTAACAATTGGTCACAAATCCGTTATGTTGAACTTCTACATAGAAATAAAAAGAATCATTGGGAAGTTTGCTCTCCAAAAGAAAATTAAAACATAGTCTAGGACGAAAAGTCTAGACTTTGTCCTAGAAAAATTATGGATTTCACTCCGAAATTTACTAGTCATTCCAAAAAAAAGAAAATGAACTTGAAGAAAAACAAACTTTTGTTATTGTCAAATATGTTTTAAGGGTACGTATAAAAAAAAAGTTGTGTCGTATAAAAAACGGGTGGTACCATTTTGAATTGGTAAGGGAGTATTTATTTCTAGAGGTAAGAAGAGATAACAAACAAGTAAATGAAATTTACATATTTAAAAAAAGGAAAATAGAAAACATAAGAAGTAGGGGGACCTTAGGTGTGTGGGTCTATGTTGTTTTCTATTTAAAGCTAAGAAGAATGATATCAAATGGATTAGTTTCTCCCACCTCTTTACATCTTTTCTAAGCAACCATCCAAAACAACATTACATAACCTAAATCTCTTCTTCTTCATACATTTATAGCAAATCCTCTTTTGCTTTAAAAACTCAGCTTTTCTCTTCCCCTTCTCTGTTCTATTTGTACTTTTGGTCTCACTTTAAAAGATCATACATATAAATAGAAGTTGAAAGTTTTTTGCAGAGAACAATATGTTGGAAGGTCTTGTCTCTCAAGAAAGCTTGTCTTTAAACTCTATGGACATGTCTGTATATGAAAGGCTTAAATGGCTGCAACAGCAGCAACTACAACAAGTTGTGTCTCAGAGCAGTAATAATTCACCTGAATTTCTTCAGATACTTCAGTTCCATGGAAGCAACAATGACGAGTTATTGCAGAGTAGTTTCAGCCAGTTTCAAATGCTTGGATCTGGTTTTGGGCCAAACTATAACATGGGCTATGGTCCTCCACATGAAGCTATGGATGGCTGCATTTCAAGAACAAGTAGCTGCCAGATGGAACCAGTGGATACGATGGAAGTTTTGTTGAAGAATGGTGAAGAAGACAGAGCCATTTCCTTGAAGAACAAGAGAAAACCAGAGGTTTGTAAGATCAAAGTTTGGGTAAAAATTATGTCTTGAAACATGGTTATTGATATAGCGTTTTTAATAATGTATCAGGTTAAGACAAGGGAAGAGGAAAAGACAGAGAAGAAGATCAAAGTAGAGGCTGAAACAGAGTCAAACATTAAAGGAAAATCAAACATGAGAAACACAGAAGCATCTTCAGACACTTCAAAGGAGACATTGAAGGGAGTTTCAGAGATTCCGAAATTAGATTATATCCACGTGAGAGCTCGTCGAGGCCAAGCCACTGATAGACACAGCTTAGCAGAAAGGGTAATAAATAGGGTTTCAGAGAAGTTTCTTGTGTTACAAGAAGCACGATATATCTAGGGTTTCTGAATGGATTTTGGATTTGCAGGCGAGAAGAGAAAAGATCAGCAAGAAGATGAAATATCTGCAAGATATTGTGCCTGGATGCAACAAGGTCACTGGAAAAGCTGGTATGCTTGATGAGATCATTAATTATGTTCAATGTCTCCAGAGACAAGTCGAGGTAAGTAATGAAAACCACGATACTCTTTAACTTCACTTCACTATTAACCTAAGAGAATAAGTCTAATCCTTCAAGAGACAAACGTTGCAGTTCTTGTCGATGAAACTCGCTGTCTTGAACCCAGAACTCGAGCATGCCGTGGAAGATGTATCTGTGAAACAGGTGAAAACACTTTCTCTAGATCCTTAAAATCAAATGTTATTGCTCAAGAACTTATCATAATAATCTCAACGGATATGAAATTTCAGTTTCAGGCTTACTTTACAAACGTGGTTGGTTCAAAGCACTCAATAATGGTTGATGTGCCATTGTTTCCGTTAGACCAGCAAGGATCTCTAGATTTATCTGCGATAAACCCGAACCAAGCGACATCTGTCGAAGCTGTAAGAACATCTATATGTGAAACTGAAAACATGTCTGAGTTATGGTTCCTTGCTTGGGAAGTAATTTGTCTCTGTATCTCTCTGTTTCAGCCATCTGCAAGCTGGGAAACTCAGTCACAGACACAGAGTCACTACAACACATCTAGCCTCGGTTTTCAATACTAAGAAAGATTCATTGAAACAACATGATTGACATCAATCAATCATCAAAAACAGAAGCAGATTCCATTACATTTGCTCATCAAAGTAGCAATTTGGTCAATGCATTATCCCTTTGATCCTTGTTTTCTGATATTTAAACCAGAAGAACTGGAGATAGCAATCCAATATTGGTCTTGTCACCAATCTTTGTGTATAAATATATAATAATATATAGAGAGATAGACAAAAATATATATGTTGTAGAGAACTTATAGATATGTCATATGTGTAGAAGAAGGAAAGAGAGAAAACTCTAGTGGTGATTACACTCCTTGTTTTTTTTTTTTTGGGATATATAATATCTAAGAAAATCATTTTATTGTTTTTTTTCTTTTTTTTTTTCTGCAACTTGTAAAAGTTTTGATATTTCTAAGATTCCATTGTCAACGACATGTAACATCAATATGTTCGCATTTGAAGGGTATGGGTATAGAGTTATTAGGTCGCCATGAATTTTTTATAAATCGGTGGAAACAAACTTTGGATGATCAAATTAAATCTGTGTCTAGGCGGCCAATTAATCAAGGTCGATTTTTTTACCTAATAAAATTTTATTCATTTGACTATAAATTTACCTTTTAGCTATTTTATTGTAAAAACTAATTTGATCATAAGATAAAAGGCGAACATAAAAAATTGTGAAGGGGTATTAAAGCTAATAATTTTTCTTATGATCAAGTAAGTTTACAATAAATTACTAAAAACTGAATTCATATGAATAATTGTCATTTGTCCAAAAAAACAAATTTAACTAATTATCGAGTTTAGTTTTATGATTGATATAAATCATCAAATAAATTAATAAAAAATTAATAAAAAGAAAATCAATTTCCTTTTCTGATTAATTATTCAGTTTCAAAATAAAATTCTATTGAATTAAATATTCACGAATTCTCTACTTATCAAAAAAAAAAAAAAAAATTCTACTTTGATATAAAATGGTGAATTGTATAAAATATGGCATGTTTTAATTTGTGTAATTTTTAATTCAAAGAATGATATTTTAGACTTTTGATCATTTTAGATGCAACTATTGCATTCAAACTCTAGTTTTCACTACATTCAAACTATCTTACTTTTGCATCCGGATGTACCTACATAATTTGATAAAGTGAACAACATTCAGGCATTGTCAGTGTACTATACAAAGCTAATACTATACTACTATAGTGATATGTATAAGAGCATCTTTAGAAACTCATGTCACTTTGTTAGTGGTTTAATTATTTAAAAATGAATTAAATTAAAATTTGTATAATTAATTTTACATCAAATCACTCATGTCACTTTGTACATATCAGTATTATTTGTTTTTTGTGATAATAAAAATCTATTAAAGAACTCATGGAGATGCTCTAATGTTACTATGCGATGCAGACACTAGCTCTATGTATATTTATCATAATATGCTTCCGAATGGTAACCATCCGGCGTTACACTTATACATATATACAGTGCCTATGTTTTCTAAAAGTAGCTGTCAAGCTAACAAGTGGGTACGTTATATTCTTTTCTAATATCAATTTTCCCTACCAATGATCTAATCCATGAACTGTCTGATTTTGACAAGATCTTCGACTAGATATTATCCATAACCAAAAATGAAATTGGATGTAGTTTTTGAAGTAGTAGTTAAGAGATTTGAGAGGATCCAAGAATGAAGAATGAGAACCACAAAGAGTGGCCATCATTGTGGTTGCAGAGTTTTTTTAACCAAAGTGGACCTTCTTTTGTTCTATCGGTTCCAATGAATTTTATTTTCCATCCTTTTTTTTCTTTTTGAAGTATTTGGAAATTTCTACTGTATATTATTTGAAATTTATTTAAAGAAAAAACTTACAGAGGTTTCTATATCACAAAAATGAAATATTATTTTTTGTTTCAAAAAATAAATAAAACTATATGCAACTTTAGTTTTGTAAAGAGGTACTTGAAATTTCATTAAATTAATGGGAATTAATTGTATATATAATCTTTATTTTTTAAAAAATATTTAAAAGATAATATATATTATTTCTTTTATATATTAACAATGAGAGCCAAAGAAAATTTTAAATAAATTATATTTTTGAAATTTTTGAAAAAGAAAAGTTTGGAAGACTCATGCTTGTTTAGTGATTGAAAAACTTATGATGGTTTAGAATTAGTGGCTGAAAGACTTATCTGGTATTGGAGAATTTCAACTATGGTTATTCACTGTCGATGTCTTAAATGTTAAGAATAGCCAATGTGTAACACCCTGAAATATGAAATTATGGTGGTACATAAAGAAAATTTAGTTATCTATATTAAAGTCCACTTATTTTTGGATCCAAAGTTAATTGTGCTTGAAATAGAAATTTCAATATGAGTGATCTATTGGGAAGTGATTTTTTGTATCGTATGAGTGAAGACAAAATACGCGAAAATATCACGTGTGAATTTATAAAATCGTTAAACAAATATTTTAAACTTTCAAAAATAGCGAATCGCTGGGAAGAACTCACTAAAAATGACGGTCGGAGCATTACACAACACTCTAAAAATTAGTTTGGATTTGGATTCGAGATCTGTCGATTATTATTTTTAAAAATATATATGAGCAAAAAAAAAATTACTTAAAACCAAAACTTATATAATTTTATGGTTTATACTAATACAACATAATCATTATATCACTACCCAAAATTATAATTTGGTACATGTACTTGACCCCAAAAAAAAAAAACATAGCGCTTATTGTATGTCGTCGACCTTCCGAAAATCTTAATTAAATAGACAATGATATTGAACATCACAATCGTATGATGGCTTTATAAGTCTATATATTATTTTTGTTTGTTTATTTCGTAGTTTTCAACGACCCATCTTTTTAGCCACCAGCAAACTAGTAATTATTTAGTATATATATAAACTAAATAAAACCTTAACTTATCGTTTACTTTCGTTTAAATCATAAACTTTAGGTTGATCGAACCAAATAATGCACAACGTTAACATTGACTTAACTGCGTTAATTTGGTTCGTCAATTGACTTAACGCCGTACCTTATTTAGCTCGGTCAACCTAAAGTTCATGATTTAATTGAAAGTCAACGATAAGTTAAAGTTTATTTAGGGACGGATACGAAATTATGCTTCAAATAGTTATTTTGACATTTTCCTAATAGTTTATTTTCCTCTTCTAGGTTGTTTGTGACTTTTGAGACCTTCCAATCTCCGAGAGTTTTATAGTGTTCTCTTCTTTACTCAGGACATCTTCAACCCCACTCTAAATCTTACACCAAACTCTATTTTAGTATAAAATATGCTCCAACCCCACTCTATTTTCAACACAAAAATAGTGTAAACCTATTTTTTACTCCAAATAGAGTAATCATATTTTCTACTATATTTTCCACTTTATTTATAAACTAGTCCCTGTAATTTTAAGTTATTTTATTTTAAGAGCCATAATAATTTATTTAACAAACAAATTTTTTTCAGAATCTTATAATATTTTTTTTAATATAAAATACAATGACATAAAACCATAAACTGATAATAAATAAATAAAAAAATAAAAAATGAAATTAAAATACATAATATAAATTTAAAACAACAACAATTACTGATTTAATGAGTAAATAATCCGGTAAATCGCTTCCAGATTCACCCAAATTATTAAAATATTGTCCAAACGAATCAGGTTGAGGCAGATCTTGTTGATATTATTGTGAAAGGACCAGTTCCTTTTGGGAAAAAGAATGTGTTACATGACATAATGACTGCATGTGTGATTTTACATAAAATGATAATCGAGGATGAGCGCGATCTCGATGCACCAATTGAAGTTGGAAGATAAGCTCCATCTTTAGAGGTCGAAATGGTCGAGGATAATAATATTCGGTTCCAAAACTTTCTTACTCGATTTAGACAAACTAAAAATAAAGACACTCATTTTTCGTTTCGAAATGCGTTAATTGATCACATATTGAAAAAATATACAAATGGTGATGAATAAATTTAAATTTATTTTGTTTGTTATTTTTATGTGGTGTAATGCATTTTTTATATTAATAAATATTTTGTTATGTTATTTTAAATCTATTTTGTTTTGTTATTTTTATGGTTAACTTTAAATATTTTTAAATAATAGGTTGATTTTGAAATTTTATAAATAAAGTGTATTATTTAGCAATTAGTAACAAAATAAAAAATAAAAAAATAATTAAAATATTTTTTTAAAGTGAAAAATAAGAAAAATGTTACTCTATTTTAAGAATAAAAAATAGTTCAATACATTGGAGAGGCTGAAAGTAAATAATCATGCGTTTACATTTAACAAAATCAAACATCATGCCGTTTCAAGCGCTCATTAACGACACGACGTTTGTCTATGAGCCCAGAAGACGAATTCAAAACCTCGTTGGAGGGTTTTAGGTGGATACTCAAATTTCGAATCTAGGATCTCGAAGAGGAGATATGGCGACAGAGTCATCGGAATCGGAGGAAGAAGGAAAGATTAGAGGAGGAAACGATAAGCTAATCGTAGACGACGATCTTAGAGAGATGGGAAAAAACGCAGCTTGGAGCTTGAGCTCTTGTAAGCCTGGCAATGGTGTCACCACTCTCCGCGACGACAATCTCGAGACTTATTGGCAGTTGAGAAAAAAAACTCTAAATCTCTTATCTTTCTCTCATTCTTCATCTCTATTCAATTAAATGATTCAACTTTTGTTCTTTGTTTCTGAATTTGTAGATCAGATGGGTTACAACCACATCTGATTAACATTCAATTCCAGAAGAAAGTGAAATTGCAGGTATATTTATGAATCTATTTGCTTAGATCTTTTCGATTTTTTTTTTTTTTTTGGCTATTTGATTTTGACTCCTTTTGTAATTTTGAAAAGTTAGTGGTTCTGTACGTTGACTTTAAGCTTGATGAGAGCTATACGCCTAGTAAAATCTCTATTCGAGCTGGTGATGGTTTTCATAACTTAAAGGTAAAATCTTTTTTCTTCTGAAGAAGGAGTTCTCTAACTTACGATGGATTTGATATTTCATATTGTGTCTCCTTCTCTTCTTTAGGAGATTAAAAGTGTGGAGCTTGTTAAACCAACTGGTTGGGTTTGCCTATCTCTGTCTGGAACTGATCCACGGTATGTTCCTTTCTTATCAAATTATGGTTTTGTGGTTGTTTCTCACTAGATTCTAGCTAGCTTCTGATAAGATGCAGAGGTGTTTGCTACAATCTTAGTTCTATGATCAGATTTTTGCTTCTCTTATTTTTACTAGTACTTCAGGGAAAGTCTGCTAGCTAGCAACCTTAGACATGTCTTTAGCTAGCAAGTTTTCACTATGAGATAAGTTGGGAATTCAATTTTAGCTTTTGAGGTTTCACTTAGTAAAGGTCTAAACTAACTTCTGCTGTCATGAATGATTTGTTTCTGGTGGTTACTAAGCATTGAGCTGGTAAGTTTAACCATTTGTGCCCTCTTCTCAGGGAAACTTTTGTCAATACATTTATGTTGCAAATAGCCATTTTATCAAATCACCTCAACGGGAGAGATACTCATATCCGCCAGATCAAAGTTTACGGCCCTAGACCGTGCGTCTCCATCTCTACTTCATTGACTTTATTTGTCCGCATTATATACATTGATATAAAGTTGTGCTTGCCTTTGTATGACTCTTGATCTTTGTGATTGCAGAAATCCTATTCCGCGTCAACCATTTCAGTTTACTTCAATGGAGTTTCTCACCTATTCGACCCTGAGATGAGAACTTTGGGCAGAAGTTTGAAGAACATGAACTGTGAAAGAACACTGCTATTAGATCCCCAGGAAGAGTCTATAGAAACATTAGGTTTTGAAGTTCAAGAGTTTCATGTGTTGTTGTGTAATGGCTTCTGTTTACATATTAGTTATTACATTGCCACATTGGATATAACAATCATAACTTCATAAAGCTTAACCACCAAGAGCCCCATCAAATTTTTGACACAGTGAATTAGGATAGGCTTGGTACAGTTTAAAGCATAGTTCAAAGAGCTACAACAATCTACATACAAAGAGCTTTTCATGGCTTGATACATTGAACCTAAAGATAAGAAAAGCCTTCTATGATGATTTGCAGAGATTGATTTTACTCAGGGGGTTAGCTTTACCCTTCACACGCTGGTTTGGTGTCAAAGCTGCTGATGCATATAGCAAAAGCTTGAAAAGCAGAAAGAGGGTAACGATAGTCCATGGTGAAAATGTCCTTGCCGATTTTGCCAAACTGTAAGATCACCCTCTCATGTTCTTCAGGCGGCGCATCCAAAGAAGTGTCAATGTCTGCCACAAGTTGGAAATTCTTAACTGAAGCCACGGTCACTCTCCCCTTAAAATTGAGGCACCAGCACTGCAATTGCTCGTGCCATCTTGGGGATTTGTTTTTGAGAACCAGCGGCTGGTCCATCAAGCGTGGAGAAATATCAGGGATCTCTCTGTCTGTTGAGCTGGTTTCTCCTTTTGGTAAAGGCGAGGAAGAGACTTCCTCTTCTATGCCTTCAACTACAGATGGTTCAGTAATAACAGAATAGAGGGGTATAGAGTCCATAACACAATGCATTCTTCTAGGTCCCCGTGTGCGAAGAACATTGAGCTCATATGTTATGTTTCCTACAGTAGAGCTATTAGCAGGTAATTTAGGGGCCGCTTGCTTAAGGTGAACCCTATGGTTAGGTTGGGCTTGTGCTGTGGATGATGCTGTTTGGTTGTCATATATTGTGAACTTGGTTCCCAGAAAACCAGACCTATCCCACAATACAAGTACAGAATGGTTAGAAAAGGAGCTTCTATGGTTAAGTCTTTATGCAGGTGGAACTCTGGACAGTTACCTTAATTTGCCAACATAAGTGCTGCTGCTGCGTGAGAAGTTTTTAGCAGATAGTGAGATTATAAAAGCTGTACACGTCGCTCGTCTAATTCTTCTTGCTGCTAACAACAGTTTGTCGTTCTCTATCTCAGCTGAAACTCAAAAAGGATCATGTCAGAACAACCTTCTCTGCATCGTTGAACAGCAATTTCTTAGGCTTGAATTAAGGATCACTCACAAGGCATCAAGCCATAGTAGAGAATATATGTAGCTGTTGCTCTGTTCCTCTTAATAAAGCATTGAATTGGAGAGTCTCGAGGCCCCGGCTGCTCACAATCAAACAAGAAGTTTAGATAGCAAACACGAGTAGCTCTACAGAGACTGAGAGCTTTGAAGATGATAATGTGAAGAAAGAACCGGTAAACTTTCATTACCTGTTTCAATGAGATTGGAAAAGTGAGCTTCCCACACTGCTCAGGGATTCTGACAATCTCCATAGTGATTCCCCTCCATGATTTACAGACGGAAGCACAAGAGACCACAGCAGCTCGAGCAGGCCAAGCGGTCTCACTCTCTTCAACCCTCCTGATTATGTCAAGAAGCAACTCAGGCGGCAGAGAAGCCCATGGGCTCTGTGGGATGTTTTCCGGAGGTGGTGTTGTTTGATCAGGAGCAATGTGAGACGACTTTGACCAGCTACGCTTCGAGATACCTCCAAGTCCATCCCTCACTTCCTTCAGATCACGAAGGATGCTTTTCAAGGACATCTCTTTTCAGCATACCAAAAACTCCCCAGTAACTGCAATCACACAAAATTCATGTTTTTATAATCTGAATCAAAGCCAAATTTATAGGAAACAAAACAAAAGCTCAACACTTTGACAGACAAAAACAAACCCCAAAGATAAAAACATGAGATTTGCACTATGTCAAATGGGTATCGAGAAAAATATGAACTACTACCAAAAAGAGCTCGAATCAGAGCATTATCCGTTCATGAGACCAAATCTTGAAAAAAAATCTCAGATTCACATTACTCCTACTTGTTAACCATTGAAACTCCTCAAATCCAACCATACATAATCATAAAATCCTATAAGAAACGCAAACAGATCCAGAAACAGACAAAGAAGACGATTGAAAAACCAACCTCGAATGAAATCGACGGATTCAAAAGACAAAAACTTTTAAAAATCAGTGGAAACTTCAAGATGTGATCGGCGGCAGCTTCTTCACCGGATCCGAGAGATAAAATCGGAAAGAGAAAACGAAGAAACAGAGACAAGCATAGCTGTTCTTGACAGATTCTTCGATACTCGTCGGCTCCGGCAAGAAGAACGGATTTGCCAGTGACTATCTCGGCATGACTCCCGTCGCTCACCGGCTAATACGCCGCCGCCGATCTCACCGTAGGTAAATAAAGGAGTGGTCACCACCAAACGAACCTCTCTCTTCTTACAAATTGAGAAAGAAAGGATCCGAAGTCTTCGCTTTTTCTTATAGTTTTCAAAGAAACGGTTTAAGGCAGAGAAAGAACTCAATAGATTAATTTTTTTTAATATTAAGAAAATAGTTTTGGTCGGAAAATATTTTCAACTTTTTGTTTTAGTTAGTGAAATAATTTAGTAGCCTTCTATGGTACGACCTGGCTTTAACTGATAATGACTTACTGCATGTGGCAATAACATATTTGGTCGGTAAATAATATTACTATTTATATAAGGAAATCTTTAGAATTAGCCGACAAAATAAACTTTCACAAATATATAACCTTTTCTTTTTTTTTTTTTTTTTGGTCACAAATATATAACCTTTTCAATTCAATGAAAAAACATTAACAAAAAAATTGAGAAGTTTTAAGTCAAACCAAAATTAAAGTCGATGTTATTTTAAGCAGCTAAATGCATGTCTAGTAAAATTATGGTTTTGGGAAGTTACGAGACTCCAAACTCGTGCTCTATCAACATATTGGGGCAGATCTAGAACTTAATTTAATCTGGAACACAATATATATTATACTTTTATTAAATTATCCTATTTTCCTCAATAATTTATAACATTTTTATCATTATCTCAATAGTACTTATGTGGGTTGAGGGCACATTTATTTTTTAATTGGTTAAGGCATTTTAATATCTTCTTTTGTTTTGTTAACCTGAAGTATATTAGTGTTTTTATCAAAATTATTTGAAAGAAAATAAAAGAGTATGGCCAATACTGTATGGGGCATGTGGCCATCCCTCTTATGTCTTAGATCCGATTAATTTTATGATGATTAGTGGTTTTTGTATTACTGTTTTTTTTCAATACAATAGATTAGAAAACACAACTCATATGTTTTCGTCCGTTAATTTCTTACTTTTTTGGTCACCTTCTTATTAATAAGTTTAAGTTAGATAAAACATATGTCTTGTGAACCTTTATAGTTATTTTCTTCTCCTTATGAAACTCTTTGTTAACAATGCTTTTTTATTTATATAAAAGCTGGAGATATTTCTTAGGGTTTTCTTAAATTAATGCCCATTTAATTTTATTTTCATGTTAAATATCTCTTATTTTATGAAAAGTCAGCAATCAAGATGTCAAGAAAATAATTAATTAGTCTAACACTCTTCGTAAGGCTTTAACTTAGTCTAATCCATATCTATAACATATATTTCGTTAACAAAAGTACATATTCTTGTGCTAAGTACAATATTCAACTTTAGTTTTCTGTTTTAGTCTACAATAATATATTCCCTCCAAACAACATATATCTCATATTGTTGGCCAATTGAACATACGTCAGTTCGCTTGGATATCACCAACTGGTTTGTGAACCTTAATTTATAGTTACTTGCTTGATTTACAAAACTTTTTATCAAATGCTTTAGTATCTAATTAATAATTTTGATTTTCTTTCTTACGTTTTTAATGAATTTGTTTCCATTTATTTTCATGAAAATGAATATATATTTGTTATATGAAAAATCGCAACCATAAGATAAAGTCAATAATCAATCTAATTTGCCTCTTTAGGCTGAATTTAGTCTAAATCCATAACTAAAAATATATTTCGTTGATAAGAGTAAAATTATATTTGTGCTAAGTATAGACACAACTAATGTTTCTTAAAAATACGTACTTCATTTTGTTTGTTCGACCTTATCCAACAATGTGAAATATTTTATAAATATACACACATCACACATGTATGATATATCAATTTACATAAATAAAACTTTATACTCTCTGTCAAGCCACCCGTTTTGACACCATATATTTATTGTTATGTCCATCACATTTAACTATACATGAGAAAGTCTGGTTCAAAAACTTCAAATCTTGATACAGGTGGTAAAGATCAAACCTTTTAAATGTATTTTCTAAAAACTTTCTATATTAATATATTTTTAATATCATCAATTTATCTTTATAAAATGACAAAATTCAATTTAATGATTAATTCTATTCATCTTGATATATTGTAGTTATTCATTTTTTAAACTATTTAGTTATTCATTTTACCACCACATTCTCACCATTAAAGTTATGATAATGAGGTGATTGTAGAGGCTGTGATAGATACTAAACAAATAGCTTTTTAGAAGATAAGAATCATTACATTTTAAAAGCTAATAAAATGAATCATTGAAAATTACATCTAGGAGGATTGATTAAAACTTAGGGGAGTTTGGTTTGTGGACCACAATACTACTCAATAAATATTTGTGTACACAAAGTGAGAAGTAGATATATTATGTAGTGCACAAATGCAAATGTAAGTTATGTGTATGGGTCCATAAAGAAAAAAGAAGAAAAAGCATGATGGGTATTGATTCCAGTTTTGTGTGTTTGTCCATTGGGATTGATAAAATTTTGATAAGATTGGGAACCATATGTTTTTGCCAGCTTACACTTGTCAATTCTCTTACCATTACCCCATCACTCTTTTTTTTATTCAATGTTCTCAAAATCTGCTAGCCAATTGAAACATTGACTATACTTTGGTTTACTGACTGACTAGTAATGCTATTTTGTTGACTAACTGGTAGATGCAAAGAGTAATTACTGGAATAGCAATTGATCAGCCAATCATCTAATCTAAAGATCAACTAGTTGTTCTGTACTAATAATGATCTAGGTTTAACAGTTAACTTCACCAATTCTAAAACTTTGTCCATTTCCATTTGCTTGTTTGTTTTCTATTGTTTGTATCACATCTTTGTCAATCTCACCAAATTTTGTTTGATTCTTGTTGAATCTCTCTACTACTAGTCGAATCTTGTCAATTAATTATAAACTTTTGTCTCGATTCAGAATCCTTCAGATATCTACTAGACCAAAAGAAACATAATATCGTGTACTTGTTTCTCTCTTAAGCCAGTTAATTCAAGTTTGGTTATATGATCAACACAAAAGATCTGTGGACAAAGAAAGATTCATCACAATCTAATGGATAAACTAAAACAGTGCAATATTTCTCAAACTGAGATCATTCAAAAGAACAAAATAAGCAACCAAATCTTTGATCAAACACTCAACGAGAAGCAAGCATTGAGATCACACACACAAGGAGAATAAGAACACCCAAAATGGAAACCCAAAGAACCCAACTCTTGGTCTTCTTCTTCATCTGATTAGCATAGTACAAACTGTTAGTCCCTCCACTTACAAAGCTCCCTGCATTAGCAACATTAGCTTCAATGTCATCAATTCGATCTCCTTGAGTCTCAACAAGAACAGCCATGTCAAGAAACACTTGATGAAGCCTGTTAAGACTTCTCTTAATATCATTCACTGCTTCATGTCTCTCTTTTGTCTTCAAATCCAGCTCTGGCTTCACTTCAAATGTCTTAACCAAATCAGAACCAGACCCAGATCCAGAGATCATCTTCTCCATATCCTCATTACTTGGTTCTTCACCAGTCGCTAAAAAATACTTCCTTTTGAGATCTTCTCTGTAATCAGCAAAGATTCTTTCCCTCAATCGATGAAACTCACTCATCGTCTCTCTCAGTTTCGCCCTAAGTCCATTAGTTATCGAAGTTCGTGTCCTGTCTACGCAAGACCCTTCCTTGAAACTCGTACGATTCACTACGTTGCTCTTCTCCAAAGTCTCGATTAGGGTTTTGACTGTGTTGGCCTTACGAGAGATCGTGACGATGTTTGATTCCATTCTGTCTCTTAACCCGCGTAAGATCTTGGTGCTGTGAGTTGATTTGGTCTCTTCGTTTAGGTTTTGGAGATCGAGTAAGAGATGAAAGATCTCTTCGATTGGGGCTTTGATGGATTCAATTTCTTGAAAGAAACCGGAGAGGTTCTCTTCATCCGCTTGGCTGAAATCGAACTTAAAGTCTTCACCTTTCTCCAAATCACGATCAGATTAATAGAAAGCCCTCTTTCTGCTNCTTGGTGCTGTGAGTTGATTTGGTCTCTTCGTTTAGGTTTTGGAGATCGAGTAAGAGATGAAAGATCTCTTCGATTGGGGCTTTGATGGATTCGATTTCTCGAAAGAAACCAGAGAGGTTCTCTTCATCCGCTTGGCTGAAATCGAACTTAAAGTCTTCACCTTTCTCCAAATCACGATCAGATTCCATATCTTTCTTCGCTTGTTTCTTCAATTCAACATAACTTAGGAACGATTTTGTCATTAGATCATTCATCTTCTTGTAAACCCTAGAACAGAAAATAGAGAAGGAGACTGAGAATCACGAGATTAATATGCAGGAAGATTCGAACGAAACAGAGGAGATAAAAACAGATCATTACAATGACGGGTTTGTGAAACAGAGTAAGGATCTTCGTTATCTGAAACGGGATGTTTCAGTTTCTCTCCAGGAGAAAGAACTGCAAGAGAGAGAGTAAAAATGATTCAACAAGGGCTGAAACTAAGAAACCCTAAGATCAAAGAAAAAGAAGAAGAGATCATTACCCAAGAGATGCTTGTCAAACAAGTAACCGTTTCTCTCTCAACTTCGTTTCTTCTTCTCTCTCTCTCTCTCTCTCTATCTCTGCGCTCCTTTGTGATCTCAGAAGAATGATTCAAATTTTAAAAGAGAAGGAAGAAATATGGGGAAGTTATAAAGAAGATCTACACGAATCCGATTATTTAGTTTCAAAGATTTATTATTCAAAAAAAATTGTCCCTTTTTCAATCACAAAATAGCCGTTGTTGAAGCGTTTCTGTTCCTATTAGGTCTCATTTTTCCTTTGTATACGTTGTCGTTTTAACATACAAACAAAAACGAGACCATTTTTGTAAAAGGTATGCAAAGTCTTGACCTTTGTTTATGTTACAGACCATATACTGCATTTTTTGGGAAGGCATATCAAACAAACGTATTCAAATTACAAACAAAGTTGATTTTACGTATTACTAGTTCTTGTTTCGAATTAAGAAATGCAAAGCTCATTGATCTGTTTCAGCCAATCTACAACATTTTTGAGCATACAAAAGCGTATCAAATTACAAACAAAGTTGAGATTTCATATGTATATGCCGAGTTCATGATGCTTTTTCTTCTGCCGGTTGTTTTTGTCTCTCGGCCTCCAACTTTCTCAGAGTAGTCGAACTTATCTTGTTTCCACTGGATCCATCAGAAACTATTTCCACAACTTCAATCTGCACAAGCATATGTCCAAGAAAGATAGGTTCAAGTAATGATGATTGAAGATCTTAAAATGCATCAGGATAAGGCTGGTGGATAAAAAGGACAAACCTTAAGTTGTGAAAGCCCTCTTTCTGCTCTCTTTCTGTTAACTGACAAGCCACCGGGTAATGTCTCTTTGCTACAGACGATGATTCTTATTTAAAGAGTCACGGAAATGAACACAGAGAACATGTGAAAGATGATTAGTAGATAGATGGTGAAAACCTGACAACAATAGCCTCCAAAGTTTCATCTACGATAGAAGGGCCATATGGATCCGTAATAGGTTCAGCTTGTACAACCAGCTCGGGCTTTATAGACTACACAAGAACATGGAGAAATGTAAAGACGAGAAAGTCTATTTCATCTTTTCTTTTTCCCCTCATTCCACATAAAGATTGACTCACATGTAATGGTAATGACAAGTAACTGTCCGTAGAAGACTATGTGAGTATATATATAAATAACCTTGATGAGAGATTCCAAATTCAGCTGCAAGTACCTTGACATAGTTCTCCACATTACGCATCCTTACTTCAATGGGTTGTATCATTTCAGAGAACTGTATGCACAAAAGAGATCTTGAAAGAACTCATCAACAACAAAGCATAACAGTTTCAAACTTTTAGCTAAGAACATCACTCAACTCAAAATCAATCAAAGCAACTGAACTTAGCTATATATAAGAATCAAATCCCTTGGGACTACTAAGAAACAAAAAGTTCTGAAACTGAACAAAATTTTTCAACTTTCCCTAAAATTGCAACTAATGTAAGCAAAAAGAGATGGAAGGTATGATTGCTTACTTACTTGCTTGTTCGTCAACATTGGGCCATCACATACTCCAACTACGATCCGATCCCTGGCCAGCTCTGCAGCCGCCTGATGATTCCCACCACAACAATTCAATAACTGGTTCGATTCTCAATAAATCGAAAGAAAACAAAACCCATTTGTAACCTTAAGGAACATTCGATGCCCATCGTGCAATCGATCAAAAGTACCGCCGAGAACGACAGCATCGAACGAATTCGCCGGAGACATCCTTGACTCTTTTGCATCTGCCATTTTCTAAGATCAGAGTATAAATCAATTAATTTTAGCCTCAAATCTTCATCGGCACCTTGAAGATTTACACAGTTAAACAGACGAATTTTATCACAATCCAATCGAATCATACAAGCCTTTGGGAAAGAGAGAAAACTTACGTCTAAGAGTACAAGTGAAGAAGAAGAAGAAGAAGAAGCTTACACTGCCGGCGGGTTTCAGAGCGGCGGAGCGAAGAAAAACACCATTCTTCTATTATTTTTTAACCCGGCCCAAATCTTTTTGGGTTTGGGCCCAAAAACAAACTATATGAGAACCAAAAAAGGCATGAGAAAACATAAGTAACCTTTTCGTAACACATGGAAATTGTATTATAATTACACTAACAAAAAGACAATGTATGACACGCATTAACAAATATTCATTAATTTTAACTCTTTCACATTAATTTTTAATCTTAGCGAAAAAAATTAAGAAAATTTAAAATTTTCGTATGACTAAAAATATGTGTGTATAGAAAAAGAAACCCAATCAATTCAGCTTGAGCACGTAATTCAGCTGGTTTGGTTCATTTCTGACAGAGACAACAAACCGGTTAAGTAGGTGAACCAAAACATACGACTCAGTGTTGTTCACTATTAAATCTAGACCATTAATATCAATCTTTCTTATGCTTTTATCATCCTACTTAGGAGTAGGTAGATTCGGAAACAGAATCTTACAGTCTGGTTGATAAGAATCTTGAACCAATTTTCATTATCATTCAGTCAGAAAAATAAAACACATAAACCAGGCTATAAAGATTCTGTGAGAAAGATCTATATTCCAAAACAAAATCACAGAGCTTGTTGTTTTGTGGGAGTGAAGCACTCTTCCAAGAAGTTGTGAAGCTGTGAGGAATACAAGTCAGGATAGTTCCGGTAATGATCAACATGAGGAGAGAACTTGAAATTGAAAGAATGTATGTTTCTTCCCAACTTCTGTTGTTCTCGGATGCGGAACTCAACCGAATGAGACGGAACTACTTTGTCCCCGGAGCTGTAAAGATAGAGTTGAGGACATGGAGGATGGTTCTCATATAGTTTTTGAATGATTTTCGTTAGCCTCCTGCAATAGAAACAATAATTCAGATTAATCAAACCGAAAATACAAATAAGAAGCAGATGTGCTGTCTACTGTGTAGTGTGAAGCTTACCTATTGACGTCCGGGAGGTTTAAGAGGATGGGGAAGAGTTTCTCTAGAGATGATAGCATCATATTTTCGATTCCTAAAGGTTCCTTCTTTTGTGGGATTGAAGCATCGTCTTCGTTTATGGGACTGTTTGGTTCTGTGGTTATGGTGGAGCTACGCTTCTTCAGTATAGCAGCGGTAAACCCAGCTGCCCAGATCTGCAAGGGTTAAGAATCAATTGTTGATCTATATAATCTGAAAAAGTATACTAAATTGCTAATCTATGCCAGATAAATGATTATGATGTCCATAAGGATTAAGGACTATGAAATGACAAGCACACAAACAATTTTCGGCAAATGGGATTTTAGAATAAACTCAGACATGTACTGTGAAGATCACTTTATCCTCAGTCTCATGCCTAAAACATCAAATATCGCAAGAGGACAGTATCGCATAGGTACTTAGGGCGATGTATCATTAACCTGTCAATGATGGCTATATAACCAAAAGAATTCAGTGGTTTAAACCCATGGCTATGGTATTTTCTAAGTATTGAGTTATCTATCTACAAAGCCGATTGCATATATACAAAAGTTCCATGTTAATTATCAATCCAGAATTCTACAACATAGAACAACTAGTAAAGCTTTCACAATCGCATGAATCATGATCCAAAAAGAGGACTACATAGCTCAAAAAGAACTTTTCCTTTCTCTCCAGTAAGCAAAAATACCTACATATATGTACAACAATATTGGCTTTAAAAGAACGAACCTTGGTATCTAGAGGATCTGCTCCTCCCGAGTCGATGATACAACCCTTAATCTTTTCTACTAAATCTTGTCTACCAATGAAGCTCTCAAGCAAGGCACCATATCTACCAAAAAGTAAAAGGCTCACCAAGCTTAAAATTCATCATCTAGTTCAAATCAACACTAAATTAATCCTCATCATCAGTAATAAGGAGATCAGAATCACTATTAAAAAGTACTAAAATTCATATAGGATTTTGCTTTCATCAACCTACACAAGCCAACCAGTGTTACTGAAACTATGGAACACCAAGCATTTCTCTCTACCATCATCTTCTTTCTCCGATACCCAATTGACCAATTCGTTCCCAAATTCAGCTATCCGCCGTTCAAGCCTCCGTCCAAGATCTAACCGGAGCAAATCCCTAACGTCGACGGTGAAAGTAACGGCGTTAATTCCCCTGGAGTTGTACCACTCAACATATCTCCGTAAGTGTTTAGCTTTCGCTCCTAACCAACCGAGGAGAATCACAGTCGTCTCCTTCCCCTCGTTCCCGCCTAATATCGTCGCGCTACCTCCTCCGTTCACGATCCGTGGAGCTCTGTTCCAGACGGCAACGCCGTCGTTAGGTTCGGATCGGAATGGGTTAGCGTGAACGGCGGAGTTCTCAAGACGAAACGTTGACGTTAGGAAGAAGAGAGATTTGAAGAGATTTGCATTGGGAGGAAGCGAAGAGCACCGAACTCGGGCGGCGGAGATAGATGATTCCCGAGAAACGGCATTGTGTAAGGGAAAACAAAGCTGATTTGTGAAACTGATCGAACGGGAATCAGGTTTTAGGTTAATATTACTTAGAATAAGACGACGATTGAGAGCAGAAGTGCTCAAGATTCTACTAGTTGCTTCCATGGCGGATTTTGGATAATTCTCGTAAAATCGCTTCGACGTTAAAGCCCCAGGAAAGGAAAGGAAAGACGGATGATTAATATAGCTGAAAAGAAAAGAAAATTGAAAAAGATAAACACTCTGTCTGATTCAGAAGGTTTTAAAGAGTGTATCCTAAAGGACCTAACTCTTACTGAACACAAAGGACAAAGGACAGGAGGTACACACTCAGCTAGATGTATGGCCTTGGATCCTATGGAGGCCTTGGAAGGCTCAGAAAGAATTGTGTTTTGACAAGTCTAGAGAGGAAGCTCAACAACTGGTCACCAAAGCAGGTCTTGATCTAACAGACTGGATCGGGAGCCACCAAGTCTCTATTTTCAGGTCTGATCAACAGAAGCAACCCCAGGTACAAAAATGGGAACTACCTTCCGTAGGACAAGTAAAGTGCAATGTGGACGCTGCTTGGAAAGCAGACATGGATAGGTGTGGAATTGGTTGGATTCTAAGGGATGAATCAGGAGCAGCTAAGTGGATTGGGGCAAAGGCATACCCCTTGCTTCCATCAAGCATGGAAGCTGAAGCTACTGCTCTTGCAAGAGTGATGAAATGTCTTGAGAATCTCGGCTTCTCTGAGGTTCTTTTCGAAACTGACTCGGAGGTCTTGGTCAACGAGAACTGGCCTCGTTTGAGTAGTTATACTGATGACATTCTTACCTCCACGAGAAGGAACCTTCAGCCTATGTTTCAATTCAAGGGAAGAGGCGCGAACGGATGTGCAGATCTTCTTGCTTTCAAAGCAATCTCCTTCCCTATTGGCTTGTATCAAGTATTGAACATGAGAAACCTGTGAGGTTTTCCTAAGTATTATCTATAAAATCAGTATATTTGAAGGCAAAAAAAAAAAGGACCTAAACTCTCAAAGCTAGATCCTTCTCTATATAAATTTGGGTTGTTGCAAATGTAGAAGACCCAAATAAATAGATAATAATGCTTTTCTTGCTTCTTACTGATGACAAGGTTCATGATGGCTCAAGTAAGTACTCTCTTATAAGTTTTCCAAGTATGATGACCAAACTGCATCTGTTTCTGTAAGGCGATTTGGACCAGTGTAAGGTATTTGGAGGCTGTCAACACAGCTTTGTGTGATTAGTTGTGTCTACAGTCGAATTAGAATCCAAGTCCTGGAATTGTAAAGAATACTTTTTTCCTACCTGTGATTCTCACATTCATTTAAACGTATAATTGTAGATACACTGTTACACATTACAATGGAAAACCAGAGAATGCAAAGAGAGTGCTCAAAACATAAGAGAGATTTCTTAGTTCTGTTAAGCTGCAAGAACTTTGTTTTCCTATCTCACCGCCATGACTATAGCGCAATTTACTTGATAGCCTTCTGTTCTTAGTTCGTATCCTTTCGTGCTTCGCCTATCACCACGTAGAGATCAGTACCTGATCTATAGTTCACATCTAATCCTGTTTTTCATTTCGCTGAGATGAATTGCTGCTACTGGGCCAATCATTTCCACCATCTTCCCTCTGTCAAAAACATCAACACAATCTATGTTCATCACTCTTACTTTCTAAACAAGAGATTCAAGACTATCCAAAACAAATCGAATACAAATTACCCCGTTGCACAATTTACCTTGATTCTTAAAAAGGTCAGGAAACTATGAGCAAGAAACTTGAACAGCTTTACGGGCTTTCTAACGTCGAAAGGGAAGTATCTATACTTGAACATGTGCACAATTAAGCGTTTCATAGTGAGAGAATACAGAACCAACCAGTAACACAACAAGATCGGCCAGAACACAGGTACATCCAAGAATGAGATGAAAGTCATCACAAATGCAACAACAAAGGCCTTAGTCGCTGCATACCTGAATCATGATTGGCAAAAAAACAAAACTTTCATGAGAGTTCAAACCCTAAAGCAAAAATAAGGTTGGTAAATACAATTTTTCATGAGAAGTCAAACCTATATAAGATCTCACACGAATCATTAACATAACAATCATCAATCAAATTGTCTCAAAAGAACCATCCGTCATCTACACTAAGAGAAATGTACCAGAACTTGAACAAGATAGGCAAAAAAACAAACTTTTCATGAGAGAAGTCAAACCCTAAATCAGATCATCCATCATCAAAAGTTAAAAGAGAAAATTTTACCAGAATTTGAACTCAGGAAGACGACGAACAAAGGGCTTATACTCATCAGAATCATCAGTAGGCAAAGAATCAGGATCCAAAGCTTCAAGCTCAGGATCAACCTTAGGAGAGAGGAAACCAATCAAGAGGTTTAAGATGTAAGTAGCGAGACCATAGGAGATGACGAAGTATCCATAAACATAGTAAACCCTAAAGATATAGATCACAGCAGCGACTAAAGTGACAAGCCATCTTCGAACAATGTTAGGAGCAGATCTGTCTAAGTAATTCTGAAACGATCTCGAGAATTCGATTCTCCATTTCGCAAGTGGTGAAGCAACTATGGTGTCTCCTTCACTTTCGCTTCCTGGTTCGTCCTCCATAATAATTGTACACAAAATCTGAGTTAACTTCACCTCAAAAATTGGCTATAAACCCTAACACAATCACTGATCTCCGAATCAACTTAACAAAATCGACTCAAAACGAGAGTTTCCAAAGAGAATCGACTCAATTTAGGATGAATTTGAATCAATTAAATTGAATTTGAATCAGTTCTGTCTGAAGTTTTCGTATTAAAGTCTGTTTGGTTTTCTCTGGAAAGAAGAAGAAACTCAATGACGTGGGGGAGTATAAGTGACACGTGTCCCGGTTTGAGATACTCTCCGGGAAAAGAAAAGGCTTTAGACGATTGGGCTTAACATATTTTTAAGCCCATTTTACATTCGATATAGGGTAGGGGAAAAACAATCTTGAACTTTTTCTTTTTGACATCGAACTTTTCTTTGATTCTTGAAATTAAAGACTATAGAATTTTCATTTTGGCAATGGTCCATTCGATATAGTGTAAGGGCCGACCAAACGTTGAAAGAATCCAAAACCGAATCTTTTTGTTTTTCTGGGACCTCAAACTGAAGTTTTAACTTTTTTGGGATGATATCTACCTACCTTTGATTCTAGACTTCTAAATTTAGGTGACAGTCACCATAAAAAGTAAAAACCAGTAACCCCACTACTCGATAATTATCATTTTTTTTATTTGATATATAAGAAAACAGATACTTATGAAAGAAGAAAATACCAAAAGAGGTAGTTTTGTTTCTAGTGGTGTCTAGAGTTCAACTTGTATTTGTGTATATACATAGATATGGCCATATGGGAGATATTTTTATATTGGTTATTTGCATGTTAAACAAATAATTATATTTTAAAATCAAAAACATTTTATGATATCCAATAACGAATAGTGTGATAAACAATGTTGTTGATGAACAGTGTCACCGACATATTACATAAAATAATTTTTCGTATCAATAGCATTTTATGTAATTTAGCTAAATAAGAAAGATATTAATGGTTTACTGTTTTTTCTTGGGCAATTGTCTAAAATATCATGGTTTTATGTTTTTAGGCCAAAAATACCACATGGGCCAGCAATTTCCAGTTTTAACATTTGTGATTCAGACAAATGACAACCATACCCTTACCTAATCCCATCGACTCTCGCGTGAGAGGAAGAGAAACGGTGGCTTCGCCTCTCTGTCTAATCTCTCTCCGCCTCACTGCCTCGCCGTCTCGCCGTCTCGCTGCTTCGCTGCCTCGCCAAATCTATTGGAGAATCATCATCAACCTCTCATCAACCGACTCCTCCGCCGTCACAATCCCTCGCTCTATCTCAAACACTTCCTTCTTAAATCCCTACCTGCTCATCTCCGGGTTAGTATTCTTTTTTGTCGATCGGTTGTGGAGTTTTTCTTCGTCTTGTGATTTTGTACGTGTTGTTGTTTCTCGATTAGGGATCAGATCTTTGCTCTTTTGTTGAGATTTGATAAATTTCAATGGATTTAGCTTTGGATTGCTTGTGTTATTGAACTTGAATGCTTCTGTTGAATCATAGATATAGAGTTAGCTTTGTTTTGTTATGCATTCTCATGACTGAAATTCGGAAAGTAATGGAAGTGATTTCGTATGTGTTGTTGGTTCTCGATTAGGGATCAGATATTTGCTCTTTTGTTGAGAATTTGATAAATTTCGATGGATTTAGCTTTGGATTGCGTGTCATTGAACTTGAACGCTTCTGTTGAATCATAGATATAGAGTTGGCTTTGTTTTGTTATGCATTCTCGTGGTTGAAATTCGTAAGCAATTGAAGTGATTTTGGCTTTTATTTCTATATCATAAGCATATATAATGATGTGCATTCGTAGAACAAGAATGAGATTCTTTTTACAGACCTTATAACTAAGTTTTTGCTTTGGTAATGATGAAAAGAAAGATATTAGCTATACTAGAATAAGTCTAATTTACTAGTTTTGTCTTTATACAGTTTTTATATCATGTTTCTTCGTTTGTGTCTTTGTTTGTTTACTTAAAACTGTTTATCAAATTTGGTGGAGCAAAAAGATGATTCACTAAACAATCTAGCTCCATAATTATTAGAAGACATTACCCCTTGATGAAATCACACTTGTTGGTTCTTTGTTTTGTTTAATTTGGTTGCAATTTTCTGTGTGTGTGTTTGTGCGTGTGTGTCTGCGTGTGTTTGTGTGTGTATGTGTGATTTTGAATTTCATTTGATGAATTTCACAGTTAGAAAAACAAAAATGGATTTGGATTCGAAATCCATGCCGTGAGGATTGGTTTTAATATTGATATGAGCTTTTGTGTTGATAGACAGAAAGAAAATGTGTGGTTTTAATATAGACTTTAAGTTAGTGAATATTAAAATGTCTTGTCAATTTGTTTGCTGAGTAGGTCTTTGATCACGTCGAAAGAGAATGAGATCTGGCTTCATTTTGGAGCACAACCTATATAGGTTGGGTGTTTGAAGATCCTTGTGCAGTGGTGGATGATGTCTTGTGATTTTGCACAACAGAAGAAGAAACTGGAGGAAAATCTAAATGAGAGGGCTGAAGTGATCTTGTATCAGATAGATTAGGGGCTGAGGAAGAGTGAGGAATCCTATTCGCATTATGAGCAGCTTGTGGAGCCGCAGAAGCCGGATGTCTATGCTGTGAAACTCTGGCATGGGACCTAGATTGGACTGAAGAACTAGAGGCTTGTACAGATGTTCGAGCTATTGCTGGCCATCCTGAGGAAGAATGGTTACCAACAGTTGTAATAGATGCTTGCGTTTGGCCTCGGTTAACCGCTGGCCATCCTTGAGAAGGACTAGAAATAGCAGAAGCAGTAGTAGTCCGGTTTGTTTGGCGTCTTAGACGAGCATCCATGGTGTTAGTAGGCAAGCTCTCCAAGTTCTGTCCAGATCTCGGTTGACCAGAAAGAGGAGGAAAAGCATATTCCCCAAGACGTGAACCAACACTACCAGAGCTTCCTACAGCTTGAAGATATCGTGAAGAGGGTTCCATATCTGTAGTTGATAGAGATTCCATTGGTTGAATAAGAGGACTGGCATCATCTACGTGTATGTTGTTGTTCTCAGAGAATCCAGGTGGTGCACTTATTTCTCTTGTTTTCAGGACATTGCTTCGATCGTATGGGGATCAGCTTGGGATAGACTCTGAACGTGTACCTAGGAATGCATCCACAAGGCAATTTGCTGATGCAATGGCTAAAGCTTGGTTGGAGTACAATGGCTAAAGCTTGGTTGGAGTAAAATTTAGGAAGCATTGTTGAATATTTAGGAAAGGATTCTTAAATTTTAGGAAGAAATATCTTTGAATTCAAGAAGGGTTTTATAATTTTTAGGAATACATTTTTGAATTTTAGGAATGTCTCCTTATATATATCTTTGAATTTAAAAATACATACTTTGAATTTAGAAAGGGTTTCATAATGTTTAGGATATCGTTCTTGAATTTTAGGAATGTCTTCCTATATATGTGTTTTATGATTTGAACCCAAGAACTTCTAATATAACTAATAATCTAAGACTTTATTTTGAGTATACATTGAGGCAAAATCATTTTAAATCATTTGAGTATACATTAGTCACATATATTCAGTTACAAAAGTCACATATATTCACATATATTAGGTAAACACATATCTAGGAAAGCCTTCCTAATAATGTCTATTGAGCGGATATGCAGCCATAGGGAGTAAATACACAGAGGTCACTGAGCTATGTGGAGAAATTAAGTCCATAGCTGCATCTACTTCATCGATGAGGTTTGATCAAGAGTTGCTCGATGCTGTGCTCTACACGTTTGTTAGAGGCGGATTTTTCTCTCGGGCTAATGAAGTTGTGGAGATGATGGAGAAAAAGGATATTTTTGTTGATAAGTACAAGTATTGAATGCTCTTCTTGAAGTATCACAAGACTGCTTATAAAGGAAAATCTCCAAAAGTTCAGAGCGAGTCTCAGCTTAAGAAGAGAGAAGCTGGTTTAGTATTCAAGAAATGGCTCGGACTATCTTGATTATGAATGTAATCACCTTTTTGTATACTAATGTCTAATAACTTACCTTCAATCTAGAGCTGCAGAGACCTATATAGAGGCAGCATAAACATTGATAAAGCTTTTGATTTATTTATCTTTTGTAAGATTTGGGTTTATATACATACACATTTAGAGGCAGCATAAAACAGGCTCGAATTCGTTTCATTTCACAGAAATTTCTTGTTACCTAAACAAATCCATTAACGATCTAAATGTTATCTTATCTGTGCTGTTTTAAGTTATAAACAACAATTATATTTTGCAACATAATGCCAATAGACTAATCAAAATCTGATTACCCCACTAAGAATGAGGAGCCAATAAGGATAATGGTAATTATGTGATGAGACATCATAACAGCAAAGTCCTTTCTTCTGGTCTCCCACGCAAGCAACGCAGCAACACTATAAACATAAAACCACCATGGAGAAGGAGAATACATTGAGGCAAATTATTGTAAAACACTAGTCAAACCTGGTTCATTCTTCTCACTCTCTTTATAAGTTGACTTCACAAATATATCCCGAGGAGCATTCCTACTTTCCATGTCAGTGTCACAAGGGCTAGAAACTTCCTTGTCGCTTGGTTCCTTATTCGTCTGTTTTTGTGGCCACCCTCTGGAATCGACCACATTACCACTACTCTTCTCACTCTTGTTCCCATCATATAAATCAATCAAGTTCCATAACTTAAGAAAGATTCTAAAGTAACTTGGAGCATATAAACTGATAACGAAAGTCCTAGATTAGTATAGAACCTAAGTAATCTAACTCAACTAAGATATATAAGAACAAGTACAAACATAACTCAACAGTAGTATAGAGAATCCCCAATAAAACCGTTCAATTATAAAAACCAAATCGGCAATGCATACAAATAAAAGGAGAAATGAGATTCGACATCTCTCTCTCTCTCTCACCTGTTGAAGAATCGTTTCGGCGGCTTTGAGCTTCGAGGAGATCCAATTCGCCATGTTCTTCACTTATTGGAAGACGAAGACGGCGTCGTCTTAAATTGGAGATGTTAGAGCAACATTGTCGATGCCGGAGGAGACGATGTCAGAGGAAAACGAAGACGGAGACCTCGCCAGACTTCCCCGGAGCTAACGTCAGAGGAGAACGACAACGGAGATGTCGGTGAAGGTGAGGTAGGCAATGTCACGAGCTAAACAAATTGGGAATTTAGTGTTTATAAGAGAAGGGTAAAATAATTTTTCAATTCATTAATGAATGTTATTAGTGAAAAATTAAGAAGTGTGTGGTATTTTAGTAAACTAGTTTTGATGTTATTCTAGGGTATTTCTCTTTTTTCTTTCTATTTCCTAGTTACTTAATTTTCAAATTATCATTGCTATAAAACTATATCAAACTAGTCTTCCATGTATATAGCCCCAAAATAAAAACAAGGAATTAACTGAAAAGAAGTGCCTAATTTTTCATACACGCGTCATATAACAATTTGTCAGTGGGATACTTTTTTGGTACATCAGTGTCGTCTTTTTTTTTCTTTTTCGTACACACACAAAAAGGCCTATTTATCTTTTTAAGAAAGACATTAAAAAAGCCCAAAAATAATTGACCGTCGGATGCATTTAATTCTTTTCAAATTCAACGTACACGATTAATCGTACAATTAACGATGAGCAATAACCAAGGAATAAGTGACGTCAGCATCTTCTTCTTCCTCCTCCAACGTCCCATAAAGAAGCGCCAGAAGGCATAAGCACTCACACGAATACTCTACTGTAACTGCAAAATCTTGTTGTTTTCTTAAACGAAGAGGGAAGATCGAAAAACGTTACGGATTCTCTTCTCTTCTCTTCTTAGGTTGCGCGATTGAAGCTTGAAGTTGCATCTGTAAGATCATCATCTTCTCTCTCGTTTCTTTTTTTTTTCAATCTGTTTCATTCGAGATCAGGTCATTTTTGTTTATCTTCTGGTGTTAATGGTGCTTGATTTTGATCTCTGCTTGTTGAATCGAAGCGGTTTCGTTTGATTTGCGTTTTTTTCTTGTCAGTTTCTTTTTGTTTTGACCGCCGAGAACTTGGACTGTTCGTCGCAGATGATCGCTCCGTCGATTTGTTTGGATTAGTACTATCAGATTATTCGATTCTATTTCAGCTTTTCGGATTGATGTAGCTTAGTACAGGTTAGAGTAAGAGCTGATTTGAGTGTTTGATTTGTGTAATTACATGAAATCCAGGATGGATTAATGTTCTTCGCATATCTCTGATACATTTAGCTTCTCACGTTGTTAGATTGTTGCCTAATATGATACGGAGTTGCATTAGAACAGTGAATATAGTAGATTGTGGTGTGTATGTGCTTCTCGAATTTGAACCTGGATTTGCTATTTGAAAAATAATCATTCTGACTCTCTAGAAGTTTCTTATGTTTTACAAGATTGGATTCTGCTGTAACGTAAAAGGATTTGTTCTTTTTTATCCTCTGGTGGTTAATTTGTTCTGCTTAAAATGAGAATAATTTATAAGGCCTGTTTTGAGTTTGGTATATGATTGAGTGACTCTCCTTTTGTTTGCTAGTTATAGTGGACATTCGATATGGCTGATAACAACAATGAAGGAAGCGCCAAGGGCTATGCTTTCCCTCTCAGGAACCCTAATGTTACCCTGAACGAGAGAAATTTTGCAGCCTTCATAAACCGATCAGCTGCTGCTCATCCTTGGCATGACTTGGAGATTGGTATGCTAATCTTGTGATAGATGATTTTTTTTTTCTTATTGATTCAGTTATATAGTTATGTGAATCAAAGCTATTCATGTTGCTGCGATGAAGTATGTTTGCTTAGATGACTAAACGTTCATTCTTTGATGTGAGTGTTTGTTTGTTGAATCTTTCAGGTCCGGAAGCACCTACTGTTTTTAACTGTGTAAGCATTATCTTCCTCTCCATTTCGAGAAAGCTCATTCTGGTGATCCCGTGATTGTTAAACAAGCTCGGATTCTTTTTCAGGTTGTTGAAATTAGCAAAGGTGGCAAGGTTAAGTACGAGCTCGACAAGAACAGTGGCCTAATTAAGGTACAGTGTTCTTTAGCAGTCTCTGCTTGCATTATATTTGCTTGATTGGGTATAAAAGTGTCTTCTGATCCCTCATTGTCTTGTTTATATCTGTGGTTATATGCATCATCCTCCTTGCTGAATGTATCACAAGTCACATTTTATGCATTCCAACTAAAGATCCTTCATCATAAGATTCGCAATGAATTGAATGTTTTTTCTCTCTAGGTTGATCGTGTACTCTACTCATCCATTGTGTACCCACATAACTACGGTTTTATTCCTCGAACTATCTGTGAAGACAGTGATCCAATGGATGTCCTGGTACTGATGCAGGTGCTTTCTCTCGCCTCTTCTTAGTTTCATGTTCATACAACTTGATGATATAAACAGACAGTGATATAACCAACGTGAGATGTTTGATAATTGTTGTGCAGGAGCCTGTGCTAACTGGATCATTCCTCCGCGCCCGTGCTATTGGTCTAATGCCCATGATTGATCAGGTAACAACCCTTAGACCCAATTCTATCTCTCTGTCATGTATTAGTTTACTACCTTAGTGAGAAACCATGAATCACCTTTTTCTGAAACTTGCAGGGTGAAAAAGACGACAAGATCATTGCAGTATGTGCTGACGATCCTGAGTTCCGTCACTACAGAGACATCAAAGAGCTTCCCCCTCACCGTCTAGCTGAAATCCGTCGCTTCTTCGAGGACTGTATCCAAAAATGACATCCCATTAACTCATAATTTTGTTTTGGCTTATGCTTTTCAGTTTTCACTTAACAAACAACCTTTAGACAAGAAAAACGAGAACAAGAAAGTCGACGTTGAAGCCTTCCTTCCAGCCCAAGCTGCAATAGACGCAATTAAGGACTCCATGTAAGTTTGTTTTATCTGACACACAAAATTATTTACACGTTACTTTGTTAATAATGAGCATTGTACTGTTTTGAAACGCAGGGATCTTTACGCAGCTTACATCAAAGCTGGTCTGCAACGCTAATGAAGAAACCGGCCCAGTCTGTTCCTCCCGGTTTGCTTTGATTTCACTATCATTGAAGCCGCCTTTTATACTACATCAATGTTAGAAAAAGTTTCATTGGTGCATTTTCGTAATGCACATCGGAAAACAAACATTGTCAAACTTCTTTCTGATGATGACGATGACAAATTCTAGTACAATCATTAAATTTGGAATATTAGCTTTTTTCTCCAAAATTTTGTAACGTTATTTTGCAAACATCCAAAAAAGTAACCTCATAGAAGTGAAGAAATTACAAACAGATTAAGCTACTCGAGGCTTCTTCTTCTTGGTCTTCTTGTAAGCCTTATGCCAGGTCTTGTAAGTGCCCTTAGTCTTCTTAGAATTCTTATTAGATGTCTTCGTCTCAGGATCTGCAATTTCGTCTGCTGCATCATTTTCATCTTCATCTTTGTCTCCTCCAATATCAAACAGATCATCCTCTTCCTCTTCATCAGAACTCAACACAAAGTCCTCCACAACGTCATCTTCTCCTGCGCCTTCCTCATCCTGCTTCTTTTCTGTTTTACTCTTACCACCTCTCTTCCTTTTCTTCTTTTTCGTCTTCTCTTCCTCCAGCTCTTTTTCTCTGTTATTACACATTTGCTTTAGGTTATAGCACAACGGTCAGATAAAGTATCTACATTATAGGCGTAAGAGACAACCCGGTTCACTCCAATCTAGATTCCTTAAGTTTAGCAAGTCGCCCCTATATATCCAACATCCTAGGAAATAACTAGCAATACACAGAATACCTTAAAACCAAAAGACATGACCAGGCCAAACCCAAATTTAGCTGTAATTGATTTTTCGTAATGAACAACCTCTACTCACATCATAAATTACCACCATACCCGGTGGTTTACCATATGAAACCCCGATATGTGTTCATTTTAAGAGGAAGAGAGACATACTTGGAGTCACTTCCTGGTAACCAGGAAGAATTGAAAGCTGCAGCACCCTTTTCGATCCTATCTGCATCATCTTCCTCATCACTGCTTGGTGCGTTTTTCCCAAAGACAGCTGAGTTCTCTCCCACAATAACACTGGAGAAACCAAACGGATTATTAGTACCGGTCAAAGTAAAAAAATAAATATACAAGTGAACAATTTTAGAGGAATGTAACGCACTCAGATTCCACCAGCGATTCGTTTCTTTGCTGGGCTCTTTGGCGGATAATTTCCGCGTATTGCGATAGAGGGCTTTTTCCTGCCTTCTTCTCATCCTGAATAGAGAAGACCCAAAAATCATTCAAAAAAAAACGTACTATAAGAAGCCATGTTTATATGCTTTGCAATAATTTTTGGAATAATCGTGTGCACTGCAATCATAAAAAACTCGTAGTACGCACACAAATTATTCAAGGATTGCAGCAGGAGTTTCACAGACTCGTGAAATAAAAACAAGTGTAGGTTTTGTATTATTATCACTAACAATTGAAAAAATCAAATGGATCAAGAAAAAATGAGTTACTAAACCTCAAGGAATGATTCAGCAGCAAGATCATTGGGTAGAAACTTAATCGAAGCTCTCATTTTGTTGACAAACTCTGAGTTAGCTTCAATCTGAAAAGCAAAGAAAAAAAGAAAATGAGCAAGAGAGATTGAAGGAACCATCAACACACAAGTCAATATAGTCAGTTCTTTTATTGCAAGGACAAGATACATCAAGTAAAAGCCCATTTTTCTTTTTCTAAGGTACCTGGCTAACGAGTTGCTTCATTTCTTTCCTAAACCTCTCAGCTTTGGTGGATTTGCAAAAGCTACGCAGCCTTATGGTCGGGATAAATGAAAGTTCAAAGAAAGCGACGGAACAACTCCACTGGGACAAATGCGCCACAAGCTCCTCCACTACAGAATAAACACATGCCTCCTGAAACGCTCGTGTCTTCACTGCTGGTTTACTTACCTAGAAAGCGATTTCAATATCCAAAATGGTTACTTTGCAGGGTAAAATTTCATCCTATTCTCATTATTAAAGACCTAACCAAGTAAGATTTTACCTTCAGTAGTGTTCGTAAGTCTACACCTTTGCCAACACCTCCAGTGGGAGGTCTATTGAGCTCCTTCATCTCTAACATGTCCACAAGAAGCATAGAGACGGGTATAAAGGTACCAGTTGAAGCAGCAATCCGATTTAGCATACGAACACATCTTAGTCTAAGAGGAATATAGCGAGCAGTGGGAACAAGTCGTGCTACACCAGTTATTATTTGGGCTAGTGGATAAGCAACTGGTCTGAGTTCAGATTGAGAGCTGTAGGCACAAACAGCTCCAGTCCAAAGCTCAAGGCAATGGATGAATTTCCATTGGTACACTTTCCGAAATGCTTCCTGTAAAAACAACCAAATGTATGTAAGAGTTAACAACAAGTTTTCTCAACACAAATTGTTGGCAGAAGAACTCAATTTATGAAGATTATTGAGAAAGTACTTTTGTTTTAGTGTTAAGTGCTTCACGCAGAATCATTGCCAATTGTCTTATGAAGACAAATGCGTGCTGATATGATGCAGAGATATCTGTGCCGAGCAGCTCAATGAAGCAATTACCAAGAAACGAAATATGCTGCAATTTATCAGCATTCACAAACTGGCAATTCAATACATAAGCTTTGTACATTCCCTTGACACAGTCATCCACACAGTCAGATCCAATGCGTATGCACAAATCTCTCAGGAACAACAAGGAAACAACAGGGAGTCCGCCACTACCAGTTCCCCAGAAATGAAGTGCAACCTAGATGGAAGAAGAGCAGTGAAGTGAGCAAAGAAAGGGCCGTAAAGAAACATGAACAGTATTTTGCTCCAACACACCTTAATATATTTTCTTAGGAGGCTCGGGAAAGCAGCTAGAAAAACCGATGAGTGCTTTAGGCGGCGCAGAGTAAAAGATATCATTCCTGTGTCGGTCATCTGGTTCAGAACATGAAGGGAATTCCCGAGATATGATTTGAGTAAATGATTATAGTTCTTCCAAGGCCTGGTGTTTGTCAGGTCCAATACAGTCTCTTTTGTTCCTCTTGTATCTTCAGGAAACCTTAACAACTTACGAAGAATCCCGTCCATTTCACTCAGAACAAATATCATTATCTCATTAAACACAGCGCTAGACATAACGCTAAACTTAGTTGATTGATCATCCCCGGTATCATCACCATAGTGACAGGCAGTTCTATAAGCTCTCAAGATAGAACGCACGGGACCTAGCTTCGTGTCTTCTCGGATTGAATCACACCATGAATCAACCATTGCTAAAGTAATTGTTTTCTGCTCATTTGCTTTCTTAGCAATTTCCAGCTTTGCGGTTTCATCATCACCTTGCTTTTCAGTGTCTTCCAAGTCAGTATCAGGTTCAACATCAGCATCATCCTACAAAATGAGAATCGCTAAGACAAAAGCTTCTAACACAAATGGCATCGAGTCACAAAGTCAAGATATACAATCTAACTGACTCACCTCAATTTCAGTAGCATCAAACTTTAGAAGCTCTGCATCATGCTCTTTCATATACTGATAAAAATCAGCTTGCTGCGGAGAAAATCATCCGTAAAGTTAAAACTCAAGTTTCCACTCATATATCATTATACAATTCACAATCAAACATGTTACAAAGATGACTCACCGTTTCTTGAAGCCTCTTCAGCTGTTCTTCATGCTCCTCAGCTTCTGCTTTCTTAGATTTCACCTTCTTCACATGTTTCTTATTGCTCTTCTGATCCGATTCTATATCATCTACATCAACTTCTTGAACACTCTTGAGCTGGTCCTCATGCTTCTCAGCTTGTGCTTTCTTAGATTTCAACTTCTTCCCACGCTTTTTATCACTCTTCTGATTCGTTGCTATATCATCTACATCCAAATTACAGTGAATCAATCACAAATTCACGAAACTCAATACAATATAATTCCAAAATTAAACAAAAATCGAACCTTTGGCACCCATTTGTTAACACACAACTCCAATAAATCCACCTGCAACCAAAACCATCGATGGTAACAAGAACAAATTAGTTAAGAGTCGGAATTAAAATACTCAATAAGTATCATCAATTCAACGAGAGTATCACAAAAAAACAAAAACCCAAAATCTCGAAATCGCACCGGGAAAAAAGGAAGAAGAAGAGTGTCGACGGAGAGAACAAACTAGGGTTTAAAGACAGGGTTTTGTTACAGTGTTCGTTTTTTTTTTCTTTAATCTATTAAACCGGAAAAAACCCGGTTTGATTTCGGCCTAACCGCAATTCGAATTGTTTAAATTTCCCAGACTTAAATATAATAATTCACGAATACAACATGTAGAACAGAACAGAGCAAAAACAGAGTTCCCAAATTAGATAAAACAGAGAGACACGTTAACGAGATTTACCTGCGGTTCCAAGTACAATCAACGAGAAAATAAGAGAAGAAACAAAGAAGAAGATGTTGTCGTGGTCGCCGATACTGCTGTTCTACTCAGACATCAAGTGTTTTAGGGTTTCAAACCCTCTTAGCGAAAGAAAGGTTTAGATTTGACATGTCAACCAATCGGTTTAACGGAAAATCCAATTTGCGAGTTTTAACCGAACTATTTAGGCTTTATAACCGGCCATGTGTTCTTAATACTGTTGGTTGAGGAACCAAAGCTCCAATCCTTGTACTACGATTTAGGATTCTTCAGTTTACGGAATAGGCGATACAAATATTGGGGTTATTTTACAAAATTTGATCAGTGTGCATAATTATACTATTTTAGTCAATAAAAATAAATAACACATGATTTTGTTTTGAATTTTTAATTAACTAAAATTTATTTGGTTTCAGTTTAGGATTCTTTTAGTTAAAAAGATTTATTTACGAAATAGGCGAAACAAAAATTGGGGTTATTTTACCAACTTTGACTAGTATGCATAATTTATACTATTTTGGTCAATAAAAATTGAAGTTATATTTAAATTTGTGTATAAATTGAGGTAAAAAATGTATGCAACAATTATGTTCATGTTTTTAAACGCTATGGTATGGTATGGTATGTTTCTGGAGAAAGAAAACTGGCCAATTTTTTATATATTTCCCGGTGAGTCTTTTAGGTAGCAGCTTCCAGGACTAAAAAGCAAACTGACTGAGTTGGATATGCAACGGATTGGTCACACATATGTAACTTTTTGTGTCAAAAAATTCAGGTTTTTGTTAGAGTTGCAGCTGTTAATGAGTTACACTCATTTGGTTACGGCTAATTATATAATATCACTCTTGAAACTTTGACACTCATTGCCAATTTCATGTGCTTTTTTAGCCGTATCTTTTGTCTATTGAGTATATATAGACAAATTCTTGTTTATTCGTTACACATCTGTTTTATTTTGTTAACACAACGTTTATATGCATTACAATTTACACATGTGTTTATTCTATATATTATTCGTTGTTTTGTTTATTAAGGAAAAAGAAAATATAATACTAAGAAAAGAGGATACGACTGATGAAGTTTGAATTTTCCAAATCGGCAACCTAAACTTAAATAATGCACAATCATTATGCCTACAACTTTTTTATATTATCAACAAGACTAAATAAAGACAATAAATTACTCTCTCTTTACAATAACCACAAACAACAATACTTCTCTTGACGTCTATTTCTTTCTCATCATCACCTTCACCTTCTTAACTCCTCTCTTTCAAGAAAAGTTAATCCTTAACTTTCAACTTTGATACACCAACGAAAACAAAACCAAATCCAAAGATGAAAATGCTAAGAACCCTAAGCACGAGGACAAGGATCCGTCGCAGCGGATATGAGCGCGTAAGTGATGAATCCACCTTTAGCTTACTCGGAGCAAAACTAAGGAGGTCAACTAGTGTTCCATACTATGCTCCATCGATAAGGCTTGGTGGAGTTTTACCTGTGATTTTGGAAAAGCTTCCACGCCAAAAACCAAACAAGACAGTGGTGACAAGCAAATTGAGCCACCCAATCTTTAGTTTATTTGATGGTTATCACCGCCGTAGCAAGAAGAAAGCAACGGCTAAAACGGAGTTCTCTAGATACCATGAATACCTTAAAGAAAGTGGAATGTGGGATTTGACATCTAATAGTCCGGTCATCTACTTTAAGTAAATGTATAATATTGTTATGTTTGGTGTTCATTAATTTTTCTATTTGTAATTTTCGGATTGTTCTGCAAGTTAAAAACAGATATCATTAGAAGATCTTATTTATTATAAATTTTCACTTCTCTTCATTATATAAGATCATCCATTCATCAAACAAATATCTACATTTTCTAATTTTATATGTATATTTTTGATATTTATATGCAAATGTTTTTCATAAACATTCGGCTGTACTTTTACTTTTGCAAATGTTTCACTGTATCTATATAATTTGTGTTAACTAATGAAAAGTTTTTTGCTATCGCTTGTAGCAACCAGAAGCAATGTTGGTCAATATGGTCTGACTCCTAACTTAGTGATAAGCATAAATATACAAGTAAAACCATCACAGTCACTAACATGTTTAAATATGAAAATGTTTGCTGTGTATTTTTTTTTTGTTTTAAACTCAAATAGAGTTAGAAGATGACCGTGATTTTTGTCTATAAAACTCTACGCAACTATTGGGATTTTGGATGATTCTATTAAATTTATATGTTAATATTAAATTTATATGTCTATGGTGCATCATCTAATGGAACAATGGAACAACAAATCTACTTCATCGGCTAAGAGCACCATTATCGGTTAGATACTAACCATGAATATCTAACACATATAATATTAATATTTTAGTTAAATAGTTATATTTTAAATTATAAAAATAAATTAAACCACTAAAACCTTGCCAAGTGTAAAAAGAGTATTTAATTTTTTTTTTGTTGAGGTTCTTAACAAAAACCTCTCTTTTGTCTCTCTCCTGCTATTTCAATTTTTTTATTGTTTAGATACTCACTAAAAAACCACCGTTGTTTCATTGATAGTTTCAAATAGAAAATCTATAATAAAAAATTAAAAAATTGAAGTGAGATAAGAAAAAGTTGAAGTGAGAGAAGAGAGTCGTCTTTCCTGCGAGAAACTCTAAGAGACGGTTCTACACCTATGTTTTTATTATATTAGATGAAACTTTAAAAGAAAAAAAAAGTAATTAAGTAACTAAATAATATTAAAAATATTAATATAATAATTTCTATTAAAAAGATGCTCTAACATATGAGATTAAATTTGTATTTGTTTGAATATTATCCTTCTATTCTATGTATGCTGGTTATGCTTTTTAATATGAGGTTACAATGTCTTTTTACTATCTCTCCTAAACGGATTTTTCCTTTTATCAACAATATGTTTGTTTGATAGTGAAAATTTTAGAAGATAATACAGTTGAGTTAATTTTTTGGTGACTATAAATTGTCTTCATTTGTAATTATATTTTTAAATGCATTTTTTCCATTGTATATCTATATGAAAATAAAAAAAAATTCCAGAAGTTAATAAAACAAACTTAACTGATAAAACAATGCCACACTCTATATGCTTGCTTTAGGCCTCTGAAATATCCGGACACACGTCTGTCTATGTCTTTCTGTTTCGTAAGATCAGATTGTGTGAACAGTGGAAGCTTTGAGAAAATATGCTTGGGCTCTTGGGTTTTGTTTTGGGCCTAAACACCACCGTCTCATTAAGAGAAGCAAAATTTTCAATATTATTCTAGAATGATTGACGATTTTATGTACTATTGACTATAGTAGACATAAAAAGGTCCATTTATAGTAGAATGAGAATTTTACATAAAGCTTTTTATATAGAATGAAAAAAATTACTCTGAATTTTTCTGTTTTATTCTCACATTAACACCCAAAATAATTAGTTTTACCATTTTCAAAATAAAAGATAATCCAAAATATTACGAATCAACTTCTAAGCTTTCGTCAGATTCAATTCATAAGAAAAGAAAAAAGACAAAAAAAAAAAAAGTAGCATTTTGAGTTCATGTTATATGACGTATTCGTCGTATATGTTCTTCATCGTCGAACGAACCAAATCAAAGAGAAGATTCGTCCGCTACGTGTCGCTTTACCGAGTTGATTCAAGCTTCCTTCCTCTGCAAGTCTCTTTTTTTGTTTGTCCTTCCTCTGCAAGTCTCTTCGATAAAACTATTCTTATTTTTTTTATTGGTCAAATAATGTGAAACAGACAAATGAAAAAAATGTATTTGCCTATTTGGCATGTGCGTCTATAAAAACAAACACTCATCTGACATCTCTTTCTCACTCATCCCATCCCATCACTACTAAAACCCTCTTCTCTCCATCTCTTTCACCGGAATCTATTTCTAGGTCATCGGAAAGTTTCGCCGGATATTTATTTGTGCATTTTCGATTTAACAGAAATGTTTCCTTCGTCCGATTTCTCTTTCTCACCATCGTCGCTGTTCTCAGCGTATGCGTCCTTAACCGGTTTCTTGATGCTCTTTAGATCGATGCTCCACGATTTCGTACCGGAGAAGCTTCGATCTTACTTCTCCAGCTTGTTCGACCGGTTTTTCACTCCGAAATCGAAGTATCTCACTGTCATTATCGACGAGAACTTCGGATTGAACAGGAATTAAGTCTTCGACGCTGCGGAGTTGTATCTCCGGAACAAAATTGGACCTGATACAGAGCGTTTACGAGTCGGTAAGATCCCTAAACAGAAACATTTCACAATCTCGATTGAAAAAGGCGAGGAGATCTTCGATACTTTCAAGGATTCTCAGGTGAAATGGAGTTATGTTCAGTCGGAGAACGATAAAGGCGATAAAGTGAAACGTTACTACGAGCTCACATTCGAGAAGACGCTTAGAGATAAATTCATGAACTCTTATTTGAGTCACGTTGTAGCCGAATCAGAGGAGATTAAGAGGAATTTGAGAGTGGTGAAGCTTTATAGCCGAGATGTGTATGCGAGTGATGATGATGATGGTATGGCTGGTGGGAATTGGGGATGTATCAATCTCGAGCATCCTTCGACGTTCGATACATTGGCCATGGATCCGGGTGCGAAGAAGAGGATAATCGATGATTTGGAGAGGTTTTTGAAGAGGAGAGAGTTTTATAAGAGAGTTGGTAAAGCTTGGAAACGAGGTTACTTGTTGTATGGTCCTCCAGGAACTGGTAAATCTAGCTTGATTGCTGCAATGGCTAATTATCTTAAGTTTGATGTGTTTGATCTCGAGCTTAGTAGTATTTATGACAATGGTGAATTGAAGAGGGTTTTGTTATCTACAACCAATCGTTCGATTTTGGTTATTGAGGATATTGATTGTAATGCTGAGGTGAGAGACAGGGAAGCTGAGAATCAAGAAGAAGAAAAGAGTAATGGAAAGGTGAGATCTTTTGGATTTGTGATTTGGTTTTGATATATTGAGAGAATCTATTGGTTCTTAGTTCTGACTATGATACTGTCTTTGAGCAGGTGACTCTATCAGGGATCCTTAATTTTATTGATGGGTTATGGTCGAGTTTTGGGGATGAGAGAATCATCGTGTTCACGACGAATCACAAAGAACGGCTAGATCCTGCTCTGCTACGTCCTGGAAGAATGGATGTGCATATCAACATGTCTTATTGTACAGGTTTAGGATTTAGGACATTGGTCTCTAATTACCTCGGTTTAGATGGCTTAAACCATCCTATTTGCGAGGAAATCGAGGCGCTGATCGATTCTACTGAAGTTACTCCAGCTGAGTTAGCCGAAGAGCTGATGCAAGACGATGATACTGACGTTGCTCTTCGTGGAGTTATTAGCTTTGTTGAGAAGAGGAAGGTTGAGAGAAGCAGCAAGACCAATAAGGAGGTTTCTATTTGTAAAACAATTGATGATGGCGAAAAACAGAATGGTTCTTTGGATTGTGTAAAGAAGAAGAAGAAGAAAGGTGGTAAACAAAAAGGAAAAGGGAAAGGAAAGGCCAAAACTTATTAGATAAGAGATATCTTTGTACAATATTGTATGATCTGTTGTGTTGTGTAACTTTGTAAATCAAGCTTTTGTTTAACATTAAGCCTAAATAAATAAAGCTTGTATGGTTGGTTCTAAACCTTCTACTTTTGACAGAAGCATCCGAGAAAATAGCTTTTAAGTTTAAAGTCACCTCCGCATTTTTTTCACCATTAAAACAATGTTCTAAAACTATCCAATGCGCCTAGTCCACACTTATCCGTATGCATGTGTATTCCGAGCAATAAGTCGAATCATTCATGTAAATTATACTTTTATATACATTTATTATAAGTTATCTTGACCGTTTGATTAAAAAGTTTATTTTATATATGATGGTTGTGATATAATTGAGGTCTTATAACAGTGACCGTTGGATTGTTTGAGATCGTGTGGCTGGCATATAACAGAACCGAAACATCTATCTCTTTATTCTGGTAAAATTTCGTGTCTTTCATGTTTTTATGAATTGTTGTAGCTAAAACCGAAAATCGAAACGTGAGTGTTGGATCATTTGTTTAACGTAAGGTTTTGAAATAACAATGTTAAAATTTGTTTATTGATAAGGTAGAGATTAATGAATCTTTTGGTTTTACTAAAGTTAAGAATAAAAGACGAAGAACAGGAAAGACGAGTCTTTGATCTCAAGAACAAGCTACATGTGACGGTTGTGATCAGACCCAAATTTCTTTTTACCTGGGTTAGAAGATAACTACAAAAAAACCATCTTTAATAAATATAAAACATCATAAAAAAAGATTTGTCCAGTTCATGTCCTAAAATCTTTTTTATCAGAGTTCCATTTATAAAAAATTTGAATACATCTTTTTCGACAAACAAATTAACTCAACTTTGAAAAGGTACACCGCACAACACTTCCAATCACATACGTGAAGAAGATAATGAAAAGGTATGTAAAAGAGATGAAATTCTCTTTCTCCTAAATTCAATTAGGTGGCAAATAATAATAATTAGGTTAACAATAGGGCCAACTTTATTTTTAATTTAAAACAAAAAAAAAACTTTGATATGATATACCTTTTTTTACTGTGTGCTATTTACTTTCCATGTCATAGTAAAATTGAAAGAGGTCAAATTACTAAGACACTGTGTCAGTAAACCAAATTGGGTTATATTCAGATATACAAAACTCATAACACTAACGAAAATTTTGAAATTTGGAAAGGTCAAATGACTACCCTTTAATATACATGGGTCTGCCCTTGGTTCTAATGTCGTGACTGCGACTCCATGGTTGCAATGAGTTGGCTGCGATGTTGTGGTTATGATGCGGTGACTGCGATCTTGTGGCTATGATACGGTGGCTGTGATTGAGCGGCTGCAATGTAGCTTGGACTTATAAATTGTTAATTTAACTATGAACACCAATTCAATTGTACTTGATTCAGTTTGGACTTATAAATTCCAAATATGAGGACTTTCAGTCTCCATGTCCATAGAATCAAGTTCATATGTTTATGGTAATTGTTACTCTTGAACGTAACAAACAATTATTTGAGTGTGATTAAGATGAAAAGGGGGGGAGGGGGAGGGCGAGATTTCTGTAATTAGAATAGATTAGTCGATGGTGTGTTTAAGTGTCAGCTCGGTGTCAAGCTGATGAACAGGTTCAGGACCAATATGCAGTATATTTATCCAAAAGACAGTGGTCGTTTAGAAGTACGAACTAAGTAAGATAGGATTCAGTTCAACGTTCTAAATAAATCGTTAGAGGAATTACAAGTAATGTGAGTTCTATCTCGGGTGCAAGCAATAAATTTCGGATCCTCCTCATTAATGAACTACATGAGGTATTTATAGCGAGTCAACTACTAAAACCTAGATCTCCTGCCCATCGCATGGGCGATGATGTCAGACCTCCTGTCAAATCGGAAGCTTGCGTCAAGGCTCCCACTTACCGCCTTGAGCCTTGCGCCTGAACCTGTGTCTCTGCAGTTAGTTCGACCACTGGCTGCCTCAGCCTTGCGTCTGTGTTGATGTTGTCAACGGTCTAAGCTGAAGTTCTTGGTGGGCTTCAAGCAAAATGGGCCTTGTTCAGCTTTCTTGCCCGAGCTGTACACTGTTAATCCTACCTTCAACACTAATTTTGCATTATGTTCAAGAAATAAAATATCATCCACACGTGACTAAAAAAATAAAAAATATCATCCACGAAGTCATGTACATATGTTCTCTCTACAAAAAAAAAACAAAATAGTCTATTTTTATGACCATCCATAGAAACATCATTCATAAACTAATCTCTTCTATTAAACTTTTCTTGATCATCATCACCATCTCCAACATATACATGTTATACACAATAATTGTTGTAGGGTCATTTTAGCCATTTCGTCGAGTTTGAGGATAACAATTTATTTACGAAATTGTCATGTATCATTTGACTTAAATATTTTGCGGTCGTAGGGTATAATAAACACATTATTATAAACTATATTAAATTTTAAAAGTTTTTTTTATTATTTCTAATTTTTAACATGCCATTTTAAAATTTAATGCAAATTTTTTTATTTATATTTTTTAAATAAAAATTATATTCTAAATAAGTTTGCTATTTAAATAACATTTAACACGAATTATCCAAATAAAACGCATAAAAAAAACTAAAAACAATTAATGAAAATTATTTTAATTTGTCCATAATATATTTGTAATATTTCTTTTTGATGTTTGTCATACGATCTCTATCGGTTATATTTGTTGTCTTCAATTCACATTCCTTACTCTCAGATTTTGAGTTGCTAATCTTTGTTTACCCCATTATTTTAACAAAATCCTCATCAAAATAATTTGAAGTTCTACCAAAATTATGTAGTGTTATACTGTAATCCTTACCATTTTTTTTTAACACGAATATAATATCTAGTAAACTCACAAAGAATCCTTCATTTTTTCTTCCAAACTTCAAATATCCTCTCTACATAACAGAACATATAGATGCAAGAAGACCAATGAAGAACTTGTCACCTTCTGTTAGACCGCGAAAATCCAGAGAACAAAACACGAATATAGACTTTGAAAATGATTAAGAAAAACTACTCGTTAGAGGCAAGATTTGATCTTTTTCCTTAATTTAAACTATCTCCCTCAATGTTGCGGTTTATGAGAAGATGAGTTCCATGATACAACTATGGCGAGACCGGTTTCACAACACTCGAAAACGGAACCTACGAACTATAAATTCTACGATATACTCTTGAGCGCCCCATGTTTTTTGTAGAGGAAATTTGAGGGAGAGAGTTTTTCGTTTTAAGTGTTTTAGAACAATATAAAAAGACGAATGAGAGAGGCGTGTATTTAAAACCTCGAGAAAAAGAAGTATGCTCCACATAATCCAGCTCGTGAGCGGAAATCGAAGAACGTTGGAGCGAGGCGCACAACTCGGTGGTTGGCAAGATTTGTGAACGTCGTTGAGACCCATCACTTGATCTCATCGGTTTAAAGATTTGAATATTCAAAATTTTATTTCGACATCATTATGCAAAAAATGTTTCTAAGTGGACCAAAATATGTAACAAATGTTGTATAAAAAATTTGTCCAAAAAAAACAATCTTTGTGGGCCTAAAAGGCCACATTACCCAAGCCCTAAGCCCGCACCCGGCTCGGTGACGGTGGCGGCGTGCACGCGCGTGTTTTTGCATTATGGTCCTGCAACTCTACACCATAGTCTCCCCGTTCCACATAACTAGTGACCCTTCTTAAAGTGTAACACTATATACGCTAGAGGAAAAAATTCATTCTTCCAATGTGGGTCTTTTGCATAAAAGTTATTATAAACTCTTCAAACCAACCATTTTGGACCTAATTTTCTCATTCAGTTTTACTTTAATTTTGACATGTAAGTACACTATCTTATAGTGCTAATTAGAAGAAATCCAAATACTCCAAGACCCAGTCGATCCAGTGATGGACATCACCGGTAAAGTCGTCGAAAAGTTGGCCAGAGACATTGTTCACAAATTGAAGTTCCAACAATCCTTTACATAAATAGAATTGACTCTAAACAAATGAAAACAATTCTGACTCGACTTTCAAAAGTATATGCGAAAAATAATTGTGTATGAGATTGTAGCAATATTTCAGCCTTGAACCACTCATTGTTAATATCTGTCGTGTTTACTTGACCGGGAGGTGAACATGATGTCTTGAACCACCCAAATTTTTATGTAATCCAAGACAACATGTATAACCCAACTTATTTTTCTCGTAGAACCAAGTTCTCTATTGTGTTCGTATTGGCCTTGAACATTTCCTGGTTTTTCATGAGTGAATTAACTTAGAGAATATAGTCTGACCTTCATTCCCTAGAAATGACATCTATTCACACTCACAAGTGATTGACCACTAGCCTTTTTCAGAAGTCTCCTGTAAGAACTCCACTGATATTTCAAAGCTATGGACTCAAATCATCAAAAGCATTTCTTATCTTTTACACATACAGGAAGCACTATTTATCATCCTAGGAACTGGGCTGTGACTATTAGTCTTACAGTACTCCAGACATATTCTATTTGATTTAGTTTTTTCTTTGAACCTAAATCTTGGGATCTCCAGTCATATAGGTGGGGTAACTTCCTCTTAAGTTGTAGGCTTTGAACCCATTCCTCTTGATAATTTTACAACTTGATCTCGAGCTAAACCTTTGGTAAACGGATCCGCTAGGTTATCAACTGATTTAATATAATCTACTGTAATTACGCCACTAGAGATCAAGTGTCTAATGGTTTTATGTCGTCTTGTGATATGGCGAGAATTTATCATTATAAAGAGTATTTAGTGCTCGGGCTATAGCTGATTGACTATCACAGTGTACAAGTAGTGCCGCGGCTCTGGTTTCTCCCACATTGGAATATCTTCTAAAACACTTTGAAGCCATTCAACTTCTTCTGCAGCTTTATCTAAAACTATAAACTTAGACTCCATGGTTGGTTTGGCCAATAGAGTTTGTTTCACATGTTTCCATGATACCGCTCCATCACCTAGAGTAAAAATATATCCACTTGTGGATTTTGAATTTTTGGAGTCAAATATCTAGTTAGCGTCACTGCCAAAAAGCCTTCGCGTTTCTAAATCGCTTCCAAATCTTATGTGTTGTATATATTGTTTAAAAAAAATTCTACAGAATCGCTAGAGAGCGTTTGTAGATCCATTTTGTATCGATTTTTTTTGAAAAATTTTTGAAATCATTTTTCGAAAAAATTGCTAATACCCCTTTCTACAAACTATAAATTCTACGATATACTCTTGAGAAACTTAGATTTTTGCACAAGAAATGTGAGAGAGAGTTTTTCGTTTTAAGTGTTTTAGAACGATATAAAAAGATGAACGAGAGAGGCGTGTATTTAAAACCTCGAGAGGAAGAAGTGCGCTCCACAAAATCCGGCTCGTGCGCGGAAATCGAGAAACGTTAGAGCAAGGCACGAGACTTGGCACTTGATTTCATCGGTTTAAAGAGTCGAATATTCGAATCCGTAACAAATATTCGAATATGTAACAAATATTGCATATTGTCCAAAAGAACAATTTTTGTGGGCCTAAAGACCCACCTAGACCAAAACCAAGACCAAGACCAAGACCCTAGACTTGAGCCTAGCCCGGCTCGGTACGTCACAGCAGCAACAGCGACGCGCGCACATTTGTTTTTGCATAATGGATTTCCAACTCATACACCATAGTCTCTCATTCCCACATATCTAGTTACCCTTAAGAGTAACACTATATATGTTAGGGAAATTTTTCATTCTTCATTATTTCAATGTAGGGCTTTTGCATAAAAAGGTATTATAACCTCTTCAAACTAACCACTTTGGACTTGAATTTCTCATTCATTTTTACTTCAGTTTTGACATGTAACTACATTAGCTTACAATGCTCATTATAAGAAATCAAAAGACTCCAAGAGCCAGTTATTCCGGTGATAGACATCATCGGAAAAGTCGCCGGAAAATTGGCCAGAGCCACTTGTCACAAATTGAATTTCCAACACCTTCCTTCGAAACCAAGAATCTCTACAGAGGCGTAAGGCAAAGGCATCGGGGAAAATGTGTCGCTGAGATCCGTTTACCCAAGAACCGGACCCATCTCTGGCTTGGAACATTCGAAACAGCCCAAAAAGCTGTGTATGAGCAAGCCGCTTTTTAGCTCCGTGAAGATATCGCTAAGCTTAATACCAGAACCTCATACACGAAGACTTTAATCCTCTCCCTTCATATGTCGATGCCAAGCTCCAAGCTATATGAAAGATTTTGAGAAAACAGAGGATGCATGCTCTGTTTCGGATCAAACAGATGAGACTTGCTCTGTTTTCCAGCCAAAAACAGAGCTTGTCAAAATCGAAAAAACAAAACTTTTCTTGCCAAAAGAAGACTATTTGGGGACAAAGGAGTTCTCCGGTGAGAACTCGTCGTCGAAAATAATATTTCTGGATTTCTCGGTATCTAGTTTAAAGAGTCAGGGAGCTTCGGGCTTGTGAAGTTCCCTTTGGTGGAGATTGATTGGGATGCAATTAGTAAACTGTCTAATTCTTAAAGCTTTTAATTTTTGTTATACTTTTCTCTGCAACAGAATTTTTGAACAAGTTGCAGAGGATTTCTTTTTGTATGTTTTCTTTTCTTGATCGTTGAGGGTTTAACTATGTAGCTAATCTCCATGTTTGGTTTGGTTAGGCTTGGTAAGTATTAAGGTCCTCACCTTTCACAAACCTGATAGACTTTATGTATTCAAAAGCTACCATTATACATTTATATTCTTATGAGAGCGAGATAAATGTATAATTCGGCAAATAACACAATATTATAGTCAACTGAAATTAGGAATTAGTAAAAAACACTCAAACAGTAGTTAGTCTTTGTTGCGGCCGATTAGTGTCCAAAACTAAGATTTGAGGAAATATATTTAAACCAGGCCCAAAGGATATGCTTGTAAAGGAGGTTAATACTGCTAAACCATATTTACTATCACATAAACAGATAAAACTTAATACGCATGCACACCGCAACTAGTGGTTGAGACAATTCTTGTTCCATTTTTCTACCTTTTTGTTAAAAAAAAAAATTCAAAAAAGATATATTAATCTACTTTTATTGATGTGAGATGGGTTCAGAAAAACGAGAGTACCCTTTCCAAAATCTGAAGAAGCTAAGTTATGAAGGTGATCGAAAAGTATGCGGATAGAAATATTTTTCTTTTGATCCGTTATTGAGGACTCACAAAAATCCCTCGGATAGTGCTAAGTTCACGAGTTGGAGATAAGCGGATTCGAATTACTGACCATCCGCCACAAGGTATTTAATGTATTTAAAAAAACCTGGATGCAACGTTTTCCAGTAAAATAGATATATTATTAAGTTAGGGAAGATACATAGTCATGATATAAGAAGAAGTTAACCACATTGGTAGATAAAAACAATTATTTCCAGGACCATGTTTTTGCAGGCAATTGCTAAAACTAGACCCAAAATTGAGTTTGAATACAAAACTAGACTCCAAATTGAACAAATGCAAAACTAGACATTTGGGGTATAGAAAATCACATTAACCCCTTTATTTGCAAACAAAAAAAACAGAAACCGCAATTACAGTCAAATAACACAATATTATAGTCAACTGAAATTAGGAATTAGTAAAAACACTCAACAGTAGTTAGTTCTTTGTTGCGGCCGATTAGTGTCAAACTAAAGATTTGAGGAAATATATTTAAACCAGGCCAAAGGATATGCTTGTAAAGGAGGTTAATACTGCTAAACCATATTTTACTATCACATAAACAGATAAAACTTAATACGCATGCACACCGCAACTAGTGGTTGAGACAATTCTTGTTCCATTTTTCTACCTTTTTGTTAAAAAAAAAAATTCAAAAAAGATATATTAATCTACTTTATTGATGTGAGATGGGTTCAGAAAAACGAGAGTACCTTTCCAAAATCTGAAGAAGCTAAGTTATGAAGGTAATCGAGAAAGTATGTGGATAGAAATCGTTTTTCTTTTGATCCGTTATTGAGGACTCACAAAAATCCTCGGATAGTGCTAAGTTTCACGAGTTGGAGATAAGCGATTCGAATTACTGACATCCGCCACAAGTATTTAATGTATTTATAAAAAACTGAATTAAATCTAACTGTCATACTTTTCCAAAATAAGATATATTATTAAGTTAGGGAAGATACATAGTCATGATATAAAGAAGAAGTTAACCACATTGGTAGATAAAACAATTATTTCCAGGACCATAGTTTTGCAGGCGAATTGCTAAAACTAGACCCAAAATTGAGTTTGAATACAAAACTAGACTCCAAATTGAAACAAATGCAAACTAGACATTTGGGGTATGAAATTACATTAGCCCTTTATTTGCAACAAAAAAAACAGAAACCGCAATTACAGTTCTAACCTCCGCGAGAAGTAGACTTATTGAACAAAGTCTCACAGTAGACTTCGTTCATGACATCCATGAACTCAAGTTAACCACATTGGTAGATAAAAACAATTATTTCAGGACCATGTTTTGCAGGCGAATTGCTAAAACTAGACCAAAATTGAGTTTGAATGCAAAACTAGATCCCAAATTGAAACAAATGCAAAACTAGACATTTGAGGTATGAAAATTACATTAACCCATTTATTTGCAAACAAAAAAAAAGAAACCGCAATTACAGTTCTAACCTCCGCGAGAAGTAGACTTCTTGAAAAAGTCTCACAGTAGACTTTCGTTCATGACATCCATGAAGTTGAACCGTAATTAAACCTTAGATTTAAATTAGGAAAATAATAAAAAATATTTTTCAATGAATTTCTTCTAAAAAAAAATAAGATTATCTAAAATATGAACTTTTAAATTAAAATTTCCGAAATTTCAAAATTTTAAGCATGTAAGGTTGATTATGTTCTAAAATCCATAAACAGTCGCAGACTTCGACCATGAAATCTGAACCGTAATTAAATGTGAGGCATATAGGTTAGAGGTTGCCAATGGGTAAGAATCCATGCATATATTTTAGGGTTAGACTTAGATTGATTTGTTTTTGATATAAAATGGCGATCCTTCGTATAGTTGTTAGATTTTAATATATTATACTATTTTGATGTCAAATGTTAGTATTTGTTAACAAGAGTGAATTAAATGTTCGAATTTTAAGTTAGGGCTTACAGATTTTTTGAGTTTCGTGTGAAGTCTTACGGTAGACTTCGCATGTGAAGTCTGTAAGATTTTGTTATCGTATGAAATTCAAAATAAATCCAAAACAAAGTTTAATATATTATAAATAAACTTATGTTTTTAAACAGTGATTTAGATAGATAAATTCCCTATCTAGGGACAGTTTCCCGGTATCTTGCTATCATATCAAACATCAATAAGTCGTCTCTCAAATCTTCAACATCTTCCTAGCTTCTCTCGTTATGAATTCAAAAGAAAGGGTATGGGAAATCCTCGAGCTGGCTTAAGTGCAGAGTTATTCGATTCAACAATGTTGCTCGTTTGTATGTTGTATCGTTCTCCTGGGAAAGTGAACGCGGGCCCATAGTTTCACATCTGCGTCCTCCAAGTAAGCTGCAAGATCGGGCATCATCTCACTACAAGGCGTCCATGTATCTGTTAAAATCATAATGCGTATATGCATACGCAGCCTCTGACCAAGTACATAAGTTGCTTTCCCTTGTACTTCCTGATTATGTTATTATGTAGGTGATAATAACATATCCCTCTTGTTGCCCATGGCATAACAGTTTCAATGGCATTCTTTAATCGAGGCGTGCCTGTCGGACACTATGACCAAGGAAATTGATCGGAGACACATCCACTCAACTTAGTGAAAACCATTGCCATGATTCATCATTTTCAGAGTCTACAATAGCAAAAGCTAACGGGAATATTTGGAAATTCCCGTCCTGGCCGCAAGCCACTAGCATAATTCCACCATACTTCCCCGTAGATGACACCCATCCACCAGCATAACTCTTCTCAGAAACTGAAAACCTGTAATAGAGGCTCCAAGAGCCATAAACAGATATTTGAATCTGTTTTGATCATCAACCACAAGATCAGTGACAGTTCCGGGATTGGCTAGCCGATGCGATAGAGATAAGACGGCAGCTGCTCATATCCATTTTCCGATGTTCCCCTCACCAAGTGTTGTGCAATATTAAAGCTCTATATGGGAAGTCTATTACGTAACACACATGTTAGGACAAGAAAAAAAAAACTAATTACAAATAGGCTAAAATAGCATTTTTACTGAAATTATCATTAGAGACTTCATAGGCGAAGTCTCTTAGTAGACTTCTTCGATGAAGTATGCTTTGCTATCTGAAGCAGACTTCGCCCGTGAAGTCTAAATTTATAACCTAAACACCTAATAAGTTCAGAAAAATATATAAAAATAATTATGCGATTAAAATAGTTCAAATTTCTAAAACATCAAAAGTCATACGTACACACATGTTAGGACAAGAAAAAAAAACTAATTACAAATAGGCTAAAATTGTATTTTACTAAATTATCATTAGAGACTTCACAGGCGAAGTCTCTTAGTAGACTTCTTCGATGAAGTCTGCTTTGCTATCTGAAGCAGACTTCGCCCGTGAAGTCTGAAGCACGGGTCTAATTTTGCAATTTGAATAGATTTTGACTTTTTGAGCAGACTTCACAGGCAAAGTCTGCTACACAAGAGACTTCGTCAAAGAAGTCTATACCAGTTTGGGGTCTAGTTTTGCAATTGACCACAGTTTTGACTTTTTTAGTAGACTTCATCTAGGAAGTCTTTTTGGTAATAGACTTCATCTAGGTTATTATGTAATTAGACTTCCTCGATGAAGTCTTTTTGCCTTCAGAGACTTCTTCGGCGAAGTCTACCCATAAAGTAGGGTAGTTTTGCAATTGGACAGAGTTTGACTTTTACATGAGACTTCGTCTAAGAAGTCTATGTAGAAAAAGGGTTACTTTTGCAATTGAAACCAAAAATTTATTTTTAAATTCCAGAGTTACCGATGGTTGTAGACTTCATACGAGAAGTCTACCAATAGACAATGTTTCGGATTTTGGTCAAATGCAAAACTAACCCCTTTTTCACGCAGACTTCTCAGATGAAGTTCGATAAAAAGTCTTCGTTCTGGTCAATTGCAAAACTAACGCCTTTTTTTCGCAGACTTCACAGAAGAAGTCTTTGTACAAAGTCAGACTTAACGGTCATTGCAAAACTGGACCCCTTGTAACCAGACTTCGACGGTGAAGTCTAAACATTGATGTTTACCGTTTTTTGTTTTCAAAGGAGAACTTCAGACTTCATCGTGGTTCAATCGTGAAGTCTGAGACCCAAAAAGTCAATTGCAAAACTAACCCCCAGTTGACTATTGAGACTTCACCCATGAAGTCTGCCTTCTGGAAAATCGGAGAAAATGAAGCAAAAATTACCAAGATTCGGTTTGAGCTTGTGTTTAGCTTCTTAAACGGCCAAGAATTGATCACGCCAACAATACCCAAGCAACCCAAGTTTTATTATGCTCGAATCTTAGTAAATCGCAAGATATATGGATGATATATATTGAAAACGATATTATAGAGTTAAATGGTTGAAATGAGAGGGGAGATCGACAAAAATGGAGCTTTTAACTCAGTTTTAAAGCATTAACATCACTTAATTCGGTTGTTTGAAGCATTGATAGCTCAATTTTGTTTGGTAAGTGTGGTTGGGAACTATTGAAGACGATGTCATTTTCGTTATTACGTGAGAATCTTTGGGTTATTGTTTTTCAAACCCAGCTACCAGACTTCACAGGAGAAGTCTACCCTAGGTATTTTTGTGAAAAAAAAAGCTGGGAAAGGTATTTTAAGGCATTTTGAAAAGAAAAGGAATAGGGGTCTAGTTTTGGAATTGACTTCAAATAAGAGTTTAGTTTAGCAAGAAGGCCATGTTTTGCTGAAGTATGTGTCACTATACATTAAAGTAAACTAGGTAAATACACGCGCTATACTGCGAGATATTTTGGTAAATCATTTTTAGTCGAACATAAATAATAATTAGTAAAAGTAATGGTTAGTTTGTCTTGTATATCTTTGTATACGTATACGAGTATAGTTTTAGAATAAAATTTTGTGTCATTAGCGTTGATTTTGAGATAACTTTTTAGTTTAGATATTTATATAACTAATTTTGTTTTTATTATTGTCATTTTAGTAATATTTTAAATATGTATTCCAAACATTATTATAATTACTCAATAAACATTGTTTTGAAAACTAATAATGAATTTATGCTTTAATTTTTTTGGCAAACAATAAATTTTAGATAGCTAATAGAGAAATAATACTATTTTCAATTTTAGAGTATACTTATATTATTCAGTCACACAATTCTTATCTTTTATTTGGATTTGGTTGTCTCATATTTTATGACACGTCGAACAATATATCGCACTTCAATTCAACTCAAATTGGAGAGTGTAAGAGACTCAAATAAGAAAAAAAGTGGACAAAAACATTTTTCAAAATTTTTAGTATCATTGATGTGTACTTTAAATGTAGATTCGTTTTGTATTTGGGATAATTAATTTGGAATTTTTTTTATTAGTTAAATGTTATGTTATTGCACGGTAACACAAAAATTAGAAAATTTTGCCTACTCTTAAGCCTATTTTTTTATATACTATGTTGGTTTAAATTATTCAACATAAAATCGTATTATATATAAAAAAGAATTTATGAAGTTTTTTATTATATATAATTGATGTGGGGAAAAAATGTTTTTGAGAAATTAAATCTCAATTTTACTTACATATAATAAAATATTGAAAATAAATAATTTATGATTTTTATTTTCAAAACGTTAAAGTTAATTTTTTTTGTTTTTGGTTTTTTGCATTTTAGTATACTATTTATTTAATTAAAATTACTTAGATAAATTCTCGAAATAACACGTAAACAAAAATAAAATTTTTTTTACTATGTTTTGTTTTAAATACAAGATTAAAAAGTTAAAAGATTTTATTTTTATAAAAAAAATGTGAGAAATAAAAGCATCTATAATCAATTTTACTTAGACAAGAAACCAGTCCAAGACTACATATAGCGAAGGAATGATTCCGATCGTTAGATTGAGCATATATATAATGATACAGAACAATTATTCAAAAAAAGAAAAAAAGAAAAAAATGATACTGAACAATATCCCCAACGAGGCATTAGCGATAGATTGACTGAGATTATGTATACTTGGTTAAATTATTGAATGAAAAATGACATGTGTCATGCTCAGGTGGTAATGACGTGTAATTTCAGCAGGATATATGTAGAGTCGGTTTTGTAAGATTGGTTTGGTTTAATAATTTGAAGATAAACTCTTCAAACGGTCATAATACAAAAAAGAAAAAAATCAAGAAAATGGAAACGAGTGATATCACTCGCGTAAATCTTGATCGCCGAGAGTCTTTTTAAATTACATCAAACAAAAGAATCAGTTTGAATTTCGATTAACATCTCCATCTCCGGCGAAACTATTGAGAAGAAGTTAAAAAGCTTCGAAGCAAAAAAGTTAGACCGTCGAGCCACCGTTGTCGCCGATCTCAGCGTAGTCGTTGGAGAAAGCGTTGAAGAGGTGTAGACTTAAATTCGAAGATTACACACTTCAAAATAGCCTGCTTTCTCACTTTCATTTTGCTTATTCGATACTGCTGAAAGGAACGAACCGAACCTGACCTGCACCTTATTTCTGTAAGAGTTCTTTCTTTCGCACCCTAATTATTCAAAATTTTGTTTGATCTGCAATTTATTAGGGAAATTTCTACCAATCACTTCTTGAAAAGATTCTGGACTACACGATTTTTAGATTTTTTTTTAATTGACCATGTCATCAGCCCTAATTTGCTAAATAAAGCGTGGGGATGCAGTGGCATCAGACTGGTCTTATTGCTTCTTGGGATTTCCTGGAGGAACATATAGAAAGAAAAAACAATGGCGATACTATCACGAGACATCTGAAAAGGACTGTTTGAGAAGCGTTGATAGAAACAAACCACACCAACTATGATCATGTCGGTGCTCCTTTATCTGACCATATGATGCACATTGCTATTGTGGGCATCAACAATCAGATGAGTCTGCTACAGGACAGGTACTTGACAAATAACACAACTTAGATGCTGTAGTGTCTACATAATCTGTTATCATTTCTGGTTTGTTTTTCTCAGTGGGGACGAGGACCAAGCTAAAAAAACAGTAAACAAGCTGTCCAAAATTCTTTAAGAGGAAGAAGTGAGTTCTAGCCACTGTCATGCAGGTGTGTGTGGGATCTGTTATTTTATTAAGTGAGAGGAAGGACATACACAATTGAGACATTTTTTCCATTGGTCTGTGGAGAAACAGTATAAAGGAGAAGAGACCTTATTGCTTCATCTTGAACGTCCTCTGTCCATATACCTTGAGTTCGTATGATCATAATGATGAATTGCAAGTTTGTTTTGTAGCAACTCATATTTTTAATGATTCTTTATTGTTTTTCAGATGCACGACACATACTTTGTCAAAATAGATGAGAGAAGCTTGGTAGTGTGTGACTTCAAGAATGAGAGGTTGTAGCAGGATGTATATAGCGGTAGAAGCATGACACCAACTTGGTCTGGGAGAAGCTTAAGTGACACTCAAATGGCTCCATCTGCTTCAGCTGGTGCCAGTAATGAAATTCATCTCCAATTGACCATCCTGGCCATCAGAGGCTTTGGTGTTCCGGCCCCAAACAAGTAGTAGAGCTTCAATTAACCATACAAGTAATGGGGGGTTCAAATCATTCATCACTTGGTTAGTCTAATTTACTGGATTCAATCAGAATATCGTTTCGTAAATCACCGGAGTATGTCTCATTTAAATGTCATGTTGGCAGTTGGAGCAAATGAACAAAAATTCTTGGCCTTGAGCTAGACTACTTATACTTTCCCATGAATTGGCCAGGAGTTCAAGAGGCTACAAAGGCAGATAATAGAGCTATGGCAAGTGTGTAACGTCTCTACTGTCTTACCTATTCATGCAAATGAGAGTAGAGCTAAATTACAAGGAGGAAGTAGAGGAACTCGAGACACTTACTGGACTTCAAGCTTAATATGGTACGATTTCTAGATCTAGCTTTGGTTTTCCACTAATTTTGAAGTTCAGGTTTGGTAAAAATGATTCAAGATTGTTTCTACTAACTGGCTAATCATATGCATTATGTTATGGAGCTTGTTGATGGTTGGCTCTGTTTAAACAAATTGCTTGATGGAAGTTTCAGCTTGGTTTTGAGACTTGTTCTACAAAGAGATGTTAGATTACTACCAAAGTTGATGCATGATTGCTTCTCTGAATTCTCCCTTACACCTCTATGGTTTGATCAAATTCTATAAAGACTGGGTTTTTTCTAGGTTGTGCCTAAGATAAATCAGTTAATGTGATGAATACAATTTATATGGATGAGATTGAATGTTCAATTGAACGATGTTGTCTCTGTTTTCTTTGGTAACGTTTCTCTAAATATATGGTACATTTCATTGTATTTGGTGGTTGATTTGATAACACATAATTATTTTGCTTTTCAGACTTTAACTTCGGTCAATCTTTGGCACAAAATGAAGAAGAAAAGAAGGGAATAAAGGGGAAGACGGATTGTAGTTAAATAAAGACACAATCCTCACCATACATGTATACATGTTGTGGTGCAAGGAGAACTGGGACGAACTCAAGAAGAAAAACTTGGGTTGTCGCTTCATAGAGAATTCAAAGTTCCATCCAGCTTCCTTCTAGAGACAACTTGGCGATTAAGAGGTGAGTTTTTATATTAGCACTTCTGTTATTCTTATCTCATGCTTGATTAAAGTTTGGTTGAAATGTGAGAAAGCTGAAATGGTTTCTCTTAATTCTCTCGCTTTAATTTATAATTTTCCTTGGTATAATACGATGGGATAATTAGTTTCTAGGTATTTTCCCATGATCTAGGTAAAACTTTGGGTAAATTATTGATATTTTCTGAATAATACACTTAGGTTTATATCTAGCTTGAATATGGAATTGATTTGTTATACTCTTTTTCTGTGGTGATGATGAAGCTGTTTACAGCGATGCCACCTGAGATTAAGATATGTTCGTTGAGCTTATCAATATATTCCTTGGTCTATTAATATTGTTGATCAGCCCCATTCGTTGTTCTTGAAATTCAAGTTCTATTTTGAAATTTTGCCTCGGTTCAGGAACTTGTCAAGCCCTACTTTGTAAAATAATTTTTTTGTGGTAAATTTAGGTTCTATTTAACATGAGAGAGGAAGGAAAATTGGATCATTGATCATATTGTATTATATATGGGTATTAGTCCTATGTTACTGTATCAATTAGGTTAGTTATGGTTAACTCATTGTATAAATATCAGCCATTCTTTAGGCAATGTGAATATAGAGAAGAGATTTAACATATTTTTGACAGAATGTATGACACTAAAGTATTATATTGCAAAGTTTTATTGATATTGACCCATTTTTAAAATATCACTAGGCGCTAGTCAGACACTCGGGGTGGATCTAGCGCCTAACGAGAATATCAGAGATTAAACGAGATTAATCGGGGACTAGTTTTAGTATTAATTTATGTTTTGAAAACATGTTAGTCCATTATAATTAATGTTTTATATAATACTAGATTAGACGCGGAATTATAATTTAATATTTTAAAATTTATGAAAAAAATCTGAATAAAAAATTTAAAAAATAGAATTAAATCACCCGTAAAAATAATTATATAATAAAATATTAAAAACGTCTATACGAAATCATTCACCAATATAAAATTTAACAAAGTTATAATTAATTTTTTTTTTTTTTTTTTACACAAATCAAAGCTTTATTAAGCAGAATCAGAATTGTTGTTACATAGAGAAAGAAATAAACAAACAGGGAGACGAGAATGATAAACAAAAGAGATAACATTGTTCCTATGTTCTTTAGCTAATGTATCTGCAGCTTGATTGAGTTTCCTTGGAAGCCATAAAAATTTTATAGCTTCAAAACGACTTGCCCATACGTTTATATCGGTGATCCAGTTGATGATGTCAAAGCGATGGCTCTTGCCCAAAAGAATGTTTACTAAATTCTTGCAATCTCCTTCAAATATCACTCTACGTTGACCGGAAATCCAAAGATGTTGTAAAGCCATGAGGAGACTTTGGCATTCACCTTCAATGGCCGAACGAATATAAGTTCCTTTGGCCTGGCCTGCTCCTTTAAAACACCCATTTTCGTCTCGGACAATCCACGCCGCCGTTGAAGAAGCATCACGAGAGTCAAAACTTCCATCATAGTTGCATTTGATCCAGCCCGTTGGAGGTTTTGACCATCTTTCAATCTGGATACGAAATGGACGTCGGTTAACTCTGGGTGACTGAAGTGGTAAATCCCCACTGTTTAATCCCAATGATCTCCATTCATCTGCATCTTGGACTGCTTCTCTAACATCCCTTCTCCAAGGATTTTGAACACCCTGGTGCACAAATTTATTTCTACTTAACCATAACCTCCAAAGAATCCAGATTGGTAACTGGGATTGAGTAGTTTGACCATGGGCTTGAGTGTGTCTAGCAAAAATAGCCTGGATTTTATCATCAAGGTGAACGTGAGGATCAGACAGAGCAGGGATTGGGATGGACAGAGAACTCCAAACCCGACGAGCATGATTACAGTGAAAGAAAATATGATCAATAGACTCAGATTCCAAACCACAACGCTTACAAACGTTGTTTAAAATGATATTACGACGACCAAGCTCGACCCCCGTAGCCAAGGCTTTAGAACACATGCGCCATAAGAAATGTTTTATTTTCGCAGGCACGTGGAGATTCCAAATTTTTGCCTTCACTTCGGGATTACCGGAAGGAGGACGAACAGTAGAGATAGTGCCAGGGAGATGAGTTGCTAACCAGTATCCAGATTTAACAGAATAAGAACCACTTTCCGTGTAGTGCCATCCAAGGAAATCTTTTTGTTGGACTTGAGAGACTTTAATAGAGAGGATATGCTGGACGTCCTCATGATGAACAAAGTAACGAACTAAGTCTTCATTCCAGCCATTATTATTAGAGTTGAGCAAATCTTTTACCCGGAGCTGTTGTTGAGGAATGTATAGAGATGGGCGAGGAGGTCTTGGGGGATGAAGAGGTAGCCATGGATCCAACCAAGCATGAATTAATGAACCATCACCAACATTAAAACGCATACCTTGACGTAAGAGATCCTGACCTTTGAGGATTGATTGCCAGTCAAAGGAAGGACGAGAACCTCTACGAGCATTCATAATATTTTCTCGGGAAAAATACCTACCCTTTAAAATTCTTGTTAATAAACAGTTCGGGTTGTGAAGAATTCTCCAAGCTTGTTTGGCGAGTAAGGCATCATTAAAACAACTGATATCTCGGAAACCTAATCCTCCCTCCTTCTTTAAGAACTTTATACGGTTCCAAGCTACCCAATGAACAGAAGTACCTTGAGATTGAGAGTTCCACCAATAATGAGCAATGATTCTTTCAATATCTTCACAAATTCGGGTGGGAAGTTTGAAACAATTCATAGTGTAAATAGGCATAGCAACCACTATAGATTTAAGAAGGATCTCTTTACCCCCTGGAGATAAGAACTTGTGACTCCAACCTTTAGTTTTTTCACGCACTTTCTCCACTATATATTGAAACAGTTCCACTTTTTTTCGTCCAAAATGTTCTGGCAGCCCCAAATATTTGTTACATCCTCCATCATTAAAGATTTGAAGGAGTCTTCTCAGTTGAGTTTTTGTCGCCTCAGTAACTCTTTTGCCTAAAGTAATAGATGACTTTCGAGTATTAACCATCTGACCTGAAGCCATCTCATATTGCCTCAGAATATTTTTAATCTCCCTGACCGAACTGACATTAGCTTGACAGAAGAATAGTGAATCATCAGCGAATAACAAATGGCTAATGGCTGGACTATTGTTACTGATTTTTACACCTTTAATGAGTCCTTTAGCCTGTGCTTTCTTCATCATATGACTAAGAACCTCTGCACATAAAATGAATAAATAAGGGGAAAGTGGATCACCCTGTCGAATTTCACGTTCTGGCTTAATGTGACCACGAGGCTGGCCATTAATGTTTACCGAAAAAGTTACAGTTCTGACACAGGTCATAATCCACGCAATCCACTTAGAAGAAAACCCAAACTTCATCATTGTTTCTTGAAGGAAGTCCCATTCCAAACGATCATAGGCTTTGGTGATATCAGTTTTGATAGCCATGAAAGAATTAGAGCATCTCTTCTTGACGTTTAAAGCATGAATTGTTTCATGGGCGATAATGACATTATCGTGAATCACACGTCCAGGTATAAATGCCGCTTGCTCTTCAGAAATAAGGCATGAGAGGTGCTTCTTTAAACGAGTAACAAGAATCTTGGAAATTATTTTATAACTTACATTACAAAGAGCTATTGGCCGGAAATCACACAACTGTCTCGCATTCTCCTTCTTTGGAATCAAACAAAGATTGGTATGATTCATTAACTTATCAAAAATGCCTCGCTCAAAGAAATCCCTCACCTCTGAAATAATGGAATTCTTAATCTCCTTCCAATATGTTTGGTAAAAAACTGCAGTGAAACCATCAGGGCCTGGGGACTTTGTGGCTCCAATGGAAAAAACTGCCTGTTTGATTTCATCTTCAGTCACTGGCTTTGTTAAATCTGTGTTTATTTCATTAGACACACGGCTCTGAAACTCGTTAAAAACATGAAAGTGATTATTTTGTGGAGATAAATCAGATTTGAAGAGGTTAATAAAATGACGTTGGGCCAAATCACCGATACGTAAATCACCTCTGTACTCATTACCATCTTCATCCAGGAGAGAGTGAACTCGATTTCTTGCTACTCTATTCTTTGCTGAAGCAAAAAAATATTTTGTGTTCCGGTCACCCTTTTGAAGCCATGTTTTACGACTTTTCTGTCTCCAAAATTCTTCTTCCTCATCATAGGCTTTCTTTAGTAACCTCTGTAGTTCGTTGATGTGATTGGAAGGAGAGCCATTAACATGAGTTGAATCAATTTTCGACTTTAGAATAGCAATTTCCTCTTTAGAGTTTGATCGAGAACTTTGTTTCCAACGAGATATAGCAGTTCTACAATTAGATAATCGTGTTCTTAAGCAGTCAACTCCAACACCATGTCTCTTATTCCAACCCTGTTTTACAGCCTCATTAAAACCGTCACGATGAACCAATCTTCCATCAAAACAGAATTGACCCTGACGTTGCCCAAATTCATTAGAGATTGTAGTAATCACTTGCCTATGATCTGATTCAATGAGTTCAAGAAATTTTGATGAGGAAGCCGTAAATTGGGCTAGCAATTCTCCATTGGCTATTGAACGATCAAGGCAACAAGCTACATTTTGAGTTCCACGTTTGCCTACCCAAGAAAATGGATTACCCTTAGCTTTAAGGTCATGGAAGTCACACACGTGTAGCATTCGACGAAAATTAACAAAAGAACTCTCTGGACGTAACGGACCTCCTTGTTTTTCACTATTATTTTTGATCTCATTGATGTCACCAATGGCCAACCAAGGATCAGTCCGAGTATTAGCTATGGTTTCCAACTGATTCCAAACTCTATAACGATAAGCTTGAATCGGATGACCGTAAACACAAGTCAAATAGAAATTGATTTCATTAACTTGAACAAAGAGATCTACAACATTTGCTGAAAGGGAAATAACAGAAATAGAAAAGTTATTCTTCCAAAACAAAGCAATTCTACCACTTAGACCATCAGGGGGGACTGTTAACATCTGATCAAAGCCCAAATCATCACACACTTTCTTCACAACTACATCCTGCTGCTTAGTTTCCATTAGGCAGATGATGTCAGGAGAGAACGTTTGTTTCATCTCCTTTAGACGTCGAACTGCGAGGTCATTGCCTAGTCCTCTGCAGTTCCAAGCGGCTGTAATCATGGTGAAAATGGTGGTTTTGGGCCCACCGCGCCTCTCTCAAGTCTAGTGAAAACAGAAACAGAACCACTACTTTCACCTCTTTCACGAATCGACAACACCTTTGCCGAATCAGGCTTAATAGCTACAGCTTTCCTCTTTCTATTTTGCTGTCCTTCTTCTTCAGAAACCTCAAAATGGTCCCTCTGGTGATGCTGAATCAGAGAACAAGGAAACTGATTACGAGTAAAAGAAGGAGTAGGGAGAGATAATCCCACTGTTCCAGATTCTGCAGATGAAAGGGGCCCAGATGTGTGCTCTTCACGGTCAGCCAATGCATCATGGTTTGGATCAATATCTGGTAGTCCCGCCTCTTGCTCATTATCATGAACATCAATCTCAACATCCTCCATCTCCTGAATATGTACACCAGGATTGTTATGGCCTGCAGGTAATGGTGAACCATCATAGTCTTCATCATATGGATCTTCTTCTTCACCACCATTTTGTAAGACACATCTACTTGTATCATGGGTCAACATACTGCAGACTTCACAAAAACCACGAAGACGTTCATACCGAAAGCGCAGCAGGGTGTTCACGCCAGCCGTGAACTGAAAATTTCTCTGAAAACGGAGAGGTTGAGATAGGTCCCAGTTCAGACGAACACGAACAAATTCCACCCTCGCTGCAGCCTCTGGATTGTAATCCACTTCCATCAACATCCCTAAAGCCCGAGCAACATGGGAGATAACTTCGGTATTCAGGAATTGATACGGAATTCCTCTAATTTGTATCCAGAAAGGAATGAAATTCAACAAATTATCATTCATCAACGGATCCCATCTTTGAAGAACAAGCTTCTATCGCTAAACGCCCATGGGCCACGCCTCTGGACGGTTTCCAAAGCCTCTTATGAAGGAAAGAGAAATAGGAATCGATGTCCCACCACAACGCGTCCATGAACCTGTCCTTCATAACCCCATGAACGCGGCATTGAAGCAATGATGGCTCTCAGATTTTGACGACGGGGCATAACCGGCCTCCCAATCAGAATGAATCGGTTCTCATGAAGCGCTTGTGCCACTACCGCTGGTGGGAGAGGGATAGGATCGTCATCAACGCCCAGATCGATGTCTTGAACTCTCTGTCTTAAGTTGTCTGCCATTGATAATGTACCCAAGAATTTGAGAGTAAGAAATTGATGGATAGATGTTTGATTGCAGTAAGAGATAAGGGGAATTTTGAGGACTATGTTCTCCTTATATAGGCTAGAAACTCGCAGATCTGAATGAGCATCACGATTTCTACAAGGAGGGATCGTGGGGATTGACGCCAGCATAGTGGAGCCATCACCGGAGAGGAAGGAAACCACCCAAAGAGTGGAGAAGAAACCGACATAATAACTGTAAAAAATCGCATCTTGAATCGCCATCGACATGTTGTTTATTTTAGTTACAATTAATTTTTTATTTTGATTATATATAGGTTGATTTATTTCTATTTGAATAATATTTATTTATTTTTAATTATATTGAATTTGTTTTTTTAAATCGACATAAAAAAGATTTAATGTTGCCATTCTGAATTTCTTTGCTCAATGTCTTTTAGAAGATAGACATTTTTTGAAAAGTAAAAGAAAAATTAACCAAAATTAGAGGAAATATTATTTTTTTAATCATAAAAATATATAAATCAACTATTTTTACGACAATTTCATAATAATAAATGAAAATATTTTTTTCTTAAGAATAGAATAAAAACAAACCGAAATTAGAAGAACAATCAATAATCATAAACTATATAAATATATTTTTTACGACTAACTCATAATAATAAATTAAAATATTTTTAAAAAATTAAAAGGAATAGAAATTTTACCAATAGAATGAAGTTGAAGGTATGATGGTTTTGAAGAAAAGTGTTTTGTTTGTTGAGAAAACATAAAACTACTTATTTCTTTATATATAGTTCAATATTTACAATTTTTTTTTAGGATTAGAAATTTTCTTAATTATAGAAGTTAATTATTTGTATAATTTACTTTATAGAATATGATTAGTAATCTGTATAATTTCTTTATAGAATTTCTATTTTCTGAAAAATAGTAGTTAATTATTTTTTTTATAGTTTCTTTATACTAATTTTTGACATTTTTTCAACTTTGACACGTGTCGAAATGTTGAATTTAATAACATGACACGTGGCACCATCCTATGAGTTACTAACTTTTGAAAACTATCTTTTATATAATAAGATTGATTTCAAAACACATAAAAATTAATTTTAACCCCAAAATTTTATGATTTTACTAAAATTATGAACATAAGTTATTTTTTAATATCATAAGCTCGCTATCTAGACGTCCGATTAACAAAAAAAATTGTATTTTACTTACAATCTAAAAATAATCAAAATTTTGTAAGATTAGGTGGAGAGTATTCGAATGACAGATTTTTTAAGGGATTAGTCAATAATCGAGACGGATAAGGTGGGCCTAGCGACTAAGCGGGGAGTACTCGGGTCTAGGCGATAATTTTTAGAACGACATATAAAAATGAATAAATCAACATATAAAATTCAAATATTCAAAAATAAACAATTATTGTAATATAATAACAAAAAAAAAAGTTTTTTCTACCTGTTTTCTCAACCATAAGAAAGGATACTAGGTAAATATCCATGCTATGCTGCGAGATAATCCTTTTTGTTTTGTATGAATGTAAAATTATATTCAACCAAAAAACTGTTTTTACAATAAATGCATCAATAATTTAAAACTTTTATAAAAGAAGATGACTAATGCCATGAACTAAGCCAGATTTGTAAACCGTCTTTGAAGCACTTCGAGCCCGAGTGTGTAAGAGACAAGAGCTGGTTTCGAACTATGCGATCAATCATTTTTATAAGAAGATCAGTCGAAGAGGGGAGTTCTCCATGTCGTCGGCTGTTTCGCTCTCGCCAAATGATATGAACAGAAGCTTGAAACACATATTTTAGAAGATATTGGGTAGTCCTGCCAAAATTCGTACCTGATATGGTCTGCAATATTGCATCAAAATTGGTGGAGTACTGTTGAGCAAGAAGTTTTTTAGCCAAGTTCTCCAATATATGCTTAGAGAAGCTGCAAGAGAAGAACATATGATTTCGCATCTCCCGGATTCTGGCACAGGACACACGTCGCATTTGCTACGACATTCCAAGTCTTTAAACGATCCCCTGTTGATAGAGTGTTCATCACTGCCATCCATACAATGAAAGCATATTTAGGAGTAGCTTTTGGGAACCACACACCCTTGGACCAAGCTTTCTTCTCCCCCCCCCCTTGTTGTACCTGCAGCCAACTATCTTTAGTTGTGAATCTGGATTTGAATTTGCCATCTTGTGAGCGCCAGAGGCCAATGTCCAAGTCCTGAGTTAGACCCTGGATACGAAGCCGATGAAGCTCATCCTCGACCTGATTTAGCAGTTCAATACGATGTCTCCGTCGACGGTGAAATACAGCATCCGCCACCGTACATCGGGAGGGAATCCCAAGATCAATCACCGCTCTGTCTCCTAGGACATCGTGGAGACAGCCCAGAGAGCTCGAGTCAAACCAGAAGGATGTTTGCAAACCACTTATGACCCTTGTTTTGTAAAATGTCTTTGCCATCGTCCTGTATTTAAGCAACTTGCGCCACATCCATGAACCCTTGCTAGCACTTTGCCGAGTTGTCCAGAAAGAGCATCCCCGTAGTAGATGATCTCGAATCCATTGCACACACAAGGACTGACGCGCCGAGTTAATTCGCCAAATCAATTTGTAACAGCTCACCTTATTCACTTCAACAAGCGATTTAACTCCAAGGCCCCCTTTATCCTTTGGTTTACATATTTGTTTCCAGGATACCTTGGCTTTACGTCCATTTAATTCCAGTCCCGACCAAAGAAAAGATGAGCAAATCTTTCCCACTTCTTTGATACAAGCACTTGGGAGACGGTAGGCTGAGATCCAGAAGTTAATGAGACTAGTTATTACTGAGATGATCAGCTGAAGTCTTCCGGCATATGAAAGGTATCGAGTTTTCTAAGAACTTATGCGGCTGCGTATCTTTTCTACCAAAGGGAAAAAATCAGTGCTGGTCATCCGTTTGGTCAGTAACGGGAGGCCCAAGTAGCGTACTGGCAATATACCTGAAGCAAGCAGAAATCTAGTCAAGATAGCTTCACGCTGGATTGGTGTCATTTCTGTCATAAAGATTGTTGATTTTTCCAAACTGATTTTCAGACCCGAAGCAGCCTCAAACTCCTTAAAAACATCTAAGATTCCTCGGATGGATTGTGGTTTTCCATCTGCAAAAAACATAATATCATCCGCAAAGCATAGATGTGTTAGGTGCATGTTCTTGCACATTGGGTGATAACATATTCTCCCTGCAACTGCAGCCTTATCGAGGAACTTAGATAATACATTCATGCATATCACAAATAGATAAGGAGAGCGTGAGCAGCCCTGACGAAGACCCCTTGTGCTTCTGAAATAACCCGACAGCTCGCCATTTACTTGAACAGAGAAAGAAGGAGAAGATATACATAGTTTTATCCAGTGAACGAATGATGCTGGGACATCCAGAGCTTGTAAACTATTTAACACAAACGGCCACTGTACAGAATCGAAAGCTTTGGCTATGTCGATTTTCATGGCACTGCGAGAGGATATGTCTGTTTTGTGATAGTCTTTCACTAGCTCAGAAGCTAACAAAACATTCTCCATAAGCAGCCTATCCTTGATTTCACTGTCCGTCACTACAGCGACCATTCGATCTTGATCGACCTGCGAGCACCGAAACTGAAGAATCTCCCGCAAAGAGTCAATAAAGAGCTCATCATAATCAATTTGCTGGCGCGTTAAGAGTTCATGGAAAAATCTGACCGCCTCCTGTTTAATACTGGCTTGATCTGTTAGCCTTATATTTTCTGGATTTGTGATTGCCTTAATCGTGTTCTTGGCTAATCTCTCTTTCACCGTATTATGAAAGAATCTATTGTTTTTATCCCCCACATTTAACCAGTGCACCTTTGCTTTTTGCTTTAGGAATTTTTCCTCTAAATCTGTTACCTTCTCCCATCTGTCGAAGGCATTCGCTTCCTCAGCTACCAATGCAGGATCTAGATTTGTAAGCGTATTATTCTGACAATAGCAAAGCTGTTCATATGCTTGAGTCGCTCGCCGAGTTAGATTGTGCATCTTACTTCTGCTCAAGGCTCTAATGGTCGGCTTTAGTTCCTTCAATCGTTTAGAAAACCGGAAAAAACCTGATGTAGAGTGGAATAACGGCCTAGATCTTCTCCAAAAGACGTCCATGGCTGGCAAAAATTCAGGCATGGTAGCAACAACATTAGTGAATTTGAATGGACCTCGCGGTTTTGCTATGTCAGTTTTGAGATAGAGTCTTCCCCGAAGATGGTTTAAACAACCTCCAAATTCAAATTCGTTATAAGACTGTTCAAAAGTTTGTAACCATTCCCCATTCACTAGATACATGTCCAGCTTTTTTCAAATCACTCCTTCTGTACGCTTATTGCACCATGTGAAAGCAGGTTCGTGAGACACCAGATCCTCCAAAGAACAATATTAAACTAACTCTTGAAAATCTCGCATGCCATGTGAGACGGTGGGTAAGCTAATGTGGTTGGAGTGCTCCTCAACATCCAAAATCTCATTAAAGTCCCCAAGTACTATCCAAGGTTTCCCCTGGACTGAGGCCAAATCGTTTATTTCTTTGAGTTCCTTCCAAAGATCCTTTCTTTCTTCCCTAAAATTTGAAGCATAGACAAAAGAGCATAGAAATTCAGTCTCCATATCTTCAATTTTAACCCACCATGTGATCATTTGCCCACTACTTGATAGAGTATTCATGGTGACCATAGGTCCCCAAACCACCCATATACGGCCCAAAGGATTGTACTCGTGGTTTGAAAGGAGAGAGCAGCCTTCAAAAAACGATGCTACAATTTGATTCGCTTTAGTTTCCTTCACCCTTGTCTCCATTAAGCACCCAAACTGAAAGGAATTTTTCGTAATCCATTCTCTTATCACCGATTGCTTCCTCGGCTTGTTAAAACCTCTTATATTCCAAAAGAAGCTAGACATTGGGTTTAGATTTTGCATTCCTTCTGCTGAACTTGATGTGCGTATTTTCTTTCGCGTTTTGAGTTGTAGCCGTGAGAAATTTATGTGAGTTTTTAGAAGATCTTGGTAAAGAAACTCTAGTCACATCTTCTTTACTCTGTTTTGTACTTCGAAAGTTGCATTCGAGATCTCTTTCACTTCTGTTTCCCTATCTTTTGAAATGTCACCTCCATCTGAGATAACTCCAGCTTCGATATCCTCCTCATTTATAAGCACTTCGTACCAGGATGGAGAGATGATTCAAACTTGTCCGTAGACCAGCTCCCTTATGGTTTTTGGGGATTTACGACCTCCCTGCATCACAGTCCACTCATCCTCTACTTGTCTGTTTTCTAGGAAAACAGTCCTTTTGAGCCGATGGAATGAGTTCTCCCTCCTCTGCTTCTGCGATTGAAACCCGATGCATTCCCTCATCCAAATGAACCACAATTATGGGCTCCGTGAAAGTCTCTAATTGAACTGCATCAACAGAGACTCCTGCATCTTCTAAAGTAGGACTTAGAGAAGTTGGAGAGGACACAGCTTCTGGATTCAAAGTTATTACTTGATCCTCCACAAGAGAGTGTTTTGATGGAATAGAATATGTTGGCTTCTTCCCACTTAGTAGACAGCCATTGTCAGAATGGCCCCATTTTCGGCAAGATTCGCATCTTGGTGGTAGCCACGGATAATCATACTCAACCATGATTTCCTCACGTTGCACCTTAAAGTAGAAATGTTTTGGAATCTCTCTTGCAAGCTCCACATCAACAAACATTTTGGCTTCATCAAAGCTAGTGACAAGCTCTGTCTCCTGGTGAAGACGAAGTGGTATTCCAACCGGACTAGCCAGAAAACTCAATCCTTTCTAAGAGAACATAGCGTTCAACACGTTTTTGATTTTAACCCACATCGGCATAGATTTGATCTCAGGTTGTGCTTCCTCCAAGACTGGAGTCCATTTAGAGACTATCATGGGAATATCACAGATATTCCACATCCCTCGACGCATAATCCTCATTCTGGAGGGCCTCATTCCGAATCCTGAATTTCACCGTAGTGTTGTTTATTCTGAAAGCGTCGATCTTAATAGCCTTATCTCCCAGAGTCCAAATTTATTCACTATCACATGAATCTTGGCTATGTGTGGTGCGGTAGACGGAAATCTTCCCACCAAAAAGTCTTCCCAGAGAGGTTTTGAATCAGCCAACACTTCTGCCAGCACCTCAACTGCGGATTTGCCATCCACAATAAAGACTTCGATATCAAATTTGGACAAGCCTGTTCTGCTAACTACGTTAGCCCATGACTGTTTCCCTTGACTCTGCTCATTTTGAGCCAACACCGGTGAAGCCAGTAGCGCTGCTGGCGTCATAGTCGCAACCTCCATGAGGAGAACCGGCGGCTGAGAGCCACCTTGATTCTCAAACATACGGAAAATCCTCGAACCCTAATCGCACTCGCTGTCTCCCTTTTCTCTGCTGACGTGGCACCCGAAATAATCTTTTTTAGTCAAACATAAATCATAATTAATAATGGTAATGTTAGTTTGGCTTGTATATACGTATATGAGTATAGTTTTTATATAACTAATTTTGTTTTTATTATTGTCAATTTTAGTAATATTTTAAATAGTTTATTCTAAACATTATTATAATTACTCAATTAACTTTTCTTTGAAAACTAGTTATGATTTTAAGCCTTTATTTTTTTTGCAAACAATAATTAACAGATGTTTAATAGAAAAACAATACTGTTTTTAAATTTATAGTATATTTATGTTATCCAATCATACAATTCTCATCATTTATTTGGACTTGGGTGTCTCATAATTTACGACACTATGAGCAATATATTTCATTTTAATTCAATTCAAAAATGAGAGCTTAAGAAACTCAAACCAGAAGAAAAAATTTTCAATATCAATTTAATTTTTTATTAGTCAAATGTTATGTTATTGCATAGTAACGTAAAAGTTAGAAAATTTTGCATACTCTTAAGTCTAAAGGTTTTTTTATATACTACATTGGTTTAAATTATTCCAACTAAAAGCTTATTATATAAAAGAGAATTAATGAATTTTTTCTCACATATAATCGATGTGGGAGAAAAATGTTTTTAAGAAACTAAATCACAATTTTACTTACGTATCGTAAAATATAGAAAAATTAATAATTTCTGATTTTTAATCTCATAACGTTAAAATAATTTTCTTTTTCTTGTTTTTGTTTTTGTTTTTATGCATTTCAGTATACTATTTTTGTAGTTAAAATTACTTAGACAAATTTTCAAAATTATACGTAAACAACAAAAAAGAACTTGTAATGTTTCTTTTTAAATACAAGATAGAAGATTTAAAACTTTAATTTTTTACCAAAGAATATGTAAAATTAAAGCCATCTATAATAAATTTTACTTCGACGATTTTTATTGTAAAAGAGATTGTTTTTGTTCAATTATTAAATGATATAAGAGGTTTCATATTTGACTAAATAAGATTAGAGGTCATTTTTCTAATTGAAAATGTAAAAAATTAATTAATCATTGGTTATAAGAAGATTTTTCTGGTTTCAATTTAAAGTTTAATAGCTCATAAAATAATTTATTAATAATATCAATTTTGCTTTTAGTTTAATTTTGAAATAAATAAAAACTACTATAACACCCATAAAACATTAAATACAGAAAAATATTTTTTGCATTTTACAATATAGGTCTATACTTTAAAATATGTACCCCATTGTAATAAACATAGCTTAGCTGTATTAATTAAAACGTTGTGATTGGATACGGTTTTTTGTTGAGGTGCTAGATAAAAAGGCTTAAAGTTGCTGATAAGTCGATATCTGGAAAGAGCTAAGGACTTTTTGAGCTAAGGACTTTTTGAGCGTACTTGTATATATTCAATTGGGAAGAAAATAAAGTTATTATTCTATAATTGTAATAATATCAACAAAGTGGCTGTAGTTTAGTGGTAAGAATTCCACGTTGTGGCCGTGGAGACCTGGGCTCGAATCCCAGCAGCCACACATAATCCTTTTTTTTAGTAGCCCCTTTAATAAAACATCCGTCGCAAACAGAGAGTTCTCGAAACGAAAGAGTAGTTGTAGTTGACGCACTCTCAGCCTTTAAGTTAGGTTTAACTTCACCGGCTTTCAGTGGACACTTCGGTTCGGACAACAACAAGAAGTTGCTCTTCCAATCTACGGTAGCCACGTGTCTCTTTTCAATGCACCCACATGCCATAGCCGGTTACTTGATCCATTTAAATCCTCAATTTATCTATTCGTGTACGTATATTCTGTACCAAGAAAAAATTATACTCCTTAAATTAATTACAAATGAATAGAATAATTAAATTCTTATCCTTTTAATTCAGTTACCAAAGATAGTACTAATAAATAATCCTGATTTGTATGAAAAAATATGAAGAGTCGATTATCTAAGATATTAGTACACAAAAATATCTAAAATCTACAAGAATGTCGTTTTCGTAATTACAAGACTTTCTTATTTGTTTTTCCCTAAAAAAAAAGCTTCTTCATCAACTAACGTATTTTGCTTCCTTCTTCGTCTTCCTCTTCCTCTTCCCTAACATTCCATTCCCCGTATGGGTCTCACCACTTCCTAACTCTCTTTCTCTCTCATATATCTTCTAGTTTTAGCTATGATGAAGAAGCAATCTCAATTCAGATCCAATCATACCCTTCTCTTCTTTCTCTGATCATCACCAACAACAACAACAACGATTCGGCTTCTGTAATTGCAGTTTTGGGTATGTTCGATCCCTTGTTCTGTTTTCTTCTCTGTTTGATTTAGCTTGTTTTAACTCTTAATTTTGAGTTTTGATTATGATTATGATTATGCTTAAAGTTTACTTTTTTCTTTTCTTTGGAGGAGTAGTAAGATTGATAGCTAAGTAAAGGAAATGATATTGGAAAAGAGATATTTTAGTTAAATTTTCACTTTTTGAAGACGTAAAGGAGGAAAAGCTTCAATGATTCATAAATCCCTAAAATTTCGATAAATCTCTGTAAACCCTTTTCCAAAATATTTGCCAATTTGGGGAAAAAATACTGAAAGTTTGGGTTTTTTTTTTGTTGTTGTCTGATTTACCAGAGAGAAATGGCGATGTTAGCTGAGCCACCAAATGGGATTAAACAACAAGGGAAACATTACTACTCGATGTGGCAAACGTTGTTTGAAATCGATACTAAGTATGTTCCGATTAAACCCATTGGAAGAGGAGCTTATGGTGTGGTTTGTTCTTCCATCAATCGAGAGACTAACGAGAGAGTTGCTATTAAAAAGATTCACAATGTGTTTGAGAATCGTGTTGATGCTCTGAGGACGTTGAGGGAACTTAAGCTTCTTAGGCATGTGAGGCACGATAATGTGATCGCGCTTAAAGATGTTATGTTGCCTTCTATTAGATCGAGTTTCAAAGATGTGTATTTGGTGTATGAGCTAATGGATACTGATCTTCATCAGATCATTAAATCCTCTCAGTCTCTCTCTGATGATCACTGCAAATACTTCTTGTTTCAGGTAATGTAAGTGTAAGTCTACATTTTGAGTATTATTGTTTGGTTATTGACATAGGTTTTGTTGATGTTATGTTTAGTTGCTTAGAGGATTGAAGTATCTTCACTCTGCAAACATCCTTCACCGGGATTTGAAGCCGGGGAATCTCTTAGTCAATGCTAACTGCGATCTCAAGATTTGTGATTTTGGGTTGGCGAGAACGAGCCAAGGTAATGAACAGTTCATGACGGAGTATGTGGTTACACGTTGGTACCGAGCACCCGAGCTTCTTCTCTGCTGTGATAACTACGGAACTTCAATTGATGTCTGGTCAGTTGGATGTATATTCGCCGAGATTCTTGGCAGAAAACCGATCTTCCCGGGAACAGAATGCCTCAATCAGCTTAAGCTAATCATCAATGTTGTTGGTAGCCAACAAGAATCAGATATTCGGTTCATAGACAACCCGAAAGCCCGAAGGTTTATAAAGTCTCTTCCTTTCTCAAGAGGAACCCATCTATCCAATCTCTATCCACAAGCCAATCCTCTAGCTATAGATTTGTTACAGAGGATGCTCGTGTTTGATCCAACCAAGAGAATCTCTGTAACCGATGCACTCTTACACCCGTACATGGCGGGGCTGTTTGATCCTGGATCCAATCCGCCTGCAAATGTCCCAATCTCTCTGGACATAGACGAAAATATGGAGGAACCAATGATCAGAGAGATGATGTGGAACGAGATGCTTTATTACCACCCTGAAGCTGAAATCGCAAATGCCTAATTATCATCATCAATGCTCATCAAGAGTAAGCTTTTTCCAGTTTTTTTCTTTATAAAATGCAGCTTTGATGTTATGTTATATAGCGAGTCCACAGACGCGGAAACAAATCGATAAAAGGCTGCTTGATCTCTCTTGGTTTGATTTAGTTGCAGTGAGTGAGTAGTAGTAACAGAGTTTGAAAATTTGCTCTCAGTATCTCCTCCATTTTGTAAATGCGACTGTTTGTTACTAAGTAAGGCTTGTTCTTCTTACATTATTTTTGAGTTGATGATGAGCTAACTTCAGTCTTCAGACCAAATCCTGTATCTTGTAAAGCTGCCCTTGCCATTTGCCAGCCACACTTCAGATATGTATCATTAGATGCTCATACTTCAAAAGTATAAATGTTATTTTCTCTAATTTTCAGGTTCTTAATTTCTTATGCTACCTTTTACAAAGCGGCTCAACATGTTTTCAGTTCTTTAAACCGGAAAATTGGATAAAGTGTGACTTCATATTTTGTCGTTTATTCGTAAAACAACCTAACAATTTCAGAATAATTAATGTTATAAATTCATTACGTTATAAATTCCAGTATTTAAAGACTTTAATGTTTTCTTATTTAAAGACTTTTTGTATGTATGTATCGCAATTCTAATAAGTGGCGATAAATGAAAAATGAAAAAATCTAGAAATTGTCTTTTAGGTGAAAACATTAAATATATTAATTAAACTAAATAAGAAGCCGACAAACAAAAAAATACACTATATAGGGCTGACCTATTTATTAAGAGGGCCCCAAGCACAATTCAAAATTTGTGGCCCATTAGCTTAGAAAATCAATCATTTTGAAAGAAAAATATATACAAAAAAAGTTAAAAAGGACATCGACGACAAAAGAAAATAAAACAAGGATATCTAAGCCCACCTGGTTATTAGAACAGTAAACTCATTTTTTGAAATTTGCTGCTGATTTTTTAGGCAACACTAATTAATAATTATGGCCACATAACTAAACATATGGTTGAGGGACTCCAAACCCAAGTTTATATATTTGGCTCATGGTCGCATGAGAAAGGTGTTAATCTATTTACCGTATAAAAAAAAGAATCAAGAGTATTTGCGCTTTATACCTTACTACTTCAAAAATAATTAAATTAAATGAAATATAGTATTTTCATAAATAAATTGTTCTTTTTTAATTCGAACCAAATTGACCTTATAATAATTAGAGTGTTTTGCTGTGCTGCCTCATGACGTTTTTCGAAACATCGCGATATTGGCATCAGTTGCTCTTGTAAACGCAAAAACATTTTTTGTAGTCATTTTACGCTTATCGATTTTTTTTTAATCTCTCCTGGATTTTTTTTTTTCATTTTGCTATCAAATTTGATATGAACATATGAAAATGAGAATAATAAATAAAAAAAGAAGATAGTTTGATAGTTGGTATCGTTAACACTTTTATAACATGATATTAATCTAGACACACTCACTATATATAGTTTTGTCGTATTATATTTTGTATATCGCGTTATTTACGTTATAACTAAAAAACATTAGTAATTCATATTATATATTAAAATATTATGTTATGAATTAATATATTATTTTTTATTTTTGTATGTCATGTTATGTATTTGGATATCTCATTATATATTTATATACAATAATTTACTTGTTATATTGATATTCGCGAGTTGTGTTGTACTGAAGAGTTATCATTACGTTGCATTTAATGTTCTAATATTTTGCTTATTATTGACATTGGGCAGACAAATTTGCACGGTTCGAAGGATCTGCTGGACCCACATTCTGATTTACCTGGAGTAAGAAGTAGAAGCGAGGAGCGAATATATCTACACACTTGTTGACATAGCAAGAAAACATCATTTACCAACATTTAATGAACTTAAATTCGGCGGTTCTGCAGGCCCCAATTCTGAATCTCTTTGTTGTTCTAAATCTCAGCTGTTGTTGTCGTCCCCTACGAAAATGAAGCGGTATCTTCTCCTGCTCAAATTTCCAAGGAGATTTTTTAATAAAAATGTATACCCTGTAATTTCTCTCTTCTATCTTGCAAATTCCAAAAGCTTATGTGTATCCCCTAATTATTTTCCAAAAAATGTCTATGTACGTAATTGACTCAAGAATCAAATGTGTATTATATCATATATTAATTAAAAAAGCTCTAATATTAATCACCACTAGATTTAAACCCACGGTGTACCGCGGGTCTATTTGTTTTAATGTTTTATTTAAATATTTTTGATGTAATTTAATTTTTTTGGCTTAATTATATATCCCATCAAAATTTATTTTTGTTGTAATTTGAACCGCGACATACCGCAAAATAAATATTTTTTAAGTTTAATTTAAATATTTTTTTTTAGTTATTGTTTGAGTTTGTTTGATTTTAAATTTTAGAATTAATAATATGTGTAATAAAAACATAGTTTAATATTATCTAATGTATCATTTTCACAAAAAAAATATAGTACATACCAGAAACTCATTCTGCCATATAACCCCGTCCTATATTATTTTAACGTCAAGTTAATGATATATTAATGTCGATTCAAATCTGTCATGTCATATAATATGTCTCGTGTTATTTTATAAATATCCATGATATTTTAAACTTTTTATTAAGTTTAAATCTATCAATAATAATATTTTAATTTTCTTAAAAGTTTTAAATTTATTATATTTGGTATAATTAAACAGTTCAACTAAAAAACCAAATTAAACAGATAGAAAATTACAAACTATTTAATTCGCATGCTTGTTAAGTTAAATTATAGTAGATATTAAAAACTTGTTCTGCAATATAACCCTGTTCCGTATTATTTTAGCGTCAAGTTAATGATATATTAATTGCTATATAACTCTTTAAAAATAATTCAGAAATAATAGTGTAGATTCCTTTATTTATTTATTTTTTGAAATTATATTTGGTAATAAAAATTCATCTAATATTTAATATGTTTACGTTATATACTTAGATGTATTATTCAATTGATAGTACTGTATAAAGATAACTCTATTATTGTGAAAGAAATGGAATAAGTGATTTACTATTTGTACAAGTTTTCAGATCCATCTCCATATTTTCTTTAGTATTTTCGTAACTAATCAAATTAACACATTTACAAAAATCAAAATTAATGAAAATTAATATTATGTTAAGAGAAAATATATTATCATTATATAGGATGTTTTGGGAAAGATTCTTTAGATTTTGAATGGTTAGTGAATATGTTTTTAATTATGTCTGGCGAAATAAATGCTAATTGTACAATTTAAAATCCGTTTACAGAAGATTTGGATACTTAGGGATACTAATTCATATTAGATCTCGAAATATTAAAATGATAATATTACCATCATATGTTTAAAATATTGTTATAAAAATAATGGCAGTGCATTGTAATTACTTACAAAAAAGGTTTATATGACAGCTACAAAAATAATATAGTGATTATTAATGATGCTTTATACATCCGTTATTAATGATTTTTTTATTCATATTGGTCTTTTATGTTAAATTCTTCGTAGTACAATTAAAAAAAAAAAGGAAGAGAGTTGCTTTATAAAAGAAATTATCAAAAATACCATTTTTTTTTCTCTTTCCAAAACTACCATATATCCAAATGTTGTTTCTAAAATACCACAAAACTAATATTAAATGACAAAAACACTCCAACCATGCGACGAGAAGTTGAGTTGATGTTTCATGTGCCACAATTCTCTCTCGTTTCACGAGCCCTTACAAAAAAATTTAAACAAAAGCATCTCTTCCCACTATCTTCTTCCCTCTCTTATGTCGTTAAGGTTTTCTCTCCATCTCAATTTTGTTTTGTCATTTATGAAAATGAAAAAATTCACCGATTTTGTTTTTCTCTTTTTTTAATTTTGTCTGTTAACCATTTTGTTTTTCTTGATATTTGAAACATTGTAGACTAGATCAAATTCTTATTTTCTTGTCCATGTAATTCGGAAAACATAGGAAATGAACTATGTTCAAACCTCCGCCGAAAACCTCAAAAACCTCTACGAAACTCACACATTTTGGCCATAGATTTGCTCGTCGATGGCAACAACAATCCCAAAATCAACTCTAGGTAGTTCGGGAAAAAAAAACATTTCGTGGACAAGTGAGTGATTTGGTGGTGGATAAATTAAACTATTAAAGGAGTGATCCGATATAAGTAGAACATCTACTGGTGGACAATTTTTACAAAATTTTAGTGGAGAAATTTTACAAACAATGGGTAGACAATTTTCTTTGTTTATCTCTATTTGTGTGTTTTTTTCATTTAATTTTATTTTTTATCCAATTTATAATTTATCTCCACAAGTCGAATGTTTTTTGGATTATGATTGTCAAGGTGATATATGCTAGATTTAGGTGTTTATTCCTTAGTTTTTAGGATTGATTTGTGTGCATTTCTAACATTTATGCATCATATTTGTACATAAGTGTCCTATTTAGCTTTAAGTTGCATTTTAGAGTCCTAGGATGTATATATGTGTCTTGTGTGGTGGTTTTTGGCTTTTTTCAGGTGTTTTGAAGTTATGAGGAGTGTAGACGGCCAACGGATGGCTAAGACGAGGTCTAGGAATGAAGAAGAAGCTCAAAGAGGTGAAAGAAGAGTTTTATCGGTCAGCTTGGCCGATAAAACAGATCGAGAAAATCAGAGGCGACTCAAGAATCTGACATGCTTGCAGGACTCGGATTTTATCGGTCACATGACCGATATAACTGGACCGATAAAATTGAAGATTTCAGACAAAAGGCGACGGACGATTCTGGCTTGGATTTTATCGGTCACCCTGACCGATATACGTGACCAATAAAATCCAACATTCGCGAAATTTGTGGTTTTGACTCGGGTTTTCTGTCGGGTCAACCCAAAACCGATTTTTAAACTTAATATTAACCTCTAATAATTGTATTAGGAGGACAACTTTACTCTTTCTTCTTCCTCTACGTTTTCTTTCTCCCAAGAACACTTTGTCCTGTTTTGTGATTTATGATCAATACCAAGGGTTGAATCTTTGTGAAGTCTTCTTAATCTTTACTCATCTACTTCTTATCTTCAATTATGTCTTGTTTCTTGAGTGGTTTTTCTTGTTCTTGCACCATGAGTGAGTAGTCATATTATGGATTATGGTAGGGTAGAATTGTGATGTTTGATGATTGTTATGCTTTGGTTTAGATGAGATATGCTTAGATCCTTCGATTTAGGGTGTGTTTAATGCTTGGTATGGTTTGATCACCCATATCTTGAATTTAGGCAATTTATCGCCCGAAAGGTGTTCGATAAAATGCCGGAACCAAACTTAAATTGGCGTTTCTTCCCTAGCCAACGAAAGCTGATGTTAGGGTGAATTGTGAACGAAATGGACTTATGTTAAATGCTCATTTAGACCAAATTCTGCAAATGAGAGTTTAGCAAGAATAGGTTTTTATGAAGTGATAAATGCCATGAGAGTGGGTTTATCTTGTTAAGTGTTCCATGTTCTAAGGAGATTTAATTGATTATCATCTCATTGCATACAAATTGTCAAGCATTCATAATTCGAAATCCCATCCATAATCCATTGTTTCGTAAAAATCTAAAACCGTCATCCTTAATTGATTTTCTTTGCTTGTGTCATTTTAGTTCTAGCTTTGTTACCTTGTGTATTGTTATTGTTTTATGTCTAGTCGTTGCTTTTAATTGTTAATTTGCATTTCAATTGGTAGTATTAGCTCCTATTAGTTTAATCACGTTAAAACAACAAATCATATCGTCTTAGCTTAAGAAGTTTCTCGTATACTTAGTGTGTTAGTTCTATGTCCCTGTGGATCGATACCTAGTCTACTACTTCGACTGCTTTGCACTTGGGGTACTAGTTTGGGATTAAAATTTGAGCTATCACAAGGCTTTGTAACTTCATAAGCAGTTCACCCGAAAACACAACAATTCATACATCAACCTAAAGTCATTTTCGTTGACTCATTTACAATAATATGGTGGACAGAATATTGTTTTCCTCCACTAATTTGGTACTTGTCCACAAAAATTGAATTCTTATCCATTGTTTCATTTATTTCCACATGTCCATAAGTCTTTCTACTCACATACGCACATCTCACCATTTGTCCATTACATAACACAAATTTTCATGACCCATTGTTAGAATATGTCCATTCCTCGACTATAACCAACACAAATTTCTTTTCCTCAACCTGCTATGGACATTAAATACAGCTCGTAGACAGATGAATGATTTGGCGGTGGACAAATTAAACTTAGTTGAACAGCTATTAGTAGACAAATTTTACAAACAATTGGTGGATAATTCTTTTTGTTTCTCAACTATTTGTGTGTTTGTTCATTTAATTTGATTTTTAATTAAAGTTTGTAATTTATGTCCCCAAGTAGAAGACTTCTAAGATTATGACTATCGAAACTTATAAATATGTAATTCTACCAGCAGTTTCCCCCGAAGACGACAACAACAATTCATACATCAATCTTTCCTCATTTTCATTGACTCATAGACATCAATATGGTGGACAAGTTATTGTTTTTGTCCACTAATTTAGTTTTTATCCACAAAAAGTGAATTATTGTCCATTGTTTCATTTTGTCTACAAGTCCATAAGTCTCTCTACTCACATACACACATCTCATCTTTGTCAATTACGGAACACAAATTTCTTTGAGCCATTGTTAGAATATGTCAATTCCTCGACTATAACCAACTTAGTTTCCTTGTCCTCAACATCATAGACATTAAATACAATATACAAAAGATATTTAGCTATACCAATTTTGTCCCCAACAGGATGAAGTCTTAAACGAAAAAATTGAGGAAAACGCAATTCTCGTGGATAAAACGCCTTTTTCTGTAGATGAACTACTAACTTTCTAATGTTTACACCTTAACACACGCAACTATCAATGCATTATTTGCCAACAATAAATGCCCCTTCAAACAACAATAAATGCTCTTAACCATAACTCATCAACGTTGCTGCCGCCATTTGTAAACGACGAACTTCTCGTCTCCTCATCTTTCGTCTCGTTTCGTCCACGACATACATATATATGTTTGTCTATAACAATTATGTCCACAATATATGTAAATTATATGTTTCTTGTCCTCGATAATTATTTTCTGCGAGATACATATATATGTTTTTAGTCCATGCCATATAAACCTATACTTAATTTTGTTTGTTCCACTTTATATTTATCTATGCGAGTTATTTTTAGTTTTTGGGGACAAATTTAAACATATCTCAATTATTAGTTACAAAATAGTTATTGTCCACAATAAATATGTATGTTTCATCGAGTTCTTTTAAACTCTTTTTTCTTCCTTCATTGTTTTTCACAATCTCATTTTGGTTTCCATAGATAAGTTTTATCCACGTTAATGAATCTACACAACGGGTCTACCACGTTGGATAAAACAAAATAAAATGAAGAACGAAAAGAAAAAATAATAATAAAGTAACTATTCTCTTGCTTTTTCTTAGCACATCAAATTGAAAAATCCTGACACAAAACAAATGATCAGGGAGGACAAATTGGTCAACTTTTATTCCTAGTACCACAATAATGTGATATTTTCAGAAAACTTTTACTTTTGTGGTAGATTGAGAAATGTTCAATCTCAAAAGTGGTAGATAGCATAAAAAGTTTTATCTTACATTTATTTTGATTTTAATTTTATTTTTTCAAAAAAAGGTGTTTTAATGATTTTTCTATTTCGAAGAATCAAATAATCAAAAAGTAACATATAGAATCAGTGTAAAATCCTTACCACATTCGCCATCTTAGATCTCCTATTGTGGAAGTTATAATGCTCCTAGGCGATATTATTGAGAAGCAGTTTCTAAGCTTTCCTTCTGGCGCCAGCAAAGCTATGGTTCGCCGGCGTCAGGAAATCTTTTCACCTTTTCGGTTTCTCTGCAAACTCTATAGATCCCTTTGTAACATTTCCATCCTTATAGCCTTCTTATTTAGCTTTTGTTTCTCTCTCGAACTTTTTCTCTACACGTCTACCTTCTATAATACCTCAGAGATCCGTGACAGAGAACGGCCATGGCTCCCGGCGACCCATTCCTTCGATTTGTCCATGCTATTGGTATTGAAGCCAGCGAAAGAGAAGCCTCTCGAATCCAAATGTTATCCAATCCCGAAATTTGAGCTTAGTCTCCAATCCTCATCTAAATCCATGGAGCTTAGATGTTTCGCGACCTTCGTCGTGTTGATTATTTTTTACCGGAGTTCTCAGGCGGCCACATCGGAAACAGTGAAGAAGATGACGGCGGAAGGGTTAAACCTAATCCTAATATAGGTGCTGCTCTCCTCTGATGGGCTGGAGTCACACAAAAAAAAAATATTTATTTTCAAGCTCAATTCAGTCTTGATCCAACTCCTCATTAGCTGCTCCAGCCCAATTACATGTTAAGCACAGGTTTGTTTTGCTTAAACTTTCTACAAACCTTCTAAAGTTGATTTGCTCTCACTTTGATCGGACTGATCGAGGACATCGATCCACCTCTGTGTCATCTAATCCTTTAGTCGGGTTTTGTAATCATCGAATTTGTATCTTGGTCCTAATCGAGAACGAGAGCAAACCATTCACCATTGCCTCTAACCCCCTATCTCGGATCCAGATCTCATGCCAAAATCTGTACCCGAGGGATATCGAATCTCCTTTCAGAGTCTTATTTAATTTTATATCCGACCTTGGGGGTTTCTCCAGTCACTGTTTACCGAGTTTCTTGGAACATTTGGTTAAGGATTCGTTTTCAACGTCAAAAGATCTAGTGATCATGACTATACATCAATTCTCCGAAACATTCGCGGAAGTGGTTTCAACTCACCTTTGGATCGCTTGTGGCAAGTCATTTCAGTGTTCTTGCCTCCAAGTCCTTGTGGCTTGTCCGTTGAAGTATGGTTTTAAATCTATCTATCTTTATCTTGCAAAATTAAGCTATGTTATGGTTATTGTACTCAACTAAGAAGTTGAAAACTTTGTAAGCTTTGCTCCCTTTTGAAATTGAATAAATTCAAGTATCTTTGCACCCAAAAAAAAAAGGTCTCCTATTGTGATACAATTCGGGACCTTCTTGTGGTTAGAGCTCTCGTTGTGATTTTTATCAACCAAATTTACTACGAATACTTTAATTAAGCATCAACAGATAGATTATATCTATGGAGTTTTCAAAATCATAAATACACGTTATATTCTTCTCTGCACGAGAGAAAACAAAAATTTCTATATACGAGACACGAAATCTATTGACATTCGTGCAAAAAAAGCAGTTGACATGCTAATGTAAGCATGATAGCCTTTCTCAAAAATTATCCATTCAAAGGATCACTTTGTTAGCTGGCCGAGAATTTGAGTCTAGCCATATATTTTACCTCTTATATTAAGGAAGATTGGATGATGAATATGTAATGCATGAAAGGATTTTATTGGTTTTTTTAGTGGACTCCACAAGTATTGAGATTGTCTATCACATTCGATATCCAGGCAGATATCAAATTTACATGTCTTCATACAAACTTTTATACTGTTATATACTCATTAAAATATATCTATCCTTGAATTTTTCATAGCACCCGGTTCAAAGATTTTGGTTAATTCGAGCATTAAAAAAAAATATTTTAGAGCATCACACCCTTAATGTTCACAAAAAAATGTGATGGTATGCTCATATGTTAGATTTTCTTAGTAATCCAATAACATATGCTATTTTTTTTTTGTATTGATCTAGAGAATAATCAAACATTTAAAACAGATATCCAACCAGAGGTATATAATTTACAAAAAAATATATTATTCGGATTAAGCATAGCATACGGATCAATGAGTGAATGACATAGAATTTGAATTATGATTTTAAATCAGTGATCAGATAACACAAATTTCTTTTTGACAATCAGAACAATTAAATAAACCGGTTGGAGTTTTTATAATCTAGTTTTCTAAAATTTTGAGATAATGAAATGTATTTAACGAAATGTAATAACAAAACAAAAATAATTTTCTTCCGCACACACATATGACATTACAAAATCATTTGATGACAACCGTGTGTGATTTTTTTACTTTTAAAAGATGCAGAGAATCAAATCACTTTTAACAGAAGCACATGACCTGTAATCTTTTACAAAATCTTCCTCAACAGAAGTAAAATAAAGCTTTTTATTTTTGCTTCTTTGAAGGCTTTGCTTAGTGGTGAAGTACTACATAATAGTAGCTCTTTCTTTGTTGTTGTGGTGTAATATATAATTATTCGCGTAATAAACTATTGTCAACCAAAAAAAGAAGAAACTCTACTAGATCACTAATATTGTTGAAACAATACAAGTATAACGTACTCTTTAAGACTTGGTTTCTCATTTTTAAGAAAAAAAAATAATATTTTTAGGTATTCGTTGCATAAACAAAACCTCTTCAAAGATGAACAACTCGAGCTATTTCTATATTTGGAGTTTGCTAAATTGATATTTATGGCTAAGCTTAATATATAATATGTCAGAAATAAGTTTTCATTTTGTTTAGAGAGAAACAAAATAAACAGAAAAAGCTTTCAACTAGTTAATAATGCGCCGAAAATGCTGACTTATTAGTCGTATATAAATTAATCAACTCAATAATCATAAGATAAGTGACCTCATTGATATGTCCAATACATGTTTAAACTTTTATAAAAGGTTCAATGAATATAAAATAAATCGTTGTGTGGGAATATTCCTCATCAATTACATCATTGAGATATTTATATATTAACACTTCACATTAAAGTGAGATAAAATTCTATTTGACATCTCTTATTTACCAATTTTAAATTAATAGAGAAATTTATTTTCTTAAAAAAGGAATGGTCCAATTTAAGGTCTGACCTATGGGCTGTGGTTGCATGCAGTGACTTTGTTTTTTAATTTATTCACAGTTACTTTTCTCCTCATCTTTCCACTATTCTCTTTTCTTTCTCTCAAAGTTGGAGGCCAACAATTTGTGACTCATTAAGCAGCCCATTTTTCGTACAATTTTTTAAGATTTGTCTAGTTACTCTAGTATAAAACAGGACAGATCTGTGTAAATAATTATATTGACTCTTCAGTTAAATTTGTGACTCTTCAGCTTAGGCAATAAACTATTTTTCTTGGGTAAATTCAATTTATTTATATATGGTAATTCGTATATGATTTTCTAACGTTTTAGCCTCCGTGAACAGTTCTAGGATTGGACATATTCATGTTGCCTAATTTGCAAAGTGGATATGCTAGTGGTACCTTCAGAAATCTTAATAAAGAACCATTAACATAGTTAAAAAAAGGGTATGCAATATTATGATGGCCCCTTTCAACCTAACTTTGCATTGTCTTATCTTATTATCATGGAAGCATACTTAATATATTTTCTAATTGTTAATACTTGATACGTAAATCGGGACGTCATTCATAAAAGCAAAACACTTAAACTTGAAAAATATAAATAACAAATATACAATTTCTGACAAAGAAGATTCCCCAATACATGGTGGAGAATCAAAATTGAACGAAAGTTTTGAAAATACTGTCTTTTTAATAATACCAGAAAATATTTAGGAAGCCTTTTTGTAAAGAAATTTATTTTTAAAAAGATTGTGATGTTTTGGGAAAAAAATTTTAAATGGTATCTTAGAATATTCTTCTTAAATAATTTATTTAGACTTTACATACCTTTCTAAATAAACTTATTAGAGAAATAATGTTAATAGAGATATCACCTAACCCTAATGCACTAATTGGCAATTAGTCTTCATTTTATCTCCGATTAGGGAGTGATTTTGATAGATTAACAATATTTATACAATTAAAAATTGTTTTGAAGTTCCAGAAGAGATGAGCTATGGACCCATGTGATTATTGTCCCCTGCCTGTGCTTAGAGGTTAAGTGATAATCACCTTTAATTTATATATATATATATATATATATATATATCCATTATTAATGTTTCTTTGGCCAAATAATTAACTATAGTTTAATTTTAATTGGAACTTTGACGTATATTAAGAGCCGCTCATTGAGAACAAGGATTGTGCAATGCACGTGGTCTCGTACGGTGCAGATCTATAAAAGAGATTCTCGTCAAAGACGGTGTCGTGCATTGTAGTAGTTGGTGAATGATTAACAATTTAACAACGGTAACTAAAATTTGTATCAGGTGAAGTGAGATTATTACAGTTGTCAGCAGCCTTTTTGACACACTTGTAAGTTACTAGGATTCGTGTCAGTGCAAACACAAAAATAAGTTAAATAACTATATTTAATCAAGGTGTAAATTCTTTTCCACCGAATTAGTCAACCAATCAAAATGTGATTTTTTAATTTAATGTGTAGTTAAAAAAAAAACTACAAAAACAAGAAGACTCCAATCAAATTGAAATATGAAACACTTTAAATGTATGTTTCATTTTTTGGGCAATTAAATTTATGTTTTGATTGTATTTTCGATTAACAAATATGTTAATATGGTGGACTACTATTCCATATGAATAAACAATTATGTGACATGAATTATAACCTAATAGTTTATGTTAACATCGTCGTTCTGTCAATATTTAGATGATTAAAATATTTAAATCTTCGGCATGGAAAAAAGTCTAAAACTTATGCCCTCAGATTAATAAAAATAAATGATGAACAAACTGTTCGATCAATCTTGTGATGCCAAGTAAACAGATAATGAAAAGTATTATATTCCACCTCGAATTTGAATTGAATCTACTTTCTATTGGATGATAAGATGGTGTTATTGGGGATTCAATATTACAAGATTTGGTCTTTCATCTATTTATTCGGAACTGGAAGCAAAACTATGGGATATGTAAAGCACTCTCTTACCATGGATATACAAGATGGGAGTTTAAGACAAATTGCTCTAACATGGTTCAGATGTCGCACACTATTCCAGATTGACATGCATTTTCCAACCTCATATATGTTTTTCTTAAGTTGTGAAATATGTTTTCTTATTTTACATTTTCTTGAATTCTTCATTGGTTTAAATTTACGACTAACTTTTTTGGATAGTTCAGTCACAATATATATATATATATATATATATATATATATATTTTTTAATTTCTTACTTGGTAAAATTTTCCCATCTTAATTAGGCAACTGATCAAGGATTTTTATTTTGTAATTTAAAAATCTGTTTAACAAAATTTTTTTAGTATTTATATATTTTTTTAAAAAAAATATTATTTTTGAAACATTTAGTGATTGAGAAAAACACTGTACATCTTGATATATTGTAAATAAACAAAAAGTATTATAGAACCATAAAGATTGAACCTATATGCATAAAAATTGTATTCAGATCATATATCACACACACACACATAATAAATATCTAAATGGACAAATACGGCCATGAATGTTTGTAGTTTTTAAAATGGTTTTTGAATTTTGGTTTTTTGGTTTTTAATTTTTGATTTTTGGTGTAAATTTTAGTTTCAAAAAAATTTTGAATGGTAATTTGATTAGATTTTAGTTTTTTGATTTTTTTGTATATACAGACAAAGAAATATATATAAAATAAAAAAATAACTAACGATTGCAAAGAAACCAATAAAATCGAGTTTAAGTTCTTGTTCAGTAATTGGTGAAAACTTTGAAAATCTAGATTTCTTAATTTACAGGATTACTTGTGCAAAAAATTCTTGAATGGGTAATAAATTGCTTTTTTCCAAAATCAAAAACCAAAAACCATTTGATGAACCAATTATATAGAAGAATATTTTTTTATAATTTGTTGGTCTTTTTTTCATATGATACATATTCAAGAGGGTGTGTTACAAATCTAATGAATGTCCATCACAAATAACTATTGAACCATTGCTTTGACAAAAAAAAAAAAACTATTGAACCATTGTGGCCTAACATTTCGTGCCAAACCTAAAATATTTCTATGAACCATATATAATTCAACCATTATCATAATTATGTAGACAATAATATCAGTGAAAAAGAAAGCAATTCTAACAACATACTCTTCTTTCCGCATATAATGGAGATATGTAATGAAACAAATATTCAATATTATCTTTGTTCATTGCCTCAATATGATATAGCACAATAATAGATTTTGGGGGATATAATGTATTAAATAATTTAAAACTTGTGCTATTTGGTAGCAAAAAGTGTATTATTTTGGAATCCTCAATTATCTTTGCACTGTTACATGTGGTATTGACAATTTTTTCAATTACTCTTCTCATAAAAAAAAAGTTCTCTTTGAGTATTATATGAGTGGTAGCCATATTAACTAAATAGATATCTCTATTTTGAATTTTTGACTGTAACATTTTCTTTTATATGAAAATCACTTTATTTGCTACTTTGAAATACAAACATTTCAAAAGCTCAAACAATTAAGTTACGTACCAATAACGTGTTATAAATTATTTAAAAATCAAATTTAAAATCACTAAATAAATAAAAAATGATGTTGATGAGGATAATGCTTTATTTCTTACATTTCGTTGTGTCTTTACAAAAAAAAAATCTCTTTTTCTTTAGAGAAATAAAAATTAAGTAAATCAATGCAAGTATTATAATTGAGGTTTTATATTTACCCAAATTAAAGAGTTATTATTTGTAGGATATGAACTAATGATAGATGTTACATGCATGCGATGGACTCATGGACATCCATTAGATTTGTATCAATTTCTAAGATTCATGATAATTTTAGTTTTAAATCATTCATTGATTGAGACCATCTCTTATTTTTTTGTTAAGTAAAGAGGAATGTGAATAATTCATTCAAAAATTATATTAAATACGTACAATTGCAATGAAACTTATACAAACGAATATATTTTTTTATTATCTGAATTTTATTAAGAAACTGAGAGGAATACAAAATCACATTACAAGAACCGGCGGACTAACATGACGTCTCCGGAAACATAAGCTTAAAAGAAGACAGCAAAAACCTAAATAACGAGGAAACTGATTAAAACCAAACGGTAAAACAAAATCTAAAGAAAAACAACCACAATGGGAAAAGCAATCTAAGTACTATAATTGAGCAAAGACACCATAGACTCCCACCAAATTTCCCCATAGAACATGAGAACGTCTAAAGCACCAATAAAACCAAAAAAACCTTACAGCGTAGACAAACCAGCAGCAAATCAACAGGAAGGAAAGCAGGACCTCACAGAGACTAGAGACACAAATACAACTACCATCACATCTCACCAACCATACAAAAGAGCAAGATACTTTAGGGGACAAATTAAGACACCTTGACGATCGACAGGAGATAAGCCAAAGAAGAACAATGGTTTTTATACAAACGAATAATATACAAACATTCTTATAGTTTAAATCATTTATGAATTCAAAAATGTGATATTAATTAAAATATTAAGTGACACGACATATATCAATCGTAGTGAATTTTATTTTACAAAAATATATTATGTAAAAATATTTTAAAATTTTTTAAAAACTTGTCTGAAAACTCTTATGTGATAACGTTTAACAAAGTTTTATTCCTTCTATTTCACAAAGAATATAGTTTAAGGTTTATATACATATATTAAAAAAATAATTAAATTTTCTATTTTACCTTCTATTAATATTATGTATAATTTTTTTATCGGTCAATACATTTAAATAGTATAAAAAAACTAGAAAAATTACAAATCATATGCATTGAAAACATAAAACAACATTTTTTGTGAAACAAAAATAAAAAATTAAAACGACATTTTTGTAATTCATAGAAATATAATTTAAAATAATTTCCTTCCTATTTATTATCACTTTAAATTCACTACTATAATGAATCAAAACATTCAAAGCCATTGACTGACTAATGGTAGCATATACTACATTAAAGATTTTATGTATTTTACTAATAAAGATGCAATTTTCAAGACTTTGACTGTTTATGTCCTTTTTATCTTGATATCTAGTCAACTTTTACCCACCTATTTGTCCATCCTACTACACATACCATTAATCACACCATTACAACATATAAATCCACACTTACCATTAAAAACACAGTATTACCAAAAGCAAAGTATCATTACCAAAAAAAAAAAAAAAGCAAACTACACCCACCTACTGACCTACATATTTTAATTTAATATTTTTCTTATAAAACAATGGGCGCGTAACAATTCCAGCTTTCCACCATCCATTATTTCCATAAAAAAATAGCAAGTGGTATGCTTGAGATTTGGTTTCTATATAATCCACAACATACCCTTCTTCCAAAACCTCTTTCCCCTTCACACATCTTCTCTTCCTTATCACATCTTCCCCTGTTTCTCTTTTTATATTTATCTCCTCTGTTTTCATCTTTTCTACAACAACATTCATAACCAAACACACCCTGCTCCTCTCTTCTTTTCTTTCTCTGTTCTGTCATCATAAATAAACAAATTCAGACCGTCCCTCGCCGAGGAAACACCATAAAAACCAAGTCTTTGATGATCGGAAACTGATGACTCCGGTTCTCTGCGAAATCTTGCTCTCTGGGCTCACGGTTAAATCTGCTCTCCGCCGTAGAACCCACCTCGTTCAATCTTTCTCCGTCGTCTTCCTCTACTGGTTTTACAACGTTTCATGAATTGTTACAAACTCCAAAATCTAAATAATCCTTAATAATTAATTACATCATCTATTCATTAATTTACAGACAGCAGATCAGATATTAAAAAAAAAAACATAAAAATCTGTCCTTTTTGTGTTCTTTGTAATTTTCTTGTTCGATCAATGGCGTCATCAAGCAGCACATACCGGAGCTCGAGCTCTTCCGACGGCGGTAATAACCCATCAGACTCCGTCGTCACCGTCGACGAGCGTAAACGTAAAAGAATGTTATCGAACCGAGAATCTGCACGTAGATCAAGGATGCGTAAACAAAAACACGTTGATGATCTAACGGCTCAGATCAATCAGCTATCAAACGACAACCGTCAGATCTTGAACAGTCTCACCGTTACATCTCAGCTTTACATGAAGATCCAAGCCGAGAACTCTGTTCTCACCGCTCAGATGTCTGAGCTTAGCACCAGACTCCAATCTCTCAACGACATCATTGATTTTGTTCAATCCAACGGTGCAGGATTTGGTGTTGACCAAATCGACGGCTGTGGCTTCGATGATCGTACGGTTGGGATTGACGGATATTACGATGATATGATGATTGGTGTTAATCATTGGGGTAGTTCGGTTTACACTAACCAACCCATTATGGCTAATGATATCAATATGTATTGATTACTAAGATCAATTAATTATATAATTAGTATTATTATTGCCCCTCCTTTTTTGTTTTTTTTTTAAGTTTAGCTTTTTTTTTTTTTTTGTGTTTTTGGGTTGGTGTGATGATGTAATTATAGTACATGCATCTTTGATTGGTTGGAACTTGGAAGGATAAATATGAACTTTATATATATTGGGGCATGTATATGAGTTGTACTTTGTCATGTATTGGTTTGTGTTTTGTTATAATTATATGATTGATTATGTTTCTGTTATCATAGTTTTGTCTTTACCTTAATTATTCCAATTGTTTAGATATTGTTTGTTTGTGGTATTATTATATAGATCCAAAAATGGTTTATGATTATAAAACATAGAATTTGTATCTCGAGAAAAGCAAATATTTTGATTGGTAATTTTAAGACAGACGGTGAGTTTTTTTGGATTGATGGTTTAGGTGCATTTTGAAATGCAATTATAAATATTAAGTTATTTGATTAATGAATTTGGGGTTTTATGCATACAATTATTAAAAAAAAAAAATTCAAGTTTAACCTTAACAATAACAAGCAACAAAATACACATCAAATTCTCAAATTATAATTAACCCACAATGTAATCCACCGCCACCACCATTATATATGTTAAATTATGACTATATATATATATATATATGTATATATTAAATTGAAGCCTTCGTAACAATAAAATTCATATTAACTTTTTTAGAATTTAGAAACTCTAATCTATAATCTAGGTGACCGTAATTTTTTTAGATACATATAAATTATGTTTAAATTCGATCTCGTGGATCTGACATGTATTTTTGCAATTAAATGTTAATTACAAATAAATGTCATTTTGAGGGTTTTGTAGCAGGAAACATAGATGGGCAAATCATAGGTTTATCATAATTATTTAGAAATCTATTAAAACCTTCTCCAAACAAACATTTTTGCTGAAAAGTATCATTCATATAAAAGGACAGAAATTCATAACATTCAATGATTTTTTATTTTATTTTTTGTAATGTGATGTCAATAATAAAGTTTATTGTACGAACGCAAAACATTTATAAAACATGATGGTGTATCTTGGAGATTTCCTTGTATTTATTCCATATGTGGCCAGAAAAACATTTAACGTCATTTTAGTTTAATTGCTTTTTTTGCATTTTCATTTCTAAACATCTCGACGAATTTGTTGTACAGTTGTATTATTATGAGTGAACAATGGATTTTAGCTTTAATCTTTTTCCTTTTTTTAATTCAAGTATATATATATATATATATAGTTGGTCTTTTGTCTTTACGATTTCATTCTTAACTTTATGTATGTCACAGGCATAAATAAAATAAGAAAGCGAAATATAAACATCAACAAAAATAAAATAATCACTATTGGCTGTCATATTCTTCTTGTATATGTGAAGATACACACTTGTTGAAAATAATTGGCTGTTTCTTCCGATTTGTTTAATTTAGAAAAGTTATCTCATCACTAACGATCGGCTATTGTTGTTCGTATATGTCATGAGATAATTATTAGGTATTTGTGCTTTTTGTGTGTGTCAAATTAAGATCCACAAATGTGTATTAGAAATGGTGCGTACACATGTGATACATGAGCATCCCGTATGTTTCATCCCATTCATTACCCATAAATAAAATTAAAACACTATACATAGGTTGACAAAGAAAAAAAACAACACTATAGTTCGTATGGATTTTATGCCATCTTAAAATATAGTTCAAATTTGGAAAATTCGGTGTATTTCATATGAAAACAGGATAACGTTTATGGAGCAAATCGAAAATTGTGGTGACAAAAGCAAACAAATAAACGATTAGGAATTATATGATACAAACTGTGCTGTATCTTCGAAAATATTCCAGACTCAAATCAAAAATAAAATCATGCGACTGATCGGAAAAGTTCATGACTTAATGTCTTAATCTACTGTTTAGTCGAGATTAAAATATGACCACATGTAAAATTAAAGAGCCTATGAGCTTTGCCTTTATTAGCGAGCTCGCTAGGAGTTTTAGTTTCTGAGAGAGAGTTATTGATCTATTCTAAGTAAAGGATGTAGTAATTAAGTTTGAGGCTGCGGTAGTCCATGACTCAATCTACGTACTATAAGTAAAGGATGAACACATGTAAAATCTGAAAGCATATGATCTTCATTAGAGAACGCACTGAGTTTTAGAGTCTGATTGGTTGATACCTTTAACATAAAAATAAAATAAAATTTTATTTTTCTGCTTGGATGCGCTAATTTTCACCAATCAAAAGAAAAGATGAAGTATAATTTCTGCTATTTTACGCTAAAATGAGAAAAAAACAGAGTAAAACAAACTTTCTTCTTGAAAAAGTAGAGTATACTTATTTACTCTAACATTCAATTATCTTCTCTCTAATTTAATTATTTTCTAAATGTAACTTCCATCAGTTCTCATCCCATAAATTATCATTTCCACATCATCAAATATATATATTTATGTTTTTGCATGGGTTGAAAACTCACTTTTTTTGGGTCAAAAAACTCAATTCAGACATCAATGTAAGAGTTTGATTATATGTTTTTAGAGACTATGTGGTATATATATCTTACAATTGTTTTCAATTCTATTTTATTTCTAAAGCATTACTAGTATATACTATTTTTTTTTAAAGTTAATTTAAAATTTAAAATTGTATATGTATAATAAAATTTAATGGCTATAAAAAATTGACTTATCGATGTAGATTAAAAGATATTTATTCAGACCATCACACAATAAAGAAATCAAATTGAAAGAATCCATCTCCATTCTTTACTATGGATATTTTCTTACATATTCGTACATATTTATTTTTTTAAAGAAATATGCAAAATTATAACGAAATACCTTTTTTGTAAAAAAAAAAGAAAAAAATGATCTCATTCATCCTCAGAATGGTTGATTACTATTATAACCTTAGTGAATCTACTTAATTAAAAAAAAAAGTGTCACTTAGCTCTAAAAAACCTAAAAAGAATTTATGTTTTGTTTTTGGTTTGTTATTATTATTACTAGTTGTGACAAAAACTGCAATTTTGTATAATACACTTGGTGATTATGTAGTTTAGGCACAAATACAATGTATTTATGTATAATAATAATAATCATATCATCTCACACTCATACTTTCGAGGATCAAGAGCAATTATCGACAAAAATGAACTAAACACTTTGCACCAATAATAAACTTTAAACAACTGTGAATAATATTCATGATGTGGTCGAACGTATAAAAATATCAAGAAGACACGATCATTAATTGTAATTATTGGAGGTAAATCATGGTCACTAATTGATTGATAAATTCTCTTTCGCAAAAGAGCAAATTTCTTTATGCGATAAGCACATATAGAAGTTTAAATTGATTTATCTCTTGATATAACCTAAATAGCGTAGAAGTGTACCTGGTTAATTATATCATCAATATATCAAAGGGATAATTGATTAAAAATATCGAGCTACGTGAAAGTTAGGAACCAATGAATGCATACATATATTTTCCCATATTGCAGCAACATAAGTTGTTTTAACACCAAAGCGAGCACTGTAGAGAGTATCAAATTATAGTGTCATCATGTACCTTTGTGGTTTTGTTCCTTTGAGATATGAATTTATGTATATAAATTATTTAAGTCATGTCCACCACGCTTTCATCTTTTCGAGGACCGAGAACAATCACTGGCAAAAATGAACTAACAAATTCATATCAAATGTATTATTACGTAGAGTTGTAGGTCTTTGTTTTTCAAAAGTTTTGAGTAGTTGAATGACTATATTCGGAGCAAATGTCTGCCAAAAAATATCCAATTCACCATATATATATATGGGAGTAACAAAATTAGGGATGTTCAACGCATAGCTTTACATCAAAGTGAACAAGGCAACAATTAACAAATTTTTTCAGATATATCCCACACTCATATATATTCAATATTGATAAAAAATGGAAGTGCGCATATCTCGTACAATTAAGTTGTATTAAATTTTATTGTATCAACTAGTTGTGACAAATATGCATATTTGTATGATAAAATTGATCACTGTGTAGTCTTAGCTCCTAATATCTTGCATTTTATATATATTGACTAGAAGATACGCGTCATTGAAGCAATTGAGGGTAGCAATAGAAAAACGCATGTATGTCATGGTTTATGAAAATTAATAGATTTCATCGGAGTATTCTATGAACGTTGAGAATGATTATGCCTGTATTAAAGACGCTCTAGAACAAAACCCTCAAAACATATACATAACATGGAAAGAAGTGAAAATTTACGAGTCAAACAACTTAAAAACTTGTAGAGGATGTTGTTCAGTCAATCGTTTGGGGCAAATGTGCTCATTATCAACCATGTATTCACTGATATTCGTTAGTAAATACTAAAAGAAATATAACCATTGAGATGTATGCATTCTAACTTACGTCCTCAAAACCTTGTTAAGCTACAAGTGTGGAAAAACAAACTTGAAAACCAAAACGATCATATCATCCATAACGGTTGAATAATATCAGTTATCGACTACTGTGATTTACGCACAAATTAAAGTGTAGTGATATATTTTTGAATTTTTAAAGCTTTTGGTAAAGAATATCTTTGATAAAAAAATGCCGGACAAATTGTAAAAAAAATATACAGGAGAAAACGCCATCAAAGATATTTTCTTCAATGTGAGTTAAAAATGTTATAAAAAATTTATTAAAAATAAGCACACTTTGATATTTTTATGTTATTTTTTTGAAGCCATTGAGAAAACGTCATCAAAAATATAACATGTATATTGTTGAAACCAAAGTGTGCTTATTTTTGTTATTTAAGTTCTATTAAAAAATTAATATTTTAAAGAAAAAACACATTGGGTTTTTGTTTTGTCAATAATAGAAAATAAATATTGTTAATTATAATAGCCAAAATTTGCTAATTTTGTTACTTTAAAAATTATTAATAATCTTATATGTGAAATGTACATTTGACTAAAATGTATTATATACATTTTTTGAAAGACTTTTTTTGCTTTACATTTGAATATTTGATATACATATTTATCAATATTATATATCATCATTCGCTACCATTTTTTTATGTATCAAATGTATCATATATCATATATATTTGATAAATATATCAAAATATTATCGGTCATCATCCGCTACCTTTTTTCCCGCACATGGTGCGGATAACTCTCTAGTATATTTATCAAATAGATTTCTTTAACTCTTTCTAATTTGACGGAAAATTTTGTAATATATTTTTGTAATATACACATCATTACATTTAGTTTTTGTGATCCAACATATAATTATATAAATATCAATATAGTATTTATTTTATTCAAATTTTGTGGTCTAAGTTTTTTTTCTAAACCAAAAATAATCGTAATTAAAACAATTTTTCTTTTTGTTTGGTCACGAATTAAAACAATTTGATAATCCTTTTAGGGTATAAATTCTATACAAATGAAATCATTAGAATGAAATCTAACATTATAACTAAACTGAGTGGAATATAAAAACGATTAAAAAATATAGAAGTTATCTTTGAGATTATTTTACAACCGTCTGCACGCGGACTATTGCCAAACTATACTCGTACAGATTAATAATTTATATGATACGGGTTCTTATACAGTATTGTTAGACTTTCGGGTCAAGTCATGCCAAATGTAACGTATTTGGTATGTAAGCTTTGATGGCTGCTCCACGTTTCGTTTGTTTTAGATTGTTTATTGTGCTTGTACCAACACGGATTTTAAGCCTACCATAAATATAGTTCAAACTCGGAAAGTGATGCATTTTCAAAGATACTTCACCAAAAATAAAAAGTTTTATAATGTGGTGTATTTTTGATGTTTTTAGTCGGAAAGTGATGTATTTATAAGGAATTGAGTTCTTAGTCGGGCTGATGATACTCCATAAATTAATTTGTTTTTGTAAATATATTAAGGTTTACATTTTCATAATGAAATACTTGTAGTTGTACTTGGCTAATTGCCTAGTAGAAAAGTCGATGTTAATGCAACTGAATTAAAAGTCCTTTAAAAAATAAACACCGAATATTTTATTGGAGGAAATAGTTTATCCTCAAGAGGAAACCAATATGAAATCGAAGAATTTCTATATTAAGAAAAAAAAAAGATCAAACCTCATGTTCTTGTCACTTTAGCTAGGCAATATGCACATACGTTGTTACTTAATCAAAAATCCCATTATATTTTCTTAATTATTTATTGCTTTAGCCCAATTGTACTACGTACTAAGCCTAATCAGTTTTTAATCTCAAAGTTTGGCCCATTTAGTTATTCCTTGTTCGCTTCTTAAAGTTTAACACTGTCTCGGTCCACTTTTAATTTCATTTACAGAATTCAAATTGAAACTTTGTTAGATGTTTCTAAAAGCACCATCAAATCTCTGAAGCTTTTCCCTCTAGTCTCTAGATAAATAGAATAATACCATCATATTGTTGGCTGGAAATAAACATTGGGAAGAATGTTTTAACAATTGAGTAGAGGAATGCGCCAAAGCATTTTTAGCAATCAATTCACATGTTTGTGATTTTACGAGAATAAGAGAGCCATATAGACCATTGAGGATTCTCCTCTTTTTTTGAGAAGAGATCATTACTACTTTTACAGTTTTACCCAATTCAGAAAAAATCAATTCAACTTTCATCCTCTTTTGAGGGTAGAACATTTTCACTCTCTTCTATATTTTAGGAGAGATTGCGTCTACCACTTTTTTCTGGTACGTAGAGACTCGTACCACCAATTTTTTCTTTTATAGAAAATGTTTTAAAACGTTCTGCATTGAAGGCATCATGAGCTAGAAGTTGTGTTCACTTGCTTTATTGGCTCAAGAATTATCACTATCTTTTAAACTTTTGAAGATCTGATAGTGTTTGATTATAATTTATGATTGTAACCGTTCTTTCCATCTTTATCATGTTTTGTATGCCTTTTATGTCTTAGTTTCGAACTTGCTATATACCGAGTCTTAGGCAAAGAGCTCCTGGTTTCCTCTTGCTATAGCCACAAGTTAAGCTTAATATAAGTGTTTGTTTGACAAAAAAAAATTTGCTCATCAACAGAGTTCATGCCATTTCAACTGTAGATACGGAAACTCTCCAAAATTTACTCATAGAGACAGAGTCATGCCTGGATAGTTGTCGATAAAATATTTAGGTCACGTTCAAATTATTTATAAATTGAATCTTAGTCTAGTAATTATATATGATAATTTTACACTTCTTAAAGTTCTGGGTTCGTTTTAAAAAAAGATATTTTGGTCAACTTTATTAATATTTCATACCTAAAATAACGAACACAAATTCGAAATTTTCTTTTGACAAATGCTTAAAGCCTTAAACCTATTTAAATCGTCTGACGTTGTTGGTGCTTTATATCTTAAAACCATGTGATTCTAGACATGGCTTTGCATAGAAAACATAAGTCAGTTCAAGTACTTCTTATGATGACATGTTTTTTCGTTTTTTAGTCGTTCATTAGTTTCTAGAAAGATAAAGACGATGTCAAGAGTCAAAACTAAATATGCAAGTAGGACTCGCACACGCGTTGAAATGTTCGTAGTTTTATTCACCCTTTAAGATTGCTTTTTACCTGCATATCCATGTTTTATGATAGATGACAAAACCCCTTTTGCTTTTTTTATTGTTTATAAGTCAACAAACAAATGATATTATTTGTTTTGCCTCTTTGTCAAGAGAGCAGTTAGAAACTGTTCATACTCTTTGTCCCTTTTAGTTAATTTTTTATCACATAAAAGAAGACCTGTGAAACCTTCACAAACATATTTGCTAGACTACGTACTTTTAAACCACGACCAACTAAAAGTGTAAAGCTATATAAGGTTAAAATCTTAAGTGTCAAGAATTAAAACGCGTTTAAGATTTGCCGAGTATGCTTTGTGACCGAATCAACACCTTAATATTATATATGTAATTTAATTTCAAAATGGTGCTCGGGTTTTTAGTCTAATATTTGTTTATTTCCTTTTCACTCTAACTTATTCTCCTCTTTCTTTCTTTCTTTCTTTGTCACATCTACATTTCTTATCAATACATTGTATATATCTCCTTTGTTACTTAGCTTCAACTAATAAGAAAAATCATCTTAAAAATAAATGTGACTAACTTGATCAGCTATACGTTCTGTTTTGTCGGTAAGAGTTCTATATTTTAACACCATATATTCACTCTTTTTAAAGAAAGTTATATAACCTGAACGGGCACTCAAACTAATTATCAAAATTACAAAGACTCGAGTAATCTTACCGTTTAATTTTTCTATAATAATAACTTATGATTGAAAATGCATGAAAAGATTCAACATTTAAAACGGTAAGATTACTCGAGTCTTTGTAGTTTTTCAACCTAAACAATGATACTATGTCAACTATTAGATCACCATTAATTCGTTATAAAGTTCATCTTAACCTTTCAATAACCACACTTTTAAATTTTGGTTCTATTTTGGCTCTATCAAAATTAAATTTAGTTATCTTTTTAATAATATCCCTAACAACTAAAAACTAGTATAAACCAAAATGGCGGTGAAATAGTCAAACAACTCATGCAAGTTTGGGCATTTGGATACCAAACAAAAGATTTAGTCTCTTTGAATGCAAACCTTTTTTTTCAACATATTTTCATTTTTTAATTATTTATCTTAATTAATTAACTCCAATCAAGGTACCAACTCTATTGCCTTTGCTTTTTCCTCTCCATGACGCCAAAAACCACGAACTCTCTGGCCTATATATACTTTCGATTCTTCTTCTTTCTCCTCATATCTCTTACCATCACAAAGTCATATTATTTCTTCTTTCTTGATTTAGCTAGCGGAAATTGGCAATGGCAAGAATCGGAAGCTTTCTCATTATTCTTTACCTCACTTACTCTCTTACTCTCTGCATCTGCGACGACGACGAGAGTAACTATGGCGGCGACAAAGGGAACCTCTTCCCAGGTTTCTACAGAAGCTCGTGCCCTAGAGCCGAGGAGATCGTGAAGTCAGTTGTAGCCAAAGCTGTTGCAAGGGAGACTCGTATGGCTGCTTCTCTCATGAGGCTCCATTTCCACGATTGTTTCGTTCAGGTACTGAAAGTTTTTTTTAAGTAACTTTCTTAACAAGTTAACGACTGATGTTTGAGATTAATCATCACTAATTTTATCTGTTTGAATGAAAATGTGTAGGGTTGTGATGGATCGTTGCTTCTAGACACCAGTGGAAGTATAGTTACTGAGAAGAACTCAAACCCTAACAGCAGATCGGCTCGCGGGTTTGAAGTTGTTGACGAGATCAAAGCCGCATTGGAGAGTGAATGCCCTAACACCGTTTCTTGTGCTGACGCCTTAACTCTAGCTGCTAGAGACTCCTCTGTTCTTGTAAGTCGCTTTATTTATATGTCTCTTTCTCTATTGCTTCTTTATATTTTTCAAGATCTAATTTGGTTCGGTTTGTGTGTAGACTGGTGGACCAAGCTGGATGGTTCCTTTGGGAAGAAGAGATTCAACAAGTGCAAGCTTGAGTGGATCAAACAACAACATCCCTGCACCCAATAATAATTTCAACACAATCGTCTCGAAATTTAACAATCAAGGTCTTGATCTCACTGACGTTGTTGCTCTCTCCGGTAAGCTTACTTCACACAAAAGGAAGAAATTTACTTTACTTGCTTTTCAAGCTAACGTTAAACCTTAAAAAACGGTTTTATAATAACCTGAACCAAATTTATTTCAGGGAGCCACACGATTGGATTCTCAAGATGCACTAGTTTTAGACAAAGACTTTACAACCAATCCGGAAACGGAAGTCCCGACACAACCTTAGAACAATCCTACGCTGCTAACTTGCGCCAAAGGTGCCCTAGATCGGGTGGGGACCAGAATCTGTCGGAACTTGACATCAACAGTGCCGGTAGGTTTGATAACAGCTACTTCAAGAACTTGATCGAGAACATGGGACTGTTGAATTCCGACCAAGTCTTGTTCTCTAGCAATGAACAATCGAGAGAGCTCGTGAAGAAGTACGCAGAGGATCAAGAAGAGTTCTTCGAACAGTTCGCGGAATCGATGGTCAAGATGGGGAATATCTCTCCCTTGACAGGTTCCAGTGGTGAGATCAGGAAGAATTGCAGGAAAATTAATAACTCTTGATTTCATATCATCGAATGAGCGAAATAGAATTGATACATGTTTTAGAGGAAAAGTTTATGTTTGTGTTCTTTATTTTGTATGAGTTTGTATTTCCTTGTGTCAAGAATTTGAATTTTGTGAGTTTTTAAATAATTGAACCTCTAAAACTAAAAGGTTATTTCTATAATTACGTTTGTTAAAGGCCCAATTATGGAAACTCTATAGGACTATTTGACTAGCGCAAAATGGTTATGAAAGTAGAATAGAAAGATAACGATACACGAAAACAAGTACACCAGTAATTTGATTTAATTAGATAAAATGGGGAATCTTCAAAAAGAAATAATGTCTATAAATGTATGATATCTTAACTATATTCTTTTTAATTAATTTTATATATGAAAAGATAAGTACAAAGTGTTCACATTCATTTGTTCATAATGAATCTACTTATTTAAATTTTTTGCCATTTAGTTTTTTTTAAAATTATTTTTAAAAAATCAAATTAAAATTAAATTATTATAAAATAATATATATTTTTAATTCGAATTGGTTAAGAAAACATATTTACTATAAAAAATTAAATAAATAAATTCATAAAGGTTAAACTTCTCTTAAAAAAACAAAATAAAACGAATAACTAAAAAAAAAATCACAAGTAAAATTTAAATTACTATAAAAGAATGTTTTTTGAAATTTTGATTCTATTAAGACAAAATTATTACTATAAAAAAAAGTAAAAATAAAAAATAATATTTAATTTTTAATTACTAATAAAAATTAGAAAATAATCATGTTCAGATAATTTAAATGTATAGTTGTCGTTATCTTCAATTTATAATTGATTTAAAAATATAAGATAAAAAAATATAATATGTCTTATACCATATATGAGCGATCCTGAATAACATTTATAATATTGGAACTAAACATAATCTGTAAGAATTGGAGTCAATAAACAATTACAAAAATTTCTTAATCTTTTATCAACTACGGAATAGTCACCAATAAAATATACATGCAGACGTGATATATCACATTTAGTACAGTCAAAAACAAAAATATTATTATCTGCCATTATTTTTTATTTCTATACATGGTGCAGAATAGTTTCCTAGTTAGGTTTAAAAGATATTGGCAGAACATTTCCTTTTATCTCCTTTTTTTTTTTCTAGTAAGTTTTATTTAAGTAAGTTTTTGATGAATTAAAAAAAAGGAAAGAGATAGATTTGTATCTGTTTTGCGTATATAATTAGTTCAGCTTATCTACATATCTTTTATGCTTTTCAAATATTATTTTAGTACGATTAATAAGAAAAAGTTGTTAAGAAAAAATTGTAACTAAAAGAAATGTCGGGCGATTTGTTGTGAGTTTTCTTTTTTAATTTTTTTTTTTAAAAAATAAATGATAAAAAGTATATAAATTTGTCAACTCCAATTTCTTTTTTAATTTTTGTATTAAATTAGTCGAGTATTGTTAAACATTTTCACAAGATTTAGGAACTGATTCTCACTAAAATGGAATAATTCTTAGAATATTTTAAACTAATTTTCTTTGGAATAAAATCTTCAACAAGAATTTAATTGGAATATACCTAACATTCTTCTTTTTCTCTATATAAGAAACATGGATCACAACATAACAGCAGAAATCATTTACAAAGCAAGAAACTATTAGAATTCTCTAAACACAATATCCAAATGGGGTTGAATCGTTTAGCACTCGTTTGCTATGCGGTGGTGTTGCTAAGCATCTTTGCCGTGTGCGACGCTGGAGTCACCTCTAGCTTTGTTAGAGTATCTGAACCATCAGAAGAAATGCCGCTCGAAACATTCCCTCCTCCTGCTGGTTTGAACGCTCCGGAACAAGTGATTCTCAATATCTCTGAATTAACTTTTACATTTTCTATTTCTTTCGTCACTTGGACTTAATTATGGGCGTTCACTTTTGCTCCTTTCTCAGGTTCACATAACACAGGGAGATCACGGTGGTCGAGGTATGATTATCTCGTGGGTAACGCCTTTAAACGTGGATGGTTCTAATATCGTTAGATATTGGATCGCTGATAGTGATGGTACTGAAAAGAAGAGTGCTGTAGCGTCAACGTCGTCCTATAGATACTACGACTACACCTCTGGTTATCTTCACCACGCCACCATAAAAGGGCTTGAGGTATCGTAAATTTATTTGACTGTCTCCGAAGTTATATGATAGGGTTTGTAAGTTGATTAACCCTTTTTCTTCTTCTTCCTTGTTCAGTACGAAACTAAGTATTTCTACGAGCTTGGAACCGGTCGCTCCACTAGACAATTCAACTTCATGACTCCTCCAAAAGTTGGTCCAGATGTTCCCTACACATTCGGTGTTATAGGTAAGGAGTCCACAGATTCATTATTCCAACATGAGTTGTGTTTAAGGTTTTGAACTAATTTCACTAATCTTCACTGTTTTTTTTTTTTTGTTTGTATATAGGTGATCTTGGACAAACATATGCCTCTAACCAGACGTTGTACAATTACATGTCGAACACAAAAGGCCAAGCGGTTCTTTTCGCTGGAGACTTGTCTTACGCTGATGACCATCCAAACCACGACCAAAGAAAATGGGATTCATACGGCCGGTTTGTGGAGCCAAGCGCCGCGTATCAGCCTTGGATCTGGGCCGCAGGGAACCACGAGATAGATTACGCCCCGAGTATAGTAAGATCCGATCTATATATCTATATTTCCATAAAAGAACATACATACCTTTTTCAAGGTTAACATTGAATATGCTTTCAGGGCGAGAAACAACCCTTCAAGCCATACAAGAACCGTTACCATGTTCCCTACAGAGCCTCACAAAGTACTTCTCCGCTTTGGTACTCAATCAAACGAGCCTCCGCTTACATCATCGTACTCTCCTCTTACTCAGCTTATGGTATGATCTAAGACTCGCACTCTACTGAATTTTAATCTATATCACAATGTTAATATATTTCTTGTATGACACGTTACCCTAGACAAGTACACGCCTCAGAACTCCTGGCTCGAGAATGAGCTCAAGAAAGTAAACCGATCAGAGACTCCGTGGCTGATTGTTCTAGTTCATGCGCCGTGGTACAACAGCAACAATTATCATTATATGGAAGGTGAGAGCATGAGAGTTACGTTCGAGCCATGGTTTGTCCAAAACAAAGTCGATATCGTCTTCGCTGGTCATGTTCATGCCTACGAGCGATCAGAGCGCGTCTCCAACATTAGGTACAATATCACTGATGGTATGAGTACTCCGGTGAAAGATCAATCTGCTCCGGTCTACATCACAATTGGAGATGGAGGCAACATAGAAGGAATCGCTAACAGGTTTGTAAAATCATTATAAAGTAACTTTTATTAATTCTCTGTCATCTAGTTTGATTATCCTCTATTTTTCTTCATGCAGTTTCACAGATCCACAACCAAGTTACTCGGCGTTTAGGGAGGCTAGTTTCGGACATGCCCTTCTAGAGATAAAGAACAGGACTCACGCGCATTACACTTGGCATAGGAACAAAGAAGACGAGCATGTTATTGCCGATTCTATTTGGTTGAAGAACAGATACTACTTGCCGGAGGAGGAGACTGCTTAGGGTCGAGTTTATTTGGTTTATGTTCTTTTAGTAATCTCCATCTCTTTTTTTTATAATAAGGCTAGTCAAGTGTTTTAGTATTCTTAATTTGAACATTGGTAGGTTTAGCTTAGTTTTTTTTTTTTTTTTAAGTTTTATCTGGATTGTATTGGATTCATTAGAGCACAACAACGATATCTTAACGAATTTCTAAAAACTACTCTTTTAAAATTTTTGCACACAGATTAAAACCTTTCAATTTCCTATTTTACCTTATATTAATTAATTATACGATTTTTCCATTGATCAATACATTAAAATATTATACACTCTTTATGAAACGAGAACCTTAACATCCAAATCTCCGATACTTTTGATGATATGGCTTTTGTTGATTGTACTCAGTTTTTAGTTTTTTAAATTTTTTAAAATTTAAAAAATTTTGATTAAAAATATTAATATAATATTGATTAGATACTCATAGAGATATTCACCGTTAAAAATGATCTTAGTATCTACAATGAGAGTTTTTTAGTCGATAAATATTAATATATTATAAAATGTATGTGAGAGAAGATTATGAGTTTTTTGGTAAGAAACCATAGTTTCTTGTTTTTTGTTTAAGAAAATATGATTTCTTATTTAAAAAACTCATATGACAAGTGTCATATTGATTAGTCAATTAGTTTTAATAAATTTAAGTTAAATTAAAAATCTAAGTTTTATTAAAAATATTGTTATTTTATTGTTAAAATACCCATTGGGTAATCTAAACTAATAAAGATGCTCTGATCACAACAAAACAAAAATCTTCATTAAAGAGATTCAAAATAATCAAAATATATTCCAAAATGTTGTTAATAATCAAAACGTAAGACGCACTACTTGGTACGGCCGTCACCGTCTTTCGTCATAGAAAAAATGATTTATGTGTAGAGAATTGATAACAAAATTTGATATCCGAATAGTTTATAACTCTATCTCTTGACATTCGAAGATATTAAAAAATTGCAATAGATTATTGTCATATTTTCGTGGAAAAAAAAAAAACAACAGATTTCATATTTTTGTTCGGATTGGGTTGCAGATAAAATCAAATTAATAATATTTAGTCAGATCATAAATCCTCTATAAATTGAAAAGACGGTCTTTATTGTTTACGTTCAAGCCCTCGTTTTTTCTAGCATTTTAATTTTACTATTATTTAATATATAAAATACCAAACATATCTAAATACTACTAAACTTACCATAATTTAATATTTCGAATAATATATATAATAGATCACTTTTCTCTCTCTATCTCACCGAAAACTCGCACTCTACTGAATTAAATCTATATTGCAATGTTAATGTATTTCTTGTATGATATGTTACCCTAGACAAGTACACGCCTCAGAACTCAATGGCTCCAGGATGAGTTCGAGAAAGTAATCCGATCAGAGACTCCGTTGCTGATTGTTCTGGTTCATGCGCCGTGGTACAACAGCAACAACTATCACTATATGGAGGGTGAAAGCATGAGAGATATGTTCGAGCCATGGTTTGTCCAAAACAAAGTCGATATCGATATCATGTTCATGCCTACGAACGATCAGAGCGCGTCTCCAACATTAAGTACAATATCACTGATGAAGTGAGTACTCCGGTGAAAGATCAATCTGCTCCTGTTTACATCACTATTGGAGATGGAGACAACATATATGGAATAGCTTACAGGTTTCAAAAACATTATTAAGTGACTTGTATATTAAATTTTTATCTTAATTTTATTTGATTAAGATTATATTTTATTCATGCAGTTTCACAGATCCGCAACCAAGTTATTCGGCGTTTAGGGAGGCCAGTTTCGGACACGCCCTTCTGGAGATAAAGAACAGGACTCACGCGCATTACACTTGGCATACGAACAAAGACGACGAACCGATTCTATTTGGTTGAAGAAGATATATACTACTTGCTGGAGGATCACGAGACTGCTTAGGGTCGAATTTATTTGTTTTTTTTTTTTTTTGTTTAAGGAATCTATACCTTTCTTTTTAAGAATAAGTGAGTGATTGGTTGGGCTGTACCTTTGTTGTCTGTAATTGTGTTGGCTGTAACTGTACATTTTGTTGTGGACTTTGTGCTGTATGTAACTAATTTTAGTTGTAAATATTTTGAAATCAAAAACATGATTAATAAATATAATAATGTGTGAAATAAAAGTATTTCTTTTTTGTTTTATACCAAAAATAAAATGTTTTGTTTAAAATAACTTAAATAAATATATAATAATGTCATATAAAAATAAAAACAGCAAATATTTTTAAAAAGTCCTAGTAAAAAGATAAATACCTATGAGCTTTTGATGAAATAAATCTATTTTACCTACAAGTACTCCATTAAGTCATTGCGATCTCATCTCGAAATCCTTCTATATATTGCCTAGAATCAATCAGTTGGTCATCGTATTGTACTTCGACATCTTCGTTTAATGATGGTTGATGGTTACCATCTTGCTTCAAAATCAGGATATGCTATATTTGATTTTCTTACAAAATTATGCAGTGTCATAGTTGCTACCACAAGTTTTCTTGTTATTCGGACATCATACCTTGTTTGATCTTTTTCCATGTTGATTTGTCATGTAGTATCATCAATAGCCACTCCAGTAGACGTGCTCAATTAGTTGTAGCAATTATACCAAATTTTTTTATTATTAAGATGATTTCTAAAACTTTTCCATATCAAAGTATGTCTCGTATCTTTTTGTAGTTTTATTATCACGGACAATTTACCTTCTTTCGTTAATTATTTCTCAACCCAATTTTCATTTTCTTGTTCCAAGAAAAAAATATTAAAAAATGTTCTAGCAACATCATCTGATCATACAATCTATCACACAAAATATATATGTATCAACAATGATAACTACTTTCTTATTAATTAATAATAGCATAATAGTTTTTATATACCTCTCTCTCATGAGAAGATGTCCCAACACCTGCCCTGCAAAACACAAGTAAATAGAAAATATGAAGAGAAAAAAAAAAGTCAACAAATATTAAAAAATCGCATGGGAAATAAAAAGATGGAACTCTTACTGCTTTTGAGAACGAGGTATGTAAGCACAGTAGTATATTTATGTTTTTATTCTCGTTCTCAAACTGAGAAAGTCAACAAAAGTAAAATCACTTTGGGAACGAATTATGTAAAAGACGATCTACGTATCAAGCCAACGTTTTTCTCAGCATTTTAATTTTTCATTTATTCAATTTTATTATTCTATTAATCAAACAATACCAAACATATTTTTTTACTTTATTCCTTTACAAATAATCTAAAGGATATTACTGGGCTTTATCAAAGTCTTACAAAAAAACATACAAAATATTATTAGGCTAATTCAAAATCTTACTATAACCGGAAAAAGGTAATTTGAAAAATCATACACTCTCTCTTGTCTCTCTCAAACTCTCTTCTCTCTCAAACTCTCTATCTCACTGACGGAGGACGAACTGATCGAGAGCTCTCTCACTGACGAAGGAAGAACTGATGATCGAGAGTGGTAAAGATGTCTCTTTCTCTCGTACATTACCAATGCTCGTCTAATCAATCACTCTCTCATACATATACCATGGATCATGTAGTCAACATGTATGAAGAACAAACAGTCAATATACAATCACTACGGACATGAATATCAGGTAATTAGACATGTTATAGATCAAAACCCTAGAAAGTGTGAATTAGATAGATTATCAGAACAGTAATATACTTGAGAATTTAACCTAAAGAGATCATTTCATGCATAACATAAGTTTCATATAAGTTGATATGATATGTAATCTACTTGAGAACTAAACCTAAAAAGATCATTGACTCGAATGATGCTGGTTATTAAGAAAATGATTATAATAGACAGATTATCAGAACAATAATCTACTTGAGAACTAAACCAAAAGAGATCATTGCCTGCAGAGCATAAGTTTCATATAAGTTGATATGTTATGTAATCTACATGAGAACTAAAGCTAAAGAGATCATTGACAGGAATTATGCTGGTTATTAAGAAAATGATTATAATAACAATTACATACATTATGCATAAGAAAATAAAACTTATCTTTTTTTAGTTTTGGCTTTAGAGAAAGCATTATATGCATTATTTCAGGATTGGATTAATCATTTCCGGATGATATCCCTTTTCGTCTTTGCACGCCTTTTTCACCCCATTGATATCAATTCGGTTCCAGTAGAAACTGAATGCTTGTACCGAATTGATATGGCTTACACTGTAGATCGAAACCAATGGATAACAACAAGTAGACAAAGAACAATGCAAAACACAACACATAACATTTTCTTCAACATATGTGAGGCCAAATAGTTTAACAAATATTTACCAAAATGGCGAGCTTGTCCACAGTCTTGAAGAAGAGGGTGACATTGTTCTACGGAGAAGGACTTATAGGTCGCCCAAACACCCGCGTATCGCCTTTGCACACTATGACTTTGAGCCTCCAAAATGCAATCCCTCTCATCGGCTTCATCTTTAGGAAGCAATAAAGTTTGTAGTCTATTTTCTTCTTCCATTGCCCCATCTTATTCGCTTACAACCATATCAAGCATATCCTTATCATTTGAGATTTCCGACAAGATCTCAGTCCATCAATCTCCTTTTGGTTTGGCCCTCATATATAAGTACTACTAAACTTACCATAATTTAATATTTTGAATTAAACTAATAAATTAACAGATATTATTTACATTTCAACACCATACAAATTCTTTCCAAAAAATTATAAAATATTATGTTAATAACAAAATTATATGTCTAAACTTGAGAATGGCATAAATGGTACTTTATTTTTAAAATATAATCCATTAAATTATATGACATAAACTTGATACAATATTCTCCTATAAATTGTCATGTACTATGGACATACATTCATTTAGCCAAAATAAATTGTTTTTGTAAATAAAACAATTATTATTTTTAAAATTTTAACATAACTATATATATATATATATATATATATATATATATATCCGAACGGATGTATTAGTAGCTTGGAAGCCCAAAATTTATGCCAAAATTCAGATTTATATTTTCAACATATTAAAAACCCACATATTGGTGGAAGTCCAGTGGTCAAGAATTTAAGTCTTTGACAAAAAGTTTGGAGTTCTATTTCCGGAGAATACAATTATCTATGCAGTTTATTGCTGCAAATTTTGTCGGAGGTTTCAGAGCCACTGCATGCATACAGAGGCGTCCGTCGTGGTCTTGTGTGTTGCGAGGAAATTGTGTTTATCGGATATTTTATATGCAGAACCGCTCGACGTGGATCCGAGCATTTCAAGGAGAACTACATCGAATAGTAACTAATCGTTAATCGAAGAAATTGTTTATTGTAATCGCATATATTACAGGTATTATATCATCATAATATGATTAACTCAAATATTTCTAACGATGATGTAACATATGACAAAAAAAAAAAAAAGAGAACCATCTATAGTTTGTAATAAAGATCATAAATTATTTTTACTATTTGAAATGTCTAGCTATAATGACAATGATGATGTTCGTTTGGTTGCGACTAGCGACTACTACCAGACGTTGTTCGTTTGGCAGTCGATGGATCCAGCGAGCAGTAGCCAGCGACTAAAATTTTTGATCGCTAGATTTTTCAACGACTAGAATTAAAAACGCGGTGATTGGTTTTAAAAGAGAATAAAATTACTAAAATACCCTTAATATATTTGAGAAATCACAAACAAACCTAACCTTAAATCTCCAATTGTTCTTACACGATCCTTGTCTCCTTCGATTCCTCTTCTCTTCTTTCTTATAAAATATTGGTTGATGGATTAAGTTTTTAAAGAGTTGGATGTATAAGTGTCTCATTCTCATTGGGTTAAAACTTGCAATTGTCTCTTTGACTTTGGATGTTCCTTGTTTCAGTTTGTATTGCCATACATTTATTATTCCTTGACTTAAGATTGAAGCTTTGTATTGCCATTAGGGAGTTGAAGTACAATCAAACATAACATTTCTTCTAATACAACTCATTCAGCACTCAAGTCACTTGACAATAACCCACGACGAGAGATCATTCAATCTCCTGTCCGGACAAAGAATGTTCTTTATGCGTTCTTCGACAAACAGAAAACACCAAAGCTCAAAGCTGGCTACGTCTCGTGAAAACACCAACTCTTTGTACTGCTAAGGAAATTAGAGCCAACCGGTGATAGAGCCATGGAAGATTTGTGTGATACCATCACAAGTGAGATAAATAGAGGATTACGACTACTTTAGTAGATGTTGATTCAATTTTATGTGTTTGGTTTTTTTTTTTTGATAGGAATGTGAATATCATTATAAATGAAGAGTTGAGGTTTTACAAAAGTAGATTAACCTAAAGTGTAACCTTGCCCAAAAAAGATTAAAAAACAAGGATTACAAAGAAGCACTAGAGTTGAGTGACACTCAACCCCAAATGTTAGAGGATCCAAAGGATCATTAAGCCCTTGAATTTCTTCATGGACTTTCTTGCTGTGATTGAGTTTCTCAACTCCCTGTCAATGCACCTGAAGATTGCTAACGGGGAGAGCGAGTTGTTGTTGTGAAGCACATTGTTCCGTTGCTTCCACACTTGATAGATCGTGGCTTGGGCGACCAGTTTCCAGAGCAAGGGGGGAGCTGATTCAGACTTCAAATTCATCCATGCTAAAAGGGATGGCCAAGTGATGAAAATGCAAGGTGGCAGGTGCAAACGGTTCTGAACAAAGTGCCAAATCTGGGTTGTGAAGCCACAATGCAGTAGAAGATGCTCCCTTGTTTCCTCAAAGTCTGCACATAAAACACAAGATGGAGAGATGTGGAGGCCCCAAGAAATCAGCCGGTCTCGTGTTGGTAGACGATTTAGCTGAGAAACCCACATATGGAAGGCATTTTTTGGTGTGGCTCCTTTGAACCAAACCGAAGACGCCCAATCTTTTACTGCTTTCCTTGGTCGTAGAGAATCCCATGTTTTTGCTGTGGGAAAATCTTGGTTCTTCATCCCGTTTATTACCCAGCTATAAGTATCAACCTTAAGAGGATCAAGTCTAATGGAAGATAAGTGGGCCAGCATCGTGAGCGCTTGAGTAGAGGCTGGTAGAGTAGAGTTCGAGCTGAGTTGAGTGAAAGCTGATGACACAGTTGCCTTTTGTTTGATTCTCAGAGTAGTTGGGCCATTGTTGCCAAAACGTTTGATTAAGGGACCAAAAGGAGCCCAACTATCAAACCAGAAACTTGCTGCCTCACCGTTACCAAGTGTGCACTTGATAAAAGGTTCTGCAATGGGCCTCAATCTCAAGATACTTCTCCAATTCCAGGGTAAACGAGTGGATTCATTGATTGACCAGAAGCTGCTTTGTTTGATGTAGTGATGGTGCTGCCAAGCGACCCATAAAGACCCACACCCACAAAATAGACGCCACACCAATTTCAAACATAAGGTAGAGTTCCAGATGCCTATCCTCTGTAGTCCTAGACCACCCTCTGTCTTTGGGTAACAAATATCTGCCCAGGCAACCTTAGTCCCATGTAGCTTGTCAATGTTTCCAGTCCATAGGAACCGGGCACACAACGATTCTATCTTCTTGATGCAAGCTTTTGGAAGGATAAATGTGGAAGCCCAGAAATTTATGAGCCCATATATCACTGATTTGATGAGCTGTAACCTCCCAGCATAGGACAGAGAAGAGACTGCCCATGACTTAAATCTCTTGACTACTTTTTCCACCAAAGGAGAGAATTCAGAAATTCTCAGTTTTCTACTCATTAGGGGCAGACCCAAATACCTTATGGGCAGGGAACCGGTGGCAAATCCCAAGCTAGATATTGTTAGGGATTCATCAGGTTCCAATCCTGCAGTGAAGAGTTGGGTCTTGTCACAGTTCATTAACAAACCTGACCAGCTTCCAAAAAGCTCCATTGTGTCTGATATACCCTGCAGAGAAGAGTGAGAGCCATCGAAAAATACCATTACATCATCAGCAAACATCAAATGAGAAATGTCTAGTTTCTTTGTCTTTGGATGATGCTTTATGAAACCTGCTGAGAAGGAGCGACCTTTCTCGCTCCTACTGAGAAGGAGCGACCTTTCTCTCTCCTCAAATGAGAAATGTCTAGTTCCTTTGTCTTTGGTTTTGTTTTATGACTTGGTTTAAAACAATTTTATGTTTGTTGTTGCACTTTTGTCGACAAATTTATGACTTTATTTGTCACATTTGGCTTAAAACTTTATTTATTACAAAAATTTAAATATTTATTTTTATATATATGTAATGGTAAATGATAAAAGAAAATATTGTTAACTAATAAACAAATCACATTTTTTCATTTAAAAAAATATAACTTCAGAATTTAAAAATCGGTCACAGCGATAGCAAAACGAACAACATAGCTATCGGTCGCAGCAACAAATCGCACGATTGCTAAACGAGCAACACAGCAACCAGTCACGCGGTTGTTAACGAACAACAATAAGCGATTTAAAAATTGCAGTCGCAATCACCCCAAACGAACATGACCAATGTATCAGAAAAAAAAAAAAAAAACAGATATTATTGGTAAAAATAACACTACCAATTATTTTTACCATTTGAAATGTCTATAATGGTCAAAAAGCTAGCGAGACATATTACGTAGACCAACTTACCGAGTTTCTTCTTCCACCATTGACAGTAAAAAACATGTTTATGGAATCTTGTATGTGTAAGTTTTAAATTTTTAATCAAGACAAGCTACAAGACTACTTGATCTCAATCTTGTTGGTAAATTACTAATTAGGGATAGGTCTTCGTTTTAAAAAATAATCCAAGTTTTAATTGAATCGATCCACCCACTTTCCATCTTCCCTTTACTTAACACAACACCGACCTAACGTTACGACCATCGCCCACTCTTTGGCCTACATAAATCAACACATTTTGTTTACATATATCAATATAGATTTGTCTTTCATAAACTTTGTCTTTCTCAAAATAGAGAAATAATGTAACAAGAACACATGCAAATATTAATTACCATCCATATATTTTATTGAATATCCAATCGTAGCATCTCGTGAAATAATCGGTATTGAAAACAAACATAATGTAGTAGTAAATAAATGTAAAACGGTCGTTAAATATGTTGATTAATGTTGACCTTTTGTTGACTTTTTATCACAACCGGGAAACCAACAACCACCGCCGTTTCCGGGACCCCATACTCCTCCGTTGCTATCTCCTCCCCATCCCCATCCTCCTCCGCCTCCTCCTTCATATCCACCGCCCCATCCACGGCCATATCCATATCCATCTCCTACGCCTCCACCACCTCCTCCTCCACCTCCTCCACCACTGCCTCCTCCACCAGGTCCACCACCACCACCACCGCCACCTCCACCTCCACCACCCCCAGAGCCAGGGGTTGGTTCACCTCCTATACCTATACCAATACCAATACCAACACCATCACCGTTGTTCCTATCATCTCTTTTCTTCTTTTTATGGTCATTGCAATCTTCTTTTCCACCATTGTCACCTTGTCCTTTCCCATCTCCTTTGCCATTTCCTCTTCCTCGGCCTCTTCTTCCTCCTCCTCCTGCTCCATTACAACCTCTACAACTTCCTTCTCCACCACTACAATCTCCACAGTCTCTTTCTCTTCCTCTGCAGTTTCCGCAACCTCCTCCTTCTACGTTACCTTCTTGCACTCTTCGCGCTTTATTATGTTCGCTTTCAAACGTTTTGTTGGAACCCAAAACGGAAGATTGATGATCAGTACTATTAAAGAATCTCTTCGCCGGTCCATATCGCAACCCATGAACAGAGCTTGAGCTCAACAGCAACAACACAGCACCAGAAACAAACAAGAACACCACAAAGTTTGACATTCTCACCAATATCTCCATCGAGTTTTTCCTCTATAAAGTCCTATCCATTCCACTCCTTTTTATAGTCTTTTAAACCCAAATCATGACCATAAGCATTAAATTTGAGCAACCACATGAACATGCATTACCCATATGAAACCTACCATGCATCTTTTATATATTTTCTATTTGTTGGAACTAAGGACTACAAAAAGGAGATGAGGCTGTAGAAAACCACAGAAATATTGCGTCACGCCCAAAGTCCTTGTTCTCGACTTCTCATATTATAATTTTTTTATATAATCTTAATCTTCTTAACCAACACCATAGCATACGTATTTTGTACTTTTATTAATTTTGCATATACGTGCTTAGTAATTTGTATGGCTTCTTGCTTCTCATTTTCTCCAAATCGAATTAGCCATCTAGAAAGCAAACGATAGTATCAAACTTAGGATTCTCGTATTTGAGATATGTGTGAAACTTTAAACCAATACTGAATTGTCTTCACAAAGTATCAAAATGAATCAGAGATGGCAAAAGCCCTTCCACATAGTAGAATCAAAACAGGTAACAGAGACTTTGATAATTGGATATAGAAGAAGAAGACAACAATAACATAAACAGACCTCTCTTCAAGCTTTTCTCCATCCTCCTGCATTTTCAATTCAATATCCACAGTTAGTTCCACACCGCATTATCTTATAGAAATTTAAGTAGTTGACAAGAGATTCATGAAACTTACATATCTTGTTGAAGGCTACAATGTCACAGCTCTGGACATATTCATTGATGGGTTCAACAGTGAGTTGCTCTTCGATCATGGTGTCAACAGACACAAGGTCATCAACAATGGTGCACATGATCTGCAACTTCTTGATACCATAACCAACTGGGACAAGCTTTGATGCTCCCCAAAACAATCCTTCCATCTGAATGGATCTTACAGCTTCCTCTAGCTTCTTCATGTCGGTCTCATCATCCCAAGGCTTAATATCAATCAAAACCGATGACTTTCCGGCTGATGAAGTTAAGAGAAAACAGATGAGAAATCCATGACATCTTCATATTGCTAAAACTATGGAGAGAAAGGCAAAAACCAAAACTTACATTCCTTCTTCTTTGTAGATGCCTTCACAGAAGCTGCTCTCTCTTCAGCAGCTTTCTTTTCCTCTTCAGTCTCCTCCCCGAAAAGGTCAACATCGTCATCATCTTCTTCATCAGCCGCATCATCCTAGAATTATACATACACATATGAATCTCCCCGATGTACAGCTTCAAGAGAACATTATGAGAAATAATAGAAACAATCGAGAGTACCTTAGAATCAGCTGCAGGGGGAGTAGCAACAGCCTCTTCTGTGATAGGTGACGATCCCTCAACAATGACACCGCTTCCTTCAGCAGAGACACCACTGTAGATACATACACGTTATAAGAATATAACATTAGACAAATTTAAACTGAAAAAACTTGAATCCTTATATAAATGGTAAACAATAGAAGGCAATGGAGCTTACGAGATCCTCAAGAGGGCATCGATGTGGTTGAACCAACGAGATACATTCACGTACTCTGAAGTTGGGGGCTTTGAAAGAGCTGTAAAGACAGTGATATCATCCTTTGAAGCTTGGTACCTATAAACATGCACACATAGAGGAAAGTAAGGGTAACTACTATCGTTCGAAAAGGATTTAGGATCTACTCTGTCACAAATCAATTGAGAAAAGCCTTAGAAAACAGATGTACACAGCTTCATATAACTTTTGGTGCTCAATTCAATAAGCCAAAAAGGGAAAAATTCTAACCCAGTGATGTAACTGCCAGTGAGAAGATGCTCGTCGAGCTTCTTCAATCCAGCTTCAGAGTTGAGGTTTGGGAATGCTGCCATTGTTTCTAAAGCTCGAACCTTTTCACTGATATAAAGCAAAGAGATCAGATCAGCTAAAAAAAAAACCCAACGATGCATCAAAAACGAAACTTTCTATTACTAAAAACCAGATCACAACAACCAAAAAGTCGAAAACACAAACCATAAATTCACAAAAACGTCACTTATGAACAAACAACAAGGATGCTAATCAACTTTCATAAACATCGAAATATGAATTTCTAAATTCATATACTTTTACGAATTCTATTTCAAAGGTGAATAATTTGAGATCGAAACAAACCCTAATGGGAGGCGAAAGAACAAATTGAATCGACGAAGATGGAGAAGAAACAAACCTGTAGCAAAAAGGAGCCGACTTTGAAGAGCAAAATTGAAAAGCGAGAGAGGCAGAGGACGAATGGCGTAGAGAGTGGCAAGGTGACAATATTTAACCCTCTAGATTTTTGTGTAATAGGCCGACTTTGGGCCTACTTAATTACTCTGTTCGGCCTGTTTAGGTGATTAGCTCTACTTAATTACTCTACAAAACGGATTTATGGTTTTATGGTTTGCTTTAGATATGAACAGATTTATGGTTTTAGATTGAGCTGGTTTGCTTTAGATACGACGGATTTATAGATTTACGTTTATGGGTTCTCTTTGTTCTTACAAATTGTAGATAAAAATGTTTGTTGTTTGATTGTTTATTTGATTATATTCTTTCTTGAATTCCCTAATGTATCCAAATTCAAAATTAATTCAATAATAATTCATAAACAAAAGTGAACTCCCAAATTGTCCTACTTTCAAAGATGCATTTGTGCATGCTTTGTACAATCCAGTGTTCAAGAATGCGGGCTAGGCGGCCGTCTAGGGCGTCGTCTAGGCGCTCCTACACCGCTTCGATTTTCTTAAAATCGGTGCTATTAGGCGGTCGTATATATTTGGCGGATTATGCGGTTATTAAGCGGACTAGGCGACTATTCGGCGAGTTTGGGCGGACTAGGCGGAATTTAAATGTGTCTTAAAGGTTTTTGAAAAAAAAAATTATGCCTAAAGTCACTAATACTATTATAATTTTATTTTAAAATGTTAAATTTAAATTCATTATCAAACATTTGAATTTTTTTTTTTTGCTTTTTTATAATGATTTTTTTCAACATCTCATATAACATTATATATATCTATATATATTTTTGTTTTATTTTAAAACCGCCTAAAACGCCTAAAATCGCCTAGGCTCCGACTAAGCGTTTTAGGCGCTAGGCGGAGGGTCACCGCCCGCTTAGCGCCTACCGTTTTCTTGAACATTGGTACAATCTCATGTAGTTGTAACAATATCTATGTATATGTACTATAACAACATAAGAGGAAATGTCATCTATTGTCTACAGGCGAATGAGCATATTATTGGATATCATGTGATGATATTGATTGCTCATGGTGTGGATAAGAGAGACCAAACTTTCTTTGAGTTTCAAGATTCTTATGAAAATAAATGAAGATTCTCATAGGGGCTTTAAAAATCAAATCAACTATTTTAATTTCAAGATTTTAAAATTTTAACATTAAAAAAATGAAATTAGGTCCGTGAGATGATTAAACAAGACGAAATAACACGTGTGTTACATTATATCATGCTCGTGTGCTCATGTATTTGTAGTGCCTTTTAAGTCCATAATTTATATGTGGATGATTTTGAAGTGTGGTCTGACTATGGACCAGTTATTATGGCATAAGAAAATTCTGAGAATTGGCCGAAATAGATATATAGATCATCTCTTAATAGGATTCATCGAGTTCTACCGTATTTTAAATCTGAAGAGATTTAAGAACAGAAAAGAGAAGGAAAGACGCTGACTTTCATTTTGATTCTTCTTCCTTAAGGTTTTTACAAAGACGGCACATTTGCCTTTTATACAAAGAGGAAACATCTAGAGAAAACCTAGAGAGTACAGATGTCATCATCTTGCTATATCAACATCAAGGGCTGAGAATCGGTTGAACGTCTCGACCTTCTCCGTACCAGATATCGTCATCTCCGTTTTGCGTTCTTTGTCGTTTTCAAGCATTGAAGATGAACAACGACGACGTCGCTTGATTATTGGGCATCACTTGATTCTTGGGCTTCTTCTTTGGTAGGCCCATTGTCTTCTCTGTCTCGCTTAACACAACTGTAGAAACGACATCGTTTCTTTTCTCTCCTTCATCTGACTTGTTTCCTGAAACGATGTTGTTGCGCCGTTCTCTGATTCCACCATAGCCGATGTCGATTGAAGCAGAAGTTGTGGCTTTGATAAAATCATATAGTTTTATACTATCATCATCGGAACTGAATTTTTTGGCGAAAAATATTGGTAAAGGTGTGATGAAGGAAGGTCGTTTCAACTCATATTTGGCTATGGATTGTCCGGTATGACTACATAATCGAATCAAGGAAGAAAGAAGATTTTAATCTTTTGTGGTAATTGAATTTGGGTTGCTCTATCTTGGATACTCTTGCTGAGCTACTCGGTGCTCTTTTTCATCCTTTATTTATTAGTATAAGGTATTTTTTTTTTTTTAAAAAAAACAGTGTTTACAAACACAACATCAATGAATTTAACAATGCATAAAACTATTTAAACTATAATGATTTTGGACCTACTTAATTACTATGTTCGGCCTGTCTAGGCGATTACTCTGTTCGACTCTCTGGTGATGGAACCGCACGGTGTGGTGCGGTTCCAATAGTAACGAAAATATCTACATATACATACATATATATGTATATATTTTTGTTACTATTAGAACCACACCGCACTTCTTCTGCAGTTATTCCGCACATTACCATTCAGAGCTCCATCCATTCTGATTTTTGGGGTTTAGTGTTTGCCTTTTAATACAAAATAAACGATTTGGGCAAGATCAAGCAATATAAATATGATTAGTCCAAAATAAAGATTAATATCCTTTTTTGAATGAAATGTTAAATTTATTGAACATGCATATATTTATGTACAAAGGTATAAAAGAATACGATACGATTAAAAATTTTGGAAACTTTCAATAGCTCATTTTTTTCTTTTAAAAATTCAAACTCAAGTGGCATATATTGTAACAAAAGTTTTGTGATGAATAAATTTAACATTCATACACAAAAAAAACAATTGGAAGAACCGAATAAAGCATGTTACTGATATCTCAAGCTTGAAACCATTGCTAAAGTAGATATACAACTATACAAGATAGGGAGTCACATGAATCCAATTAAACCATTTTATTACGGATCGTCTTCTCAATGGAATAAGGTGGACAGTTTGTCTATCTATATAAAAAATTTAAGAAATGTCCTAAAAGTTAAATATTTAAGATATATGTTGTTTAAATATCATAATTAAAATAATTCATTTTTTTCCTCGAAATTTGGCTACGAAATAATCAAATACTATTCTTTAATAACTTTTTTATTTTTCAAAGAAAAAAAATAACTACACATATACGTTCAATGTTGGCTGCATTACACACAAAATATTTTTTATTCTTAGACGAAACTGTGTAACTTTTTCTAGTTTTTAATATGAAGTATCTTTGACTTCTAACTGAAACTAATTAATACTAATAAACATATTAGATTAAGTTATAGAACCCAAAAAAATATCATTTTGGGTCTGGTTGATAGAACCAACCAATTTTAGATCGAATTGATTTCAGACTCTAATACTATGAGACGAATCATAAACTTTTTTAAAAAATAACAATAATATAAGAGGAGTACGTAATTCATATCTCTTGTATTCACTCAAGGTTTCATCTTATTTCCAATGTAAAATATGTATCTTTATCAACTCGATTTATAGTTGTTAACGTATAAGTACATATATTGATCATTCTGACTTTTTTATTCTCTTAATCTTGTTTTTTTTTTTTAATTACACTATGCATATTACATATATATACTCCTTGAATTTTAACCTATGGTGTAAAGGCTTACGTTAACCCACCAAATATTCATAGGCTTAAACAAGTGTAAGGCCCATTACGTTGTACTTAGGTGATTAACCAGCACACAATTCCTTTTTTTCGTTCTTATGTTTCTCGACGCTTCCACCTTCTAACTCTTCTGATTTCTTCATCTTCTTTGTTTGACTAGAATCTCTTCTTCCTTCTTAAAACTTTAGACATTAATCAATTACTTGAAAAAACCAACACTCCCTCTTTCAAGTTCGTTGATTAATGTCCAAAATCAAAATTTCGAACTCTTCAATTTTCTGTATTTTTCTTTGATATTTCAGGAGCTTTCCTCTCTTCCTCTTGAACTGTTTGAGACACGGCCTTAACCGGTCTTCCTGGTAAATTCGTCATCTCCCTCATCACTTCAATGTCTTCTCCCACTTGCTTGTTCTTTGATATTTTGATTTTTGTGGATACTGCTCCAAACTTGTCTTTTTCTTGTTTTGCTTCACATCGTAATGCCTGATTTCCTTTCCTTCCTTGTCGATCTGGGATTTCATGCGATTGATTTGTGCTTTCTCTCTTTGTGGTGAACTCTGAACTTGGATTCCTTATTACCCCAAGTCTGAACCGGAGATCTTCGAATCGTTTTGTTCCTAGTGGCTTAGTGAGGATATCTGCAATTTGGTCATCTCCACTACAGTATTTTAAGGTAATGACTCCTTCTTTTTCTGCTTCTCGAACCACATGGTACCGGATTTGAATGTGTTTCGTTCTCTTGTGCTGGACAGGATTCTTCCCGATAGCTATAGCTGACGTGTTATCGCAGTATATGGGCACTCCCTGGTCAGTGTTCATCTGTATTTCTTCTAATAAACGCCTCAGCCATACTGCGTGATTCGTAGCTGAGCACAAGGCCATATACTCCGCTTCAGCTGTGGACTGTGCTATGGTGTCTTGTTTCTGAGTTTGCCATGTAAACACTGCACTCCCTAAGGTGAAACACATCCCGGTGGTACTTCTCATATCCTCCTTACAACCAGCCCAATCTGAGTCTGAGAAGCCAATCAAATCAGGTTGAATAGTTTCATAGAAGTGTAAACCATAATTTGTAGTCCCTTGAACGTATCTCAGCACTCTTTTTGCTTCTTGCAGGTGTTGCTCCTTTGGTTCAGCCAGACTCCTAGATAGGTATGAAGCAGCAAACGCGAGGTCAGGTCTGGTGGCCGCAAGATATAGCAGTCCTCCAACCATACTCCTATATACTCTAGGATTCTCAAGGTCAGTTTCTTCTACTACTCCCTTGTTCTGAGGCATAAGTGGTGTACTAACACTCTTGCAATCTCCCATTCCAAACTTCTCAAGCAACTGTTTAGCATATTTTTTCTGACCCAAGAATAACCCATTCTCTGTGTAGGTGATCTCAAACCCCAAGAAATATCTCAATTTTCCCAGATCAGTCATCTCAAAGGTATTTTTCAGGTTCTCTTTGAAACTCTTTATCATTTCCTCATTGCTTCTTGTGATAATTAAGTCATCAACATATAGACTGATTATGATGATCCCACCATCACGTTCTTGGATGTACATTACAGCATCACAGTCACTCCTCCTACACCCTTGTGAGATGAAATAGGCATCAATTTTGCTGTACCATGCCCTCGGAGCCTGCTTCAAACCATATAGGGCTTTTCTCAACTTATAAACCTTGTGTTCTGCTCCCTTTACCTCAAAGCCAGGTGGTTGTTCCACATAGACTTCTTCAGTGATTTCTCCATTCAAAAAAGCTGACTTTACGTCCATCTGATGCAGGTTCCACTTACTCTGAGCAGCTATGGCAATCAAGGCCCTAATGGTGTCGTGTCTAGAGACAGGGGCAAATGTTTCCCCATAGTCCTCTCCATAGGTTTGTGTAAAACCTCTAGCCACTAGTCTAGCTTTTAGCCTTTGAATCTTCCCATTCTCATCTGTTTTCACTTTATATATCCACTTAACTGAGATTATTTTTCTATTTGTAGGTTCCTCCACCAGTTCCCAAGTCTCATTTTTGTTGATTGTATGGATCTCTTCTTCCATAGCCGTTTTCCATTCTTTACTGTTAATGGCGTCACCAAATGATTCTGGTTCTTCCCAAGTGAAATAACATGCTTCTTCCACTTGGTTAGCTTCTTCCCCTTGTCCTTCTATTTCTTGATATATGTCACTTAGTCTTCTGACCTTGTGTACTTGTCGTGATGAGTTACTTGTTTCAGGTTCATATCCACTGAGTTGGAAGGGTATGGGACTGATGTGGTGCCTCTCATTCTCACCAGTTGGTTCAGCCTCTGAGCTCCTATTGATTCTCATGTGCGTTTCTTCACCAGCTCTTGGAGGTGGACTAATGTTGCAGTGAGTGATTTCCCTTTGGCTTTCCATTTCCTCTTGAGTTTCCCAGTTCCATCTTTTATTTTCCTCAAATACAACATCCCTTGATACTTCTATCCTTTTTGTACTTAACACGTATACCCTGTAGCCTTTGCTTACACTACTATATCCCATGAATATAGCTTTTTCTGACCTGTCATCTAATTTTCTCCGTCTGGCTACAGGAATCCACACATGGCAAATGCATCCAAAGACCTTAAGGTGTCTAACTGATGGCTTATGTCCACACCAAGCTTCCACAGGTGTCATTTGTTCCAATGCTTTGGTTGGTAGTCGATTTTGAAGATAGTTAGCTGTGAATATAGCTTCTGCCCAGAACTTGTCTGGCATCCCTTTGTCCTTCAGCATACTTCTAGCCATGTCCAGTAGCGTTCTGTTTCTACGTTTAGCTATTCCGTTCTGCTGTGGTGAGTATGCCACTGTAAACTGCCTTTCAATTCCACTTTCTTCCAAAAAACTTGAGAACTGATCAGACTTGAACTCTCCTCCCCTATCCGACCTTATTTTCTTAATTCTTTTCCCAGTTTGGTTCTCAACTAGATTCTTGAATTTCTTGAAGGTGTTGAATGTGTCTGACTTCAGCTTCAGGAAGTATACCCACAACATGTGTGAGTAAACGTGAGTATGTAAATACTTCCACTACATGATGGTGTTTGCATAGGTCCACATATGTCAGTATGTATCAGTTCTAGCACATCTTGACTTCTGTTTTCTGAGACCCTTGGGAATTCATCTCTGCATTGTTTTCCTTTCACACAGGCTTCACAAACTTCATGAATTGTCTTGAAATTTGGAAGTCCTTTCACCATGTCACTTGTCTGGAGTTTTTGTAGGTTGTGGAAGCCCGAGTGTCCAAACCTTCGATGCCATAGATCAGACAAGTATTCAGCTTTGGCCATGTTTATACTCTCCTCAACTAACTTCATGCGTAACATGTAAGCTTTTATTACCATCTCAACTTCAACAATTTTATCTCCCCTTCTATTGTGAATTATGCACTTGTTTCCTACAAACAACACCTGATTTCCATTTCTCACCATCTGAGGTACACTGAGGAGGTTTTTATCTATACCAGGTACCAAAAACACATCTCTAATGGTCCTTACTCTTTTCTTTGTCATTACTTCAATGTCTCCTTTTCCTTTAGTCATGATCTTGGCTCCATTTCCAATTCTGATGGGTACTTGGTAGGTTTTGTCTAGAGTTGAGAAGAACCTTTCCTCCTTGGTCATGTGATTTGTAGCTCCACTGTCTATCAACCAAACTTCGTCATTGCTTGGGTGTCCAACTACATGGGCAACATTGAATAAACCAGGTTCTCCCTCTAAACCCTCATGTAACTTCTCACTCTTATACGACTTATACTGACATTCCTTTACAACATGCCCAGGTCTCCCACAAGCAAAACATCCTTTACTAGGTCTGAATTGCTTTGATAGGAACTGAGTTTCATAGTTCATTGTGAGGAAACACTGTCCTTCACTGTGATTATCTTTCATGCAAATTTTGTATTTCTCTCTTCCTTCTTTTACCATCCTTGCCAACTTCTCTGTTTGTTGAGCAGGTTCTTCAAAACTGACTTCAGTGCCGGGATCGACTTAGCTCTGATACCATGATCAATTTTGTGTTTGTTGAGCCGCTTCTGACTTTTTTACTCTCTTAATCTTGTTTTTTTTTTTTTTGATTACACTATGCATATTACATATATATACTCCTTGAATTTTAACCTATGGTGTAAAGGCTTACGTTAACCCACCAAATATTCATGGGCTTATACAAGTGTAAGGCCCATTACGTTGTACTTAGGTGATTAACCAGCACACAATTCCTTTTCTTCGTTCTTATGTTTCTCGACGCTTCCACCTTCTAACTCTTCTGATTTCTTCATCTTCTTTGTTTGACTAGAATCTCTTCTTCTTTCTTAAAACTTTAGACATTAATCAATTACTTGAAAAAACCAACATAGATCACCGTTTGAGGTCTATTCATACCAAAATAACAAACTCTTTAAAAAAAATTCTTGCTTTACTTTATTAAATTACATTATAAATTTTCTTTTTCCGAATGTATTTTTATGTGATACATAAAAAATAAATAAAATAAATAAATAAATCTATATGTATATGTATATTTATCTATTGTTGCAAAAAAAGAAATTTTATTTTATCAAGTTGTATTATCATCTTTTAATTGAAGTTGGTCGCACGAGAGAGGAATGAATGTCAACAACTTGGAGGAAATGAGTCATGCTCTTTTTGAAGCATCATTCGCTAACAAAATTATATCACTTTTTATTACAATACGAGGAGCTATTTTAATATTTATGTTGATATCTACAATTTTTTTTTGACATCATGTTAATCTCTACTTGTGAATTTGTTGTTAGGTTGGGGGTCTAATTATTAGGTGTTTACAGTATTTTGTGTTGGGTTAATTCTGGAGATGAAGAGACTGTTCGCTAAAATTATAGACTAACATGAATGCGTCCACAAATTTGAATCTTGTAATATTAGTACAATGTACTGTTTGTTCCATACCACATACCAAATGTGGTTAATATCTTCATTAAAATATACCAATTTTTTTATATATCTGTACAAAATAAAGTTACAGTTATGTTGGACAGTGCCTTTGACCAAAAAAAGAAAAAGAAAAGAAGTAATGTTGGGTAATGCCATTTCAAAGTGAATCCAGAAATTCCATCCAAACAAATATATATGAAATTACAAATTTATTATATCATCAAAGTGAATTTGATAGGTAGGCACTAAAATCTTCGGAAAATAAAATTAATGAATAGAACTAAATATATAAAGGTAATTGTCCTTATTAATCTTGGAGCAAACAAAAAGGCTAAAATCATATGTTTGTTTTATATCCTATCACCTAAGTTTATTCAATTTATATATAGATAAATATTAGAGCATGTACTTAATCAATCTTTAAAAGGTAATCACTAGATTTCTTGGTTGCCCAACAACAAATTATCATACGAACGTCGAAGAAAGGGGCCCAAATCATGCCAAAGAAGTTGGTCTCTAAATATGCTCATGATATAACATAAAATACTCAACTAACTATTAATTAGTTGATTAATAGAGCTTGTACTTTCATGTACTCACGCCCTTAATTTACACTATTCAAAGTGTGCTTCTCTATTTCATTTTGCTTATGATCATCTCACATGCAATTTCTTAAAGATGAGTTGTATTATATTACTCCCTCTGTTTCATTTTATTTGTAGTTTTAAGTTTTAAAATTTATTTCAATTTAAGTGTTGTTTTAAGTTTTCAATGCAAATGTTTTTAAAAATTTCCAGTTTTATCCCTATTGTTTAAATGTTTTGACCAATGAAAAATTATAAAACATATTAATTAGGGGTAAAACAAAATATTTGAATGTTTTTCTTAATAAGTGTGTAAAATCCTTAAACTACACTTAAATTGAAACAGAGGGAGTATTAGAAAACGAGGATCCTTAGCTGTTAGGTTACATTTATTTTCAATTTTGTGCGGTATTAATTAATCAACCGAAATGAGAGTAAATTAATTAACCGAAATGAGAGTAAGGAACAAATAGGTCAGTGGTTTCTTCACCTTTGTTGCTATTACACTAAATCTGGATTCGAATTTGGTGTTCTCCGTAATACACGAGAGTTGTTTGGCGGGTGTTGGAATACTGGATGAGTCTATTATAATCTAGTTCTAGTGTTGACAAAAAAGAATTAACCGAAAGGAAGAAGTACAAAATAATAACGTTTTCACTCGTAAGGTCATCGTATTTAATTATGAGTGATAAAAAAATGTTATGTTCTATCAAGATCTGAGACTTAGAGATCAATTATTATTCTCATATCGTTACTCATCACAGATATGGACGCTAACTCGAAGCCTTTGGGCTCATCGCTATACTCACACAGGTTCAGTGAAATTCTCCGGCTAATCTCCGATTCTACATGCAGTCACACAGGTTTTTTGGTTGTTACATTCTTAATAAAAATAATTATTATGTCTAGTGGACCAATATTCTATACAGAATATAGTGCAATATTATTGTGTATATATATCCAACTTCATTTTGTGAAAGTCAAGTCATTAATTTATAAAGAAAAGTCCACTCTTCGATATTTATTTATTTATTTTGTTAATGTCATATATAAAAACACTTGATAGATAAGGCCTAGTTTATCACTATAAAAACTAGCCTTAGCTTTTAATATCACATCATCTCAAAAATTAAGTGCAAAACCTAACAATGGAGTCTCTATTATCACAAACACAAGTAATGTATCCCACAACGATGGCTCTTATCATCACAGTCTCTCTTCTCATCCTAGTCTACCTCATCTCGCGACGTAAACCGCTCTACCCTCCCGGTCCCAAAGGTCTTCCCATAATTGGAAACATGCTCATGATGGACCAACTTTCACACCATGGTCTAGCCAAGCTGGCCGAAACTTACGGGGGCTTGTTCCACCTAAGAATGGGGTTTCGCCACGTGTTTGCCATCACATCACCTGATGTGGCCCGACAAGTTCTTCAAGTCCAAGACATCAGCTTCTCAAATCGGCCCGTGACAATAGCCATAAACTACTTAACATACGACCTAGCTGACATGGCCTTTGCTCCTTACGGACACTTTTGGAGACAAATGAGGAAAGTATGCGTCATGAAGGTCTTTAGCCGTAGACGAGCTGAGTCATGGGCCTCGGTCCGCGACGAAGTAAACAATATGGTCCGGTCTTTGTCTCGCAACGTCGGTAAGCCCGTGAATATTGGAGAGCTCATTTTCACATTGACACGGAACATAACGTACCGAGCCGCGTTTGGTGCGGCATGCGAGACGGAACAAGACGAATTCATAAGGATCTTGCAAGAGTTCTCAAAGCTATTTGGAGCATTCAACGTCGCGGACTTCATACCGTTCATAGGCCGTTTCGACCTGCATGGGATAAATAAGAGGCTCGTTAAGGCCCGTAATGATCTTGACGGGTTTATTGATGAAGTTATCGATGAGCATATGAAGAAGAGGGAAATGGTAAACGATGATGAAGATACTGATATGGTGGATGATCTACTTGCGTTTTACAGTGAAGAAGAAAATTTAGTGAGCGAGGATTCATCAACTAATCGTACCAAGAGCTCCGTAAAACTTACTCGTGATAATATCAAAGCCCTCGTCATGGTAAAGCCAAAACTTTATAACTTTTTTCATTTACATTTTTCTTGATTAATAATCATTTAACTTAATGTGAATATGCCCACATATATATAATATCGGAGCATGGTTAGATTCAAAAATAAAAATACATTAGTCCTATATAAGTTTATCATTTTTTTGTGCTTGAAGGATGTTATGTTTGGAGGAACGGAGACGATGGCGTCGGGGATAGAGTGGGCCTTGACGGAGCTCTTACGTAACCCAAACGAACTCAAACGGCTCCAACAAGAACTAGCCGAGGTAGTAGGGCTTGACCGGCGCGTGGATGAGACGCATCTCGAGAAACTAACTTTCCTCAAATGCACACTCAAAGAAACCATGAGGCTTCACCCACCGATCCCACTCATCCTGCACGAGGCCATTGAGGACACGCAGCTTCAAGGATTTTCTGTGCCCAAAGGCTCGCGAATGACGATCAATGCCTTTGCCATCGCGCGTGACCCAAAACTATGGGTTGAACCTGAAGCGTTTAAGCCTTCGAGGTTTATGGAACCGGGTATGCCCGATTTCATGGGGACTAACTTTGAGTTTATACCGTTCGGGTCGGGTCGGAGATCGTGTCCGGGAATGCAGCTTGGGGTTTACGCGATGGAGGTTGCTGTGGCTAACATCATTCACTGCTTCACGTGGCAGTTGCCCGATGGGATGAAACCGAGTGAGCTTGACATGAGCGATGTCATGGGTCTCACCGCTCCCAGAGCCACGCGCCTCATCGCGGTGCCTAACGTGCGCCTCACTTGCCTTTTTAACTAACTATTCAATGTGCATCAGTTTTGTTTTTCTGTTAAATCCTGTTTCATCTTCTTTTTCTAGTTGTGTTCTTTTCTTTCACTTGGGACTTTGTAATTTTTCCCGGGGATTTGTCAACCTCCAATGATTACTGAAAATAAGTAAAATCACAAAATAAATTTGAAAAATCGCCATGTAATATACATACACTCCATCTACTATCTATGACGTTTAAGAAAAATAGGAAAAAGTGACAAGACGACGACGTTTAATAACTGCAAAGGTGTGTCGAAAGTTCAATCAGATAGCATGGAACAAAATCTCCTTCACAATGTCAACAGAGCTTCGATGTTTTTCGGGTAAAATTTTAGTTTGGTTTCAAAATGAGGGAAACTTCTATGTAAAATGGTGGAAATGTGAATGTGGATGAGACAAGATGGGAGATAATATTAAAGTTGATCTGGTTTCTGAATCTGGATTAAAATGGGATATCGTCCTAATTATAATTTTTGGGTTAAGTTAGAGAGCGTTTCGAAAGACGGGGTAAGAGTTGTCGAGTTCGAGTCTTTCCAGGATTTGTTGAGTTTTCCATAGGTAAGATGAGTGACCTTCCACCATATCGGTTACATCCACCTGCAATGTTGGGAGTTATTTGATAGGTAATTATGAATATGATGATGATTTGTCTGATTATCTCTTTCATTTCACTTAACATGAACATCAGATATACACAAGGAGAGAAAATGAGATACTTACGTCCTCGATCCCTGGGATACATACCGGTTGGATTCCAGCTAATCCTTGGGACAGCAGACTGCGGATATCAAGAAGAGAAGCAAGTTTTCATTTTTGCAGGTAAAATTGAGAATAGAAAAACAATTCAACATACCTTGCACGGAAGGCAACTCCTAGGGTCCAATCATTTGTGGCGTAAACATTAATGAATCTTCCAGCTACCATCTGATAACCGACCAAAAGACTCATATAAGATGATACAGAACACCAAATAACGGATCTGTTTCCTAGACTGTGACATCAATTTTTCATAATGTAAGGGAACTCTCATCAAGAAGGTTTATTACCTTTCTTACGTCCCGCCAGTTCTCATTCTTAATTGAAATTGGGGCTCCAAGAAGAACAACTCTTTCCACAATTTCAGCTACCATGAAAAATGCGTTAAGACAAGAATCAATTGTCAATTCTAAAGAAAGAGAAATATGAGTGGGAGAGATACCATTCTTTTCAGTCTCGGCCAGAGTCTGGAGGCACTTAAAGACGACACGTGCACCAAGCGAAAAACCAACAAGAGTCACAGGTCTGAATTCCTCACCAGTTTCCAAAGTAAAAAAATCAACATGCTGATGTAAAATTCTAATTGTACAACTTCCTATCATAAAAAGATCCGATGGAATTTAATAATACCTATTTCCTTGCAACCCTTTTCGAAGTGCTTCAGCCAGAAGTTTTCCTGCTTTGTCTGACCTGAAATAAGATAATCCAAAAATAATAGCCGTAAACTTAGTTGCAGTAATGGTTGCATCACATTTGGCATTTCAATTTCATAAAATATTTCTTCTTTACCTGTCAATAGCAATACTCCATTTACTATCTATGAAATCAGCAGCTACAAGGAGTGTCGCCGGCCATGCCATAGCTGCTAAAAGCGAATTTAGTACAGTGTGCATCGCACCTTGTCTCATCAACTCCATAGCAACTCCTGCAACAATTTCATGTCGATGTTACTATCTATTCTTAGAGCAATAACATAAAGATGAAATTTACATGGTTACAAGTAAATGGATAAAACTATATAATATTACTTGAAGTAAGCCAATCCTGAATTGCAGTGCTCACTGCAATAATATTCTTGGATTCCCATTGCACCGTGTACCTAAGAAACAATTATAGCAAAACATTTGAATTTTACGAATCATAGTCACAAAAATTTACACGAGAACAACTCATGTTAATACTTAATACCTTTCCAAGTTGCTAGTTAACCCTTCCCATGATTTTACAAAGTCTTCTTCCTTTAAAACAAAGCCAGCAACTAAGATCTCCACTGCTAATCGCTATTACACCAACAACAAAAAGAAAGAGAGATGTCATCCTCAAAATCGGATTAATGCAGAGCAAAGAGATTTCAACATGAAGCATATACAATAGTCAATTTGTCCCAATGCAAAAACTATCGTTTTAGTGATCTAGCAGCAGCAGGAAATTAAAACTAACTCCTTGATTATGATTTTCTCCAATAGCTTTAAATTCAAACTCCTCAATGTCCCCAGTTCTCCTAGCCATCTTAGTCCCTGTGAGCCCAGCTCCAGCAGCTATTCATGAACACATAGAAACAAAACATGCGATCAAGAACTATACATTTACCATCAATTCGATCCATTTATTTTCTTAAAAGGAAAAACTGAGGTCTACTTTTTATTTACCTCCAAAAGATGCTGCAACAGCAACAGAACCAGCAACAGTTCCGGCAGCCTCAGCAGCAGCAGCAAACCCACTGGCTCCAATTAGCGGAACAATTGTGCCTAGTGTTGGTGCCAATGCACCGAACCCTGAAGCAATTGCTGGAGCAGCCAATCCTGTTTCATATAATATAAAATCAAAACAGGTGAGAATAAGCATTTTCCAAATCCAAAGTCTTAGTTTGCCAAACGTGAGAAGGGATTTTAACAGAACCCCATACGTACCACCAGTGATGGCCATCAAAGTACCCCCTGTTAAAGCAGCCGCTCCAACAATGCCTCCACGCTTCCATTTAGCCCATTCACTATTTGGTGACAGAGACTCTTCTTCCTTATTTCCACTTGACTGTTGCAATGCCATGGCAGAGCATGCAGACATTGTCTCAACTGCTTCCTATAAAATACAGAAATAGATTCTCAGCACATTGGAAATGCGCAAATAGGGAATCCATGTTTGGAGTTTCACTTCACATAACCAATGTCCTCAGAACCTAAATCCCCAACAAGATAGCTATTATGGAGCTATGAGGTTACTATGTGTGGTAGCATAAAATTTACGAAATTTGGCATAATTTGAAAGAATTAAGCAAACAAACCATTTTAATCCACTGAAAGTCAAACCAAGTCGCAAGTAACCGCAGAGCAACATGGTGACGCGCATCATAGCCTTTCCTACGCCGTGTACATTTGTCATTCTCCTCATGTTTATCTGCCAAGCAAGCAGAAAGTAGCTCATAAAGAACATTAATCTTCCTCTCATGGCTAAGCAATGCTACTTCCTCAACAGGTTTCTCATGTTCAAAAATCCCAGGATTATGGCCTTCATCTCTAAGTTCATCCTCCCCGTGACTCTCGTTTTCCTTAACCGCAACACCAGACTGTGCCTCGGGAACGGAATACTTCTCACGGCATTCATTTTCGTATTCCACATGTTTCTCCATCTTAGCTTCCACAGATACAGAGCTGCTTCGAATACTTTGAACCATAGCGTCAGCAGCTTCAGCTAATGCAGTCTCTTTCTCTACCATTTCACTAGAATCCTCGTTATCATCATCACTCGCATCCTCTGAGAGTAACTTGATGAACTACAAAACCAAAAGTAGCAGCCAATGAAGACGAGCTCCTCAACACATGAATTTTCAAGATACGGAGGGAAATTAGTCATACCGCACCGATGTGATCCTTAGCCTGAGAAGAAACAGCTATCTCCTCAAGGCCATGCCAAGCTGATGAATCAATCTGAAGACATCTGAAAGCAAATCACAGAGATAGCTCAAAATGTATACATCACACACACAGACGCAATGAACATGACAATTCCAGATGATTTCATTGTGATCATAAAAAACGCAACGCATACCGTAATCCAATTGGAGAAAATCACCTGAAAACGGGTCGAAGGAGGCCGAAAACTTCGTGGACCCAGAGATCGGCGTCATCGGAGATAGGATCACCATCGCTGCTGGTTGGCTCTCCGGTCCGACGATTCTCAGAATCTCCGTCGTCTTCGTCGTGGTATGTGGTGGCCGGGATTCCGAGTGGCTTAGTCTGGCTGATCTGCGCTTGGTTAAGCGCGATCGCGAACAATGCGCTTGCCGCGTATTTCTGCGACGGCGTCAAATTCGACGTAGCTTCCACCATCAAAATCAAATCAGATATTTATCTCTATCGATTAACAACAAACGAAATCGAAGAAACAACAAAAAATTTCCAAATCCAAAAACGATCAATTGAGTTCGTCTCATTTTCCGAAAAAAAGCAAGTAGAAAAAACTCGAGCCTACACTTGTCAGGATAGAAAGAGTTTTGAAACATTCAAAATTCTAAGAATAAACGTTACATTATCATTAACATATGTATAGAAAAATAACATTATGATCCCTACAACGTTTTGATTTCATCCATCGAACAACAATTTCTTCCAGTTTTTTTTTATACTTGTTCCTAAGTACAAACAATGTAAAAATACAGAAGTTGGGTCTGTCTGTGCAAATCTTAACACAGGACAACGTTACAAAACCTAAATACTGAGAAAACAATGGTTGGTGCAGCCAAAAATACCGAGAAGAAACATTTGACCATATATCTTCGTCATATGCACCACTCTTTTTTCATTCTTGCTGATGATGATTCTGCCATTTATTTATGTTCTGTAATAATCCTGCAAAAAAAAAGAGAAAAAGAGGGTATAGTCCACCATTGATCAGACGAATCTAGGACACTGGATGATCTATGGTAGCCTGTGCCCTGATTATGATTTCTCTCTATATGAACCGAGCCCACGGTTAAAAATGAACGGCGGTGTTAGATCGTGAATGCATTTGCAGATCGTTTGTGGAGCTCATGGAGTCACCTTTGCTTACATCTAGTGCTGGGCTGTGTCCTTCAGCGGGACTGAATCTATCGTTTATAGAGTGCCGGATTAACAATTCTTCAGGACCACGGAATGTTGAAGTTGGAGAAGGAATGCGTTTTTGGGACTCCATGGCTTCCACTTCTGCCAAAAGATCCGACACTGATTCGTCACATTCGTCAGGTCCAGCCACAATGGGTTGCCAATCCATTGTAGTAGATGCAAAGTTGAATTTGAAAGTTGGACTAAAGAGATCTAAAAAATCTATTTCTTGATTCTCTGGGAAAGACGCCAAACCCGAATTAGAATCCCACACATTTGAAGCACTGCTTGGAGTGGCAGCATTCCAGTTCTGTCCGCATGACTGGACTGTAGCCGTGACTTGTTTCTCAGCTGCGCCGCTAAGACTACCGTTTTGATTGCTAGCATTCATTGCTGCATTGTTTCCATCTGGATCTGTTTGACCAGCATTCCATCTTTCATGTGGTGGCATAGAGCAGTTTGAGTTTCCAGGTAATGTAGAGAGCGAAAGTGAACAGCTTATTGGGCTTTGTACAAGCGAAGGACTTTCAGCTTTTCTTTTGTTCCATAGAGAGACTGAACCCACAGTATCCCTTTCATTGGAAAGAGAAAAATCCAATGGCACGGTGTGACTAAAATCTTTTCCGCTCTTGTTACTCACATCCGAGCTCCTTGTGATGACACTGTTACTGCTAGAAATGACACTCTGGTCAGTGCACACTGAGCTGGGGCTGAAGTCAAGTATTCTACTCTCTATTTTAGGAACAGCCACAGACCTGTTTTGATCGTTAGCTATAGTAGCTGTCACCTCCTGCTTGGGGATAAAATGATTTTGTAATAACCCTGTTTTATGGAACTGCCCATTTAATGCGTCGGTCAAAAGTACGGAGCTGTTTTGCTGTTCACCCAATCTCCATATTCTCAGCTCCGGTGGGAAATGCCCGCTTGAATTCCATTGTCGCAGATTGAATAAGGAAAATGGTCCATGGATCTTCCCATCTGGATCTCCATATAACCATACCATATTCGTATCCAAGCCCTCAATTGCCTTATTGGACACAGTGGCACATGTTTCAGGTTTTACAACGGCATGTTTTCTGCTATTAGAACTGGAAGGTCTAACCTGAATATTTTGCACGTTCAACTGCTGTGACTCTCCTTGTTGATGCTGTTCAGATGCATTTAACCTATCTTGACACTGTTCAGACGTATTTAACCTATCGCAGACCTGGAAGGACATAGTTTCAGTGACTCCTCTGGCTGAGGTATCAGTGACTGGACATCTCTCTTGATTGAGGAAGTGAGAATCAAGAAGCTTTAACATTTCAAAATGATTTACTCGCTCCTTTCCGAACAACCTCATAAGCATAGCGTCACACATAATTTCAGAATTCTGAGGAGAGGTTTGTAGATTATTCCGTGTCACATGCTCTAGCACGAGAGTTTGGACATCATACTTTGATAAGACGGAAATATCACCGTTTTTCATATACCGCACAAAGTCCAGGAGCTCATCTGTTGCCCACGGAGTGGCACTAGTCAATGGTGGAAGTCTGTCACCCAAAGAACTGTTCGAATCCAAAGAAGGACCCAACTTCATCACAGAAACAGTTTCCATCTTCCTTACTTTAGCACGACTTACTTTCATAACCCCAGGAGAATTCCCATCATCCTTTTCATCAACCCGACGAGTAGTTCTTCTCTTAGAAACAGTCGAAGAAGAAGATTTCCATGGATTTCTTGCTTTGGTAAGATCATCTAATGATAAAGATAGCTTTTCTTTAAGAGAGACCCAGTAAATCTTAAAAAGATACTCCCAGCTGCCTTGATCATCAAAATCGACCTGAACCTAGAAAATGTAAATGTAAAACAGGAAGTAATTCATTTAGCTAGAAGGAAAAAGCACATTTCAAAACAAAAGCGACGAACATCACAAGAAAAGACCGCAAGTTCCACAAATAACATTCTAGAGCTGCGAGTAAAAGGGAGAGCAACAAAATGTGGATATAAATTCTAGTACCTTTTCTTTGTTAGCTTCAGCTGCATTCTCAATAAGCATTATAGTCTTCATGCAAATTCCACAGAATCCTTTGTTTTCCCTTACAACTACATACTCTGAGCTTCTAACGCATCTCTTGCAAACTGAATATGGACAAGTATAACACATGTAGAACGAATCCTTTTGACAAGCAGTACATATATGCCAACCTGATAAAAAGAAAAACCATCATCATCGTCATTAATGCTCCCAAAGAGTTCAAACACTATGAACCATCTCCAAGAACATGTAACAACAAACTTACCACAATTCCATTTAGCTCTTGATCTGAAGAATGCTTCAGTACGCTTGACACAAGCTGGATGATAAGCTTTTGGACATCCCCTGACAAATTAAGAAACCCTCAATAAATCAGAAACTACAAAGTTTCTATTTTCAGAAAGCACGAATCTTACTAACTAAATTGAGCTAAAAACTCACTCACCTACGATCGCAGAGTACAAGACTACCTCCATCAAAGCACACAAAACAAACATCCTCATCTTCTCTCCTCTTCCTCGAAACAGGAGGCGAAGAAGCGCTACCCAAAGTCCTCGGCGGACGACCACGTCTAGCCGAACGACCAACGCTCTTCTTCAAACAATCCGAATCTTCATCTTCATCTTCTTCATCTTCTACTACTAGCTTCACATCCACATCTACAGAACCACCACCATCGAAGAATCCAGGAGCTTCAACAGGAGTAGAATCCAATTTCACATCGGAAACACATTGATCGACTCTCATAAGATCGATTTCCGGCATCGGCTCCTCGTGAAGAATCAAGAACACTTTTCCAGCTCGAAATCAAGACCGAAGAATCCACAAATCGAAAGATCTGAGGTTAAATAAGATCCAGAGGCGAAGTAATCGTGGAATCAAGAGTAATTAAAAAACCCTAACCCTAAGGAATGAGAATTGGGAATCGAAAGAACGGAGGAGATGGTGGTGGAGATGGTGGCGTGTAGGGAGAGAAGACACAGTGGGCACATGTGAAAAAAATGGACTTACTCGGCAAAACACACACAAAAAAAGCAAGAGAGAGATGTGACAAGGCAGTGTTTGGTTGTCTGTCTCCTTTTTTTGACTTTCTAGAGATAGAGAGAGACATATAATAATACGTACGCTTTTTTTTATTATTTTTTTGTTAAACGCCGCTCGTATTACTGGTTCCACGTGGACAAAGTTGAGGGTAGTGGGAACCACGCGCGTCTTTTCCCATAAAATAAAGAGAACTAATATTATTATTTTATTTAGTGCGTACTGCGTAGCGTAGGCTTCGTGTCTTAAGCTAACACGGACTTTTATGTTTATGTATTTTATTTCATTTTTTTATTTTTATATAATGTAAAGCTAGTCGGCCCATTCGGATATGCCTAAAAATTAAAGGGAGATTAATTGGACACTAATTATAAGTTTATTTCATATTTTAAAACATGTTAATTTATTATCACTAAATTTTATATAATATTATTTTTAAAATTATAGTAAACACATAAAACGTATTTTTAAATTTAAAATTTTATGATTTTTTGTTTATAATTATAAACGTAAAGTACTGTATAGTATCACAAAATCTTTATTTAAACATATGAATAACAAACAAAATTTGTTTTATATTTATAATCTAAAATAATCGAAATATGTAAGATTAGGTGAAATGTAATTAGATTAGGTAGACAGTAATTGAGTTAAACAGAAAGCATATAATTTTTTCAAAAATTATGCATTAATCGAAACGAATATAATGGACTTAGCGAGTAAACGAAAAATAATAGAATTTTTAAAACATGGATGTAAAGTGGACCAAGGCGAAAATGAAATTGAACTACTTTTTTGGTGTGTGTGGTGTTACATGTCGTGGTCGTAGTTTCTTGCTTTGGTCTTGTTCTCTCGCTACCTAACCATATATCTTATCTTTAATTTTCATTTCGAGATCTTCTTTCTCTCACAAGGAGAAAAAGTGAAATATTAATTAGTTGACAAAACTTTTATATAAAATATAATGTAGTGGACAAAACAATTTCAATACTAAGGCTTTATTAAAGTTGCAATGATTTCTAGCAGGATAATGTTTTTATAAATCTAGATTAACTGATATTGTAGAGTTTTGTTTTCCTTTATTTTTTTGGTTTATAAAAAATCGAAAGGAAAGTTGGTTAATAACAATGGATCTTTTTTTCCAATTGTACAAAACGACACTTGCAAAACATGAGTTTTAAAGAAACTCTACCAAGTGATATAGAAGATAGACCTAATGCGTTCTGGTCTCTAGTCTAGGGTAATTAAGCTTTTTTATTTTCTTTATAGTTTGATAGTAAGCTTTACTTTGTATATTTTGCATAAAGACAAATCCATGGTAAAAGATCAAAAGTTATACGTACGACCAACTAAACTTACAGATGAATAAGTCGACGACCAACAAAAAAAGATGAATATTTCACGTTTAGATCCTTACATTTAGTCTCAAAATCTATGATATGTATTTTTATTAATAAATATATAAATTATTTCAGTTCACTATATTGTATTTTATATCCGACGTAGTGAACTTAAATAATTTTGGTACATATAACCAAAGAAATTTCAATTGGTTTTTATCAAAAAAAAAACAAATAAATAAATAAAACTCAATTGGTGACAATTTTTTTTTATCAAAGGTATCTTTTATATATATAATTCGTGATAACATACATCGTATAATGATCATAAGTCGATGTGACATGAGCTATCTCACCAAAAAGTCATTGTTAAATGTATTTATCAATATAAATAGGATCAAACATGCAATTTTAGCGTGAAAAAAAATAGAAAACAGTTTTGACTTCGAATGACAGAATCAAAGGAGTATATCAAAAATAAAATAAATAACAGAACACTACCGGGTAATCTTTTAAACTGATAAAATATTTTTGTAAAACCGGGTGAAAATTTACTTATTAAAAATTCAAGAAAACAAATTAATTTCCCTGTTAGTTTGTTTACGAAAAATCGGGTGTTTTGTGAACAAAAAAAAAAGGTAGAATTCATATAATAGCTCAGTCAGAAATATGAATTCAATTTTTCCTCTATTTTGGTTTGGGTGTAAAATGAATATTAAGCTTAGCCTTTTGGTTCCACCTGATGACCAAGATGAAAAATAAGGAACAAGATTTACATATCCATATTGGAATAATACATTAGTTGTCTAAATATTCTGTAACTAGTTTGAATAAGGAGGAACTTTATTTTATTAGTTTTATAAAAAACCTATATTTTTGTCACCATAAAAACATATATATATATATATATACACATATATATAGATTTTTGTAGATCTTACTTTCAATCGAAACATATAAATTAACAAACGAATGAAACAATCATTTGTCCATTTCTTAATGAAAATTTAGAATTTACAAGTTTTGGGGAATATACTTACGTACTTGTATTTTTGGGAGAAAAGAAATCGATCACTCGTGCAACAAAAACGAATTCAAATTCAACGGTCTTGCTTTAATTTTTATAATAAGACATAAATAATGGGATCCCAACAATATATTACTTATTTATTCCTCCGACATGGATTGACAAGAACACACTATGATTATACGAACTAGTTTATTTTAGCATCACAGATTATACGAAGTAATATAGGCACAACAATGATGTGTTTATCAATGTAACCTTAAATATTTATATGTTTGTTCGCCGGCAAATGCTTGAACAGTCCACCTTTTACATGGCTAACCAAAAAAAACTGTTAGAGAAAGGAATGATTCTGCCAAAATAACATAGACTGTCGATAGTTTTACCCAATATGAGCTATATATATAAAATCAGTTTCTTTACAGGATTTCTATTCAAGTTGATAAAATATAACTTACAAGTTTTAATCAGTTTCATTACAAGATTTATATTCAAGTTGATAAAATATAACTTACAAGTTTTTTGAAAAACAAAAATCCGAGTTCAGATTTGATAAGATCCGAAAATAGGATATCCAAAATCTCGGATTCGGAATTGAGTATTTCAAATTTAAAAATAAGGATATATGAATCCGTTTTTATGTATAAGTTTAACAAAAATATATGTATAATTAATTATTTGAAATATCACAAAATAAATGGAAAAACGATCTGTTTCTCCACGGGAGGTATCGCGGAGAACCAGATGCTTCCCAATCTATAAACACGATCCAATTGCACATAGAACTAACATTCAAAACCTAATTCCCCCTAATTTCGTGGATCTCATCCAATTTTCCAATTTGATTGGTTTGTGCGGTTAATGGTTTTATTAACCAAATAACGAGGATCCTAAACCAGATTTAACCTCGATTATACCATTTTTGACCCGATTACAACCCATTAACACATTTCCCCCAATTCTCGAAATCAAAATCCCTAAAAATCGAAGACTCTTTTCTACGAAGAACCCTAGAAGTGCGACGAGAGAATCCGAAGCTCCGACGGCGAATCGAAGCTCATAAACAACGGCGATGGCTTTAATCCTCTGAAATGAACCTGGCGAAGGGAATTTCGACAATTTCGACGAAGAAGCTCACGATCGGGATGAATGCTACATTGAGAAGCTTGCAGATAAGTTTTCAAAGGAAGAGGAATCTATACGTCACGATGTGTACCTGAAGAGTGATGTGGAAGATAAAGAAGGACCCGATGGAAAGAGAGACACAAACATTGATCGTGGTGAGGGTGTGATGTATCGAGGGCAAGTATTCTACAATGGAATCGAGTTCAAGGATTGTGTCACTGATTATGCACTGTGTACCGGCTATAATTTGAAACATTACATGTATGATAGGGATAAGATTGGATATAGATGTGTAGGTGGTGAAAACTAGAGTTAATGGCAAGTATATGCCTCATCTCTGCCAAATGATAGGTTGTGGAGGATTAGGCTTTTGAAAGAGAAGTATAGTTGCATCCCTAATGGACAATGTGAGATGTTTAAGGTCCCTGTGATAGCTAGGTTATTTGTTGATAAGATTAGGGAGAATTCAGATCATTATATGCCTGCAGAGATAGAAAAGATTGTTAAGGAGAAGTGGAAGGTCTTTGTTAGTAGGCCTCAGTGTCAAGCTTCTAGGAACAAGGCACTGAGATGGATAGAGGTGGAGTATGATCATTAGTTTGCTCGTCTACGAGATTATGCTGCTGAGATTCTGGATGCAAATGAGGGATCTGTTGTGGAGATTGACACTGTAAAGAATGCTGAGGGTCATGACTTGTTCAACAGGTTTTATGTGTGCTTTGATGTACTGAGAAGGACATGGAAGCATAGTTGTAGGCCTCTAATAGGAGTAGATGGATGCTTCTTGAAGTCAAAGATCAATGGATAGCTAATGGTTGCCATTGAAAGAGATGCAGACAGTGGCATATATCCAATAGTTTGGGGAGTTGTTCAAGTTGAGAACACAAAGAATTGGGTATGGTTTGTCAGGAGATTGAAGCAGGACGTGGGATTAAATGATGGAGATGGTTACATTTTAGTCTCTGATCGTCAAAAAGTATGATTATGTCTGAATCTGATTATGTTGTTTTGCTTGTGTTTTATGCATCTGACTATGTTGTTTGTCTTGTGTTTCAGGGGTTGAACAAGGCTTTCGAGTTGGAGCTACCACAGATGGAGCATAGAATGTGTGTTAGGCACATATATGCTAACTTGAAGAAGAACTTGGCTTGGAGCTATAATGAGTCGCAGTATGCAGAGAGATTGGAGAGGATACATGCATATGATACTCGGGTGTATGATGGTGTGTTGAAGACAAACCCCAAAATCTGGTGCAGAGCCTTTTTCAAGATCGGGAGCTATTGTGAGGATGTAGACAATAACTCTACAGAGTCTTTCAATAAGACAATCAACAAGGCAAGAGAGAAACCGTTTGTGGCTATGTTAGAGACAGTGAGAAGGCTTGCAATGGTAAGGATTGCCAAACGATCTGCAATTTCTCATGATCACAAAGGTATAGCTTGTGAAACTCTTCTGTAGCTTCTATAACTTGGTTTCTTTAGAGCTTATATAACTTGGTTTCTTTAGAGCTTCTATAACTTGGTTTCTGTTTACTTGTCAGGTGTATGTACACCATATGTAGCAAGGTTTCTTATAACTGAGCACAAGCAAGCTTCTTTGTGCAAGGTAAGCACCAGCACAAATGGGCTCTTCGAAGTCAGATTGGGCAGAGATAGTCACAGAGTTTGCTTGAGGAGGAGGACTTGTACTTGCAAAAAGTTTCAGATATGTGGAATCCCTTGTGAGCATGCCTACAGAGTGATCTTGGAGAAGAAGATGACTCCTGAAGATTATGTGTGTGCATGGTTTAGGACTGATATGTGAAAGAATAATTATACAGACGACCTGGTTCCACAAAGGGGTGCGCGATTTTGGCTTTCAACAGAAGGGCATAATGTGCATATACCACCTTATCCAGCACAACCAGAGAGAAAGAAGATTCCAAGGCAAACAGAAAAAGGAAAAGAGGTTTAAATGAGTCTCCAAGCAAGAAGCAATCCAAACTGAAGAAACGAATCATGCACTGTGACATTTGTAAATCAGATTCTCACAACTCTAGGACTCACTTGAAGAAGAATCCAATTCAGGTTTGTATGGTTTTAAGATTTGGTTTATGTTTTTTTTTATGGTTTTCTTAGCTCAAGTTTGGTTTATGTTTTTGAAGCTTTCACAAGGTCAACAATCTCAAGTGCAAGCATCTCAGGTTGAACATTCTCAAGGGCAAGCATCTTAGGGTGAATCTTACCAAGGGCTGTCTTACGCAAGAGAATTAGAAGTAGGTTTATAATCGGGTAGGTATGGTCTTTAGGCCATTTTTTATTTGCTATGTATGGTCTTTAGAACCTGGTTTCTATGGTCTTGAAGAACCTTTTTAATTAGATGTAACATCTTTTGGTTTCATGCCTTATAACCTACTTTGTATGTTCCTTATGACATGATTTAGTTTCAAACACTCACTAGATCATTTGGTTTCAAACACTCACTATATCATTTAGTTTCTAACACTACAAAACAATCAATACTAAGAGAAGTAGAAGACCATAACATAAGATCCATAGAAACAAGATAATCCATACAAACATAAGATAAATACAAACATGATAATCCATGATCATAACAATACTAAGAAGACCATACAAAGATCATACAACAACTCATCCTACCAACTGAGACTGAAAAAAACCATGATCAAACAAATAAAAACAACAAAAACCATCATTTTTGCATCTTTGATTTAACTTCAGCCCTTAATTCAAACAACACTTCTTCCACACTTTCAAATGTATCTTTTTCTAGCTTCTGCATCTTCTCTAAAATCAGTTTCTGATGCTTCATTATCTCTTCTTTTGCATATTCTTGTACTCTCCCAATTTGTACATTCATCTTCAATACCTCATCCAACAAAGCTTCGTCAACCCACTTAAATGTGTGGTTGTCGTTCAAAAGCTACAATAATGATGGAGGTTAAGAATCATAAAATCAAAATATAATCAAAATCGACAACATCTACAACATAAGAGATTACACATTACCTTCTTAGATACATCATATCCACAACGAAAATAGCGACGACATGGATTTGGGTCCGATTTCGAAATCTTGGCCATAATTTCTTCTCCACACCAACACCTCTTAGGAACCCCACTAACCCTCACTCTTTCTCGGGCATTTGTTGATCCAGTCGAAACTCCACTAACAGTATTCATTATTTTCTTCTTCGAATCACGATTAGGGTTCTAAGAAATTGGGGGAAATTGAGTTTGTTTCGATTTTTTTCTTCATAAACTGTGTCTTTAGATCGGGTCGGGTTATCGTTTAAGTCGGGTTTCATTTCTAGGTTTCGATTTGGTTTGGTCTGTCTTTGTCTCGGATTTAAACCATTAACCACACAAACCAATCAAATTGAGAAATAGGATGAGATCTACGAAATTAGGGGGAATTAGGTTTTGAATGTTAATTCTATGTGCAATTTGATCGTGTTTATAGATTGGGAAGCATCTGGTTCTCCGTGATACTTCTCATGGAGAAATAGATTGTTTTCTCTAGAATAAACTGTCTATTAAAAATTTGGTATATTTTTAAGAATAAACATAATATTTTTGTCTTAAAATATGTTAAAAGTTATTATGAAAAATTATATGATATTTTCTATTAAATTTTGTTTTAACTTAATTTTACATTAAAATTATTATTATTATTTTAATATTTCTAGCTACTTTTAGTGGATGCGGATTAGATCCAGATACTTGCCGAGTTGTTGTTTCACATATCCAAATTCATATACGAATATTCTAAAATTTTCGTGTATCTGATCTATGTCCGCTTATCTTAATATCATCAAAATATAAGTAAATTTTAGTGCATCGAAGTAAAAATTAATCACAAAAATTCGGGTAATGATTTTGAGTTTTAGAGACGTCTTGGTAGACTTTTCAGACAAATCCGTTAAAAGAAAAATTCAAAAGATCGTACAAAAACGACCATGACCTCACACTATTGAACTATACTTAAATTGGATTGGAAGATTGATAGTTAATTTATTTTCATTTGGCATTGGTTTAAATTCGATCATATCGTAGAGTTAAAAAATATATTTATTTTAATCATTACATATCAAATTGACTGCAAAATAACGTTTTAGACTGACCCAAATTAGAGCATATTTATTTATAATTGTTCTAGATCGAACCCAAAACTCACATTCTTATCCGATTCGTTTTTTCACCCTCAAAACATGTTAGACCTAAGTTTGGTAAAGAAACGTAAAATTTGGAGAAAAATTGAATTGAGAGAAACTATTTTTTATTTTTTTTGTAAATGCATCCATGACAAGTATGGTGATTTCTTCTAGGAAAACATATAAAACACAAGTAAAAGACTTTTACATAGCAGTCTTTGTTATAAGTTATAAACCATTTATAACAATGACACATACAATAAACACAAAAACTGCAATATTTGCTACAAAATAGAAAACGACTACTTTAGGTTGACTATATTCACTCAGATTTGGATTAAAATATCAGTACTAAAGAGAGTATATTATTGTTTGTCTGAATCGAATCGTTCTTTTTATAATGCAACTCTATATTGAAGTCCTTGTCGATCTGTGACACTCAGACAACCACAAGTCGATGTGTTCTACTATTTGTTGCCTTTGTTTACATTATCTAGTAGGCTGCAATTATCTGACTTACCTGAAAATGAAAATGTGTTGATCTCAAGACTCTCTTTTGACTTTTTGGACAAAACACAAAAATGCTTATACCTTCAATGACCATTGGAGATTGAGGGCATCCTCTTATATCAGTTCCATGGCCACAGTTATGACATTTAATGATGTAAGAAGGCACTAGCATATGAATTTGTTAGTGTCTTGGAAGAAAATGAAAAATATCGAGATAAAACTAAAGCAAAATCGATGTCGAAAGGGATAAGAGACTTTACATTCAAGAGATGAGTTCTGTTTGGAAGCATGACGCCATGGATCTTGTGACCCATTTGTGAAGATGATTTTTGTTGCTGCATATTATTACCCAAAAATTATCACAATGTGCAAAGACAAAAATGAGTTTTAAGAAGGTTTAATGTCGTCACATACCCGCAAGTCTATCACCTCCATAGTACAAGTTTGTTGCATCAACTTTAGGGTAAACAACTTTCCCAAAAGGCTCTTGCATAAATCCAAATGGAACCTAATAAGCAGTATAATAATTAAAAATGTGACTTTAGAATATGTATATAAATAGTACGATTCAAGAATGTTACTTTGTATTGATTTGTTGAGATCGAACGCTATCATTTTGTAGCTGCCACCTGAAAAAATCCTAGTTCTGTGCAAACTTGAAACCACCATAACCTATATGCACTGTCTGCGGTAACTACATTGTTTCTTAGATGTTTTTGGTTATATGTTCTAACACGTAGGCCCCAAACTCTCATGCAATACTCTCTAGCATATTTAGAGTATGTTTCCTGCGCATTACAAACCAAATATAAAGTTTAATAAAGCAAATTTTGCTACTAATACCTGCTGATCAAATTCAGAGAATTCATAGATTGCACGAACAACTGCAGAACTAGCGAGGCTTCCACACGTCAATTGCGGGAACTTAAGCCGGAACCACGCACTTAAAGCTCCAGCATAAGAAATCCCGAAGAAGAACCACGGATTTTCATTATTACCACTACTTATATTCAACTTAACATTCAAAGATTCCTGCATCCACAAATCCTTGTAAACATAAATGAAACATCCTTTTAAATGAAGTTACTAGTTCTCTAGCATATGATATGATCTCATGAAATGAAAGTAATGCATGCAAGCAAGACTAGCCTGGTAATATTGTCGGAAAGCGGCCAAATCGAAAAGGGCTTGTTTCGATGAAAGGTATTTCAGATTCGCTGTAGCTAATAAGTTAAAGGGAGAGCTTTTCCCATAGTACCTATGTTCTAGTGAAACCACACCAGCTTCAAACCTCTTTGCTAGTACCTAGATATTATTATGAAAACATCAATCTCTTTAGATTTTTTTTTTTTTTTTTACAAATATCGGATTAGTAAAATCTTACATTTATATAATCATTAGCTATGCCATTACAAGGACCTTCACCGCAGATTATCATAAACATTGGCCCATCTGGAGCTCGAAAGTAGTCCATAAATTCATAGTATCGCTGTCTGAATTTGCGGTGATCTTGTGAACAACGAAATTTCAAATCTCATTACTATTCAAACAAACCTCAAAGAGATGCATTTGGACAAAATACCAGAACAATAAATCCAATAATCCTTTGAAAAAAATCTAAAATGAGGAAACAACAATTAGATCAAAGTTAAAGAAAAAAAACAAAATTGGTGAAGAGAAGTTACATAATGAGAGTAATGATCTAGGGTTTGATTAAACCATAGTTCATTGGTAGTCAAGTAATAGCTGCTTCTGGAGACATCATGAGATACGCTACTAGGATGCAATAAGGCATATGACAAGGGTGAAAATGACATAATCGCAGTCAAAGTGGTGATCAGAATAAAACCGAGCTCCGTCAACATTTTTCAAATCTAGCTTCTCAAACGCTTAAAAAAAAAATCTTCTTTCTTTGTTTATTTTGCTGTAAAAAAAAACGCACCATCTACCACACTTAGTGTGAACAAAATCAAAGGAGAGAAAGGTTTTTTTTTCCTTGGTCAGCAAAAATTTTACTTTACAAAAGAGAAAAGCGTCAACAGGAAAGAGAGGAAGACCACTTTCTAAAAAAGGAAAGAAACCAACGGCTACAGAGAAAGATGATACATTCATTACAAGTGGATAACTGTAGAATATGGGTCAAAAGTCAAAACACATAAAGATAAACTGCATTGCATAGTAAACGTTATGTTGTATTATAAAGAAAACTAATAGCGTCGACAAAAATATTCGAAAATTTAATCCATTCGGTAACTAATTAAGCTATAAATTATTTATTTCAAAACAAAATAAAAACTCAGCCAATTTTTGCTCTTAAAACATTTAAGCTTAAATGACGTTTGTTGTGCATGTTCAAAGTTTCAGTTTTGATAGCCAGAGTTTTGAGTTTTGACTCAATAATACTTAAGAGTTAATATATTAAACAGAGCCTATAAAAATTATTTTTTAAAAACCACTTTCACAGACACGGCAACAGGTTAATAGGTTTTTATTACTTGTACGTGTTGGATCGGGTAATAGTTACTTAAACCCAAAGATCTGTATGTGTACATCTATAGAACAAACCACTAGATTATTCTAACTTTACGGCTTCCAAAAAATTTTAAAAACCACAATCAAACCACCATTAGTCATGTTGTGCATTTGTTTCATTGTAGATTCCGGCTAACAAGAGGGAGATACACTACAATGTTTCATTGTATTAACATTTATGATATAAATGATTTTTAAAACTTATGATTTTTTCTTCCAAAATTCTAACGATGTAGCCATGGGCTACAAAATTTTCTGCAGCTTTTGCGAACATTCCAAAATCCACCAAATTGTAAGGTGAATTCAATTTTATTGAAGTTTTTTATATTAAAATTTTAGATGGTAAACTAATTTTTCCCGTTTTTTATTCTTGAAAATTGGTGATGGTATCAATGGAATTAACGCCGAATATATCTCATAAAGTATCGATTAATTAGTCAATACATTATTTTCTTTAAGTAGCTAGCTAGCCAAATATTTTAGTAGCTAGATCATTTTTTTATTTGGTTTTTATGTAGGATTTATAAATGTTTGCACGTTAATTTATGTAATATGGATTATGTGATTTAGTTTCGAATTTATATATTCTTTTATGATTTAATAATTAACTAATATATATTTTTAATAGCTAAATTCGATTTGTTAAAAAAATAAAAAAAAATATTTGAATTTATTAAATTATTTTTTTCTATCAATTGTTGTAAATGACACAATTATTAGCACGTACAACGTAGTTGTAGACTTAATTGTAGCAACCTGAAAACAATTTCGATGCAAAGCTCTATCAACTAAATCTTTGACATTTTTTTTGCTCTCAAATTCTTGGCCTATTGTCAGACCAATCTCATCTTCCCATTCAAGATTCACAACTTCATCTACTGGTACATCATGTGTAATGACACCAACATCAAGAGATAAACAATTGTTATCCATGTCACCAACTTCTTCACATGGATTATTTTCACCAAATGAAATATGAGGATGATTATCTAACATCAAACAAGGTTGCCACGGTTCAACTTCTGTTTTAAGAGCATCCATTTCAACATTAACTCTAGAATCACTTGCTATCTCTTCAATTCTTACATCATTTCCACTTCCTTGATCTTCTCTTTGACTTCCCCACAATTTTGGTTTTCTGATACACCTTCCATGACCTCCACATGCAAAACATCTCTTTGATGATTTTTGTCTCCATCCATCATATATACTAACAAATCTTCATCATCCAAGATATATGTGTGTCTCATCTCTTGTAATGGAATGTAACTTAACTTCAGCCTCGTCATATTTCTATCCATCCTCAACTTCTCATATAATTTATCTACCAGCAAACAATACGTTAACTCCTCTTCCAAAGTTCCCTTCATCACTAAACTATAAATGTGAGCTTCTTTTGGATTCCATAATACACCATGTATGTTCGTTGAATAATATCCCTCACAATCAAAACGTATGACTGTGCAACGTCTATTTTTCATATATCTGAACATGTAAAAAACGACATTAATACAGATTAGTTGTTCCATTTGTACTAGTTACACGAGCTATACTAGTTACACCAACTGTAAATATTTACCAACGATCTTTTGATATAAAGCAGTACAATTTACACGATTCCACCTCCAAAAATCATCAAAAATCAATGTAAGACCATATATTCTTTGGGTTTTCATAGATTTAAACAAAATTCCAATATATTTTGGGTTATATGAAGATTCATACAATTTTAAATCTCCAATTCACTTTTAAACTCAAAAACTAACTTCAAAAGAGGAAAATACAATAAGAACTCACATGAAATTAAGAGGAGATTTCTGGTTCAAAGATTTGATAGAAGACCATGAAAGAAGGAGAAGAGAGATGGAGCTCGAAGATGAAGATGAAGAGGGATTTTTTTATTTTTTTACCCATCATGTGAAACATGATTAATTAATATTCTTTTAACTTTTTGTTTTAATTTTCATTTTATTAAATGCAAGAATTATTAAAGGTAAATTGATCAAATCATCAATATTATAAAAAAAAAGAGGTTATGTAGAAAAATTAGAGTTAAGTAAGAATTAATTAGAATCCATAAGGTTAAGTTAGAGAAGCTCTCATCTCGTTTCTCTCTTACATATAATTGCCCACTCACTTATCGTAATGTCATGATTAATGATCGTCCTTCAATTTTGTTTATTGATTTTAAAAAAATATGCCAACCGTGTGCGTGTATAGTATTTGATTACCATACAACTAGCAAGAGAACATGATCTCAATCTTTAAAGCGTGTTGATAAGAGAAAGAAATAACGAGACATAGTTAAATTATTAATGAAAAGAAAATACCGAAAATAAATATGACACTTGAAAAAGTCATTTAAGCCAAGGAATTTTTCAAAAACGTAAATTTTAAAATTGATATACGTTTAAACTATAAACGATGAACTCTTTATTAGAAATTGTAACTTTCTTATGATAGAAAAAACTCCAGAGTTTTACAAGTTGTTAAAAAATAGTCTTTCTTACGCTAATCAATAAAAATACTAACAATGTATTATGTTAGTGGAGAACAATTAAAGGGAAGAGTTTGTAGTTCTAGTTTGTAACTCTCAAGCTAATCAATATATACAAGTTTGTAGCTCTAAATCAAGTTGATTAATCAATATATACAAGTTTGTAGCTCTAAATCAAGTTGATAATTTATAATTATTTCTGTACAACGCATTATGTTAGTGGAGAACAATAAAAGGGAAGAGTAAAACCCAAAATTTTTGTTTTTGTTTTTCCTACCTAATAAATCGAACTGAAAGAGAAAAATGATACTTAACAATAAAGAAAGCAGATGATGATTATTGAGCTTAGTTTTGACTTTTAACATCCGGACACAAACACATACTTAGGCAGATAATGATCATTGAGGTTTACAGACGATATATATATATATATAACACAAGAAAAAGACGGAAGGAATAAAAAAAAAAGGGTTGCATTGCATCACAAGTTAAAAACACCAAAGAGCTTCGTCTTCTTCTTCTAATTAAGAGGAAGAGCTTTCTACTTCCTAGTCTTCTTCCTGTTCAGGCCCGTCTTCTTCTTCGTCTTCTTTTTCTTCTTCTTAGGGTTGGTAAACCGAGCTAAAATAAAGCAAGAATAAATGAGAAGCCTTACCTAAATTGTTACCAAGAATCAAGAATGAAGAACAAATATATGTACCTGGAACAGTATACCCATAAACGCAACCAGGGCGGGGGCGGGGGTGACTTTTGAGGGTGTGTAACAAGGCACTACAACTAAATTGCGTCCTCCCATGTCACTTCCATTAAGTTGCAGGGCCTTCTCTTCTGCGCCTTCTCCCAGAATAGAAATGATGGCGTTGCTGTACAAAAACAAGTCTTTAGTAATAGCATTTAAGAGAACAAAATCACAAAACTGGAGGAAGAAGCCACAAACTTGCAGGTGGGAGCACGGATTGGACAAGGAATTTCGTCGGGGCATAAAGTAAAGTCCAGGACCTCTCCACATGAAGAGAAATGGTTAGTCAACGCGCTCTTGATATCATCCTCAGGAAGCGAGGTGTCAAATCCCTTAACAAGAATCATTTTGCTTCTGCAATAATTTCCTTATTATATCAACATAAGAACAACAACACACATCTTTACATATACAAATCTCCCAAAAAAAATATTTACCTAGATACACGTTCAGCTCTGGCTAACCTAGCAGCCATCTCAGGAGTGAGTTTAATGCAATCAGTGGATAGAGAAGTAACAACTAGTTTGCGTCCACCCATCTCACTTCCACTAAGTTGCAGCGCCTTCTCTTCTGCGCCGTCTCCCATAATATATATCTCAGCAATTCTGTAACAAAAACATATATAACTTGAGCTGGGTCAAAAAAAAAAAGTAAAAAAACTGTGAGGAACAAGCCACAAAACCTGGTGGGAGTACCGTCTTCGTAATAGGAATTAGAAACACACACGATCTCTCCACATGAAGAGAAATGTTCCCTCAGCGCGCTCTTGACAGAGTCCACATGTTTATATATATATCAATATATATATATTAAATCAGTCGAGCTTTCTCGAGTCGAGATTATATATATATATTAAATCAGTCAATCTTCCAAATCACTACCGTTCAATATATATATATCAATTGAACGGTAGTGATTTGGATGCCCTGAAAGCTCGAAAAAGCCGGTAAATTGATATATATATATTTTCTTTTTTTGATTTTTTGTTATCGACTGATTTAATATATATATATATATTAATATATATATAAATAATATATATATATCAATTTACCGGCTTTTTCGAGCTTTCAGGGCATCCAAATCACTACCGTTCAATTCCAGCCCCTAAGGTATAGTACACGAGATCTAATCAGATATTCTACAACTTAACATTTATATATTTTATCAAGAAACAGATATCAACAAACAAGGAAGCCATAAGGAGAACAAGATTACTTTGATCGCGGATTCGTCCATGGAGAATTTGAGAGAGCGGCGGCTAGGTTTTCGAGATATTTTTCAGTTCTAGGGATTCAGAATCAAAGAGAATACGATATACGAACAAACGATTGGTCCTTGAATTAAGCTCGGGCCTGAACTAAGTCCATATTCTCCAAACCTTATTACGGAAAATACATTAAGGAGGTTTTATTTGAATTATTATGCATTTTAGTGGAATTTGAGGTATTTTAAAATCAGGCGTGACCTGATCTCGGAAAGATTCAGCTCTCAGGCGTGCCGTCGACATCAACTAGCGACGGAACCGATTGCTCCGGCAAAGTGCTCGATGTTAAGGGTATGTAGTTCCGCGAAAATCCGGAGAACAAAACACGAATCTTTAAAACAATTACGAATAAATATCTCAAAGAGAAATTACTTTTACAATAGAATTTTGAGAATAAACGTTTCTTCATAAACAAGAAATAGCGTTTTCTGGAATTCTATTGAATATAACAACGATTTAATAATCCTTAAAATACGATTAAGGAAAATTTTCGTAGAGGCAAGATACAATCTTTTTCCTTAATCCAAACTATCTCCCGCAGTGTGGCTGTTTATGAGAAGATGAATCCCATGATACAACTACGGCGAGACCGGTTTCGCAACACCCGAAATCAGGAATCTACGAACTTGAATATATACGATATACTCTTGAGACTCTAACGACTTAAAGAATAAACTAGAGAGGGATTTAGTTACAATCGCCTGAATCGATTGCTCACCGTTTGTTGTTAGGGGTGGGCAAAATATCCTGTAACCGAAAAAACGAACCTAAAACCGATCAGGAATTTCTCATTCAAGATTACTTCAATTTTGACTTGTAAATACAATATATCATAGTGTTCATTACAAGGAATCCAATGACTCTAAGATCCAGTCATTCCGGTAACGGACATTACCGGAAAAGTCATCGGAAAATTGGCCAAATCCAATTGCCTCAAATTTAAGTTCTAAGAATCCCCCACATGAATAGAAATTACTCTAAACATATGAAAAGTCTATCTGACTATAAAACCAAGACAGACTCGACTATCAAGAGTATATACGAAAATGAATGTGTTTGAGTTAGTAGCAATTTTTCAGCCTTGAATCATTCATTGTTAATATCTGTCAGGTTTACTTGGCCGGAAGGTGAACATGATGTCTTGAACCACCGAGAGTTTTATGTAAACCGAGACAACATGTATAACCCAGCTTCTAGTTCTCGTAGAACCAAGTTCTCTATTGCATTCGTTTTGGCTTTGAACTTTTCCTTGTTTTTCATGAGTGAACTTAGAGAATATAACCTGACAAATTCTCTTAGAAACGACCTCATTTCACACTCACAAGGTGATTTGCCAGTAGTCATTGTTTTCAGAAGTCTCCTGTAAGAACTCCACTGATATTTCAAAGTTATGGAGTCAAATCATTAAAAGCATTGTTTATCCTTTAGACATATAGGAAACACTGTTTATCATTGTAGGAACTATGCTGTTATTTACAGTGCTCTAGACAGATTCTGCTTGAATTTGTTTTCCCTTTGAACCTAAATCTTGGGATCTCCATTCATATAGGTGGGGTTTCTATCAAACGTCCTCTTTAGTTATAGGCTTTAAACCCATTCCTCTTGATGATTTTACAACTTGATCTCAAGCCAAACCTTTTGTAAATGGATTTGCTAGGTTATCGACTGATTTAATATAATCTAGTGTAATTACACCATTAGAGATCAAGTATCTAATGGTTTTATGTCGTCTTCTGATATGACGAGATTTACCATTATAGAGAGTATTTAGTGCTCGGGCTATAATCGATTGACTATCACAGTGTACACGTAGTGCCGACACTTGTTTCTCCCAGAATTGAATATTTTCCAAAAAATTTAAAAGTCATTCTGCTTCTTATGCGGCATTATCTAAAGCTATAAACTCAGACTCCATGGTTGATCTGGCCAATAAAGTTTATTTCGCACATTTTCAGAATATCGCTGCACCTCCTACAGTAAACACATATCCACTTGTGGATTTTGAATTTTTGGAGTCGGATATCCTGTTAGCATCGTTGTATCCTTCCAAAATTGTGGGTTCTTTACCTTAATGTAACCCATAACTTTTTGAGTATCTTAAGTAATTTAATACTCTGGTTATGGCTTTCCATGAGTTTCTGCTGTTCCGTTTGAGTAATTCTTGAATTTTTTTTAAGTATTTTATCAGCATAATGAGCTTGTGACAGTATAATCTCTTCAGAAGTTCTAGTAATTTGAATTCCTAGAATGACGTTTGCTAAACCCATGTCTTTTATGTCAAACTGCCCATGAAGCATGTTTTGGTTTGTTGGATTATATCTTTATTGCTGCCAATGATAAGCATATCATCAACATACAAACATAACAAAATATACCCATTACGAGTAATTTTGATATATATGCATTTGTCACATTTATTGATACTGAATTCGTTTGACAACAGAAATTAACTGTCAAATTTTTCATACCATTGTTTTGGAGCTTGTTTTAGTCCATACAATGACTTCACAAGTCTGCAGACTTTATGCTCTTGGCCTGGAACCACAAACCCTTCGGGTTGTTTCATGTATATTTCCTTTTCCAAATCACCGTTGAGGAAAGCGGTTTTTACATCCATTTGATGTATTTCCAGGTCTCTTAAAGCTACAAGTCCAATTAGCTAGAAGTTATTCTCGTCATCGGAGAATAAGTATCAAAGAAATCATGGCCTTCTTTTTGCCGAAATCCTTGCACCACAAGTTTTGCCTTGGACTTATCAATTGAGCCATCGGTTTTCAATTTTGTTTTGAAAATCCAGTTACACCCTAGTGTTTTAAACCCTTAAGGTAGATCGGTTATTCCCACGTATGATTTTGCATTATGGAATTGATCTCACTATTAACGGCTTCGTTCCATGAAGGTCCGTCAGGTGTAGACATGGCTTCATTATATGTTCTTGGTCCGTCAGTTTAAAAATGTTTTATCTCTCTCTCTCTCTATCTTGGTTTTTGCTGTTTTTGTCCCCTATTTTGTTTTAAAGATATTTGCTGGGCTATTGGCATGATTAGGCAGTTATCTTCGATGTATAAGTTGAGAGGTCAACTTCCTCCTTATTCCGCCCTATCTATCCAAGAGTTGGTGATCTATGTCTACAAGAAGTTCTTGAGTACAGACTTTTCATTAGACATTCTAGAGAATGCTGAATATTTCCTTCAAGAATTTGGAACTGTGGAGGAACATGTGTGTCCTCTCACATATCGTTTCAACAAGATCACATTCTTTGAGGCAAGTTTCTGTTTCTTGTTTTTTTAACTTTATTCTGACTTTGTTTGCTTTAGATACAAATTGATTTATGGTTGTAGGTTTAGTTGGTTTGCTTTGGATACAAATTGATTTATGGTTATTGGTTTAGCTTGTTTGCTTTAGATACAAACAAATTCTTGGTTTTAAGTTGAGCTATTTGTCTTTAGTTTATCTTTGTTCTTGCATGTTGTTGATAAACTTGTATCTTGTTAGGTGGTTTATTTGACTCTATTCTTTCTTGAACAGCCTGAGGTGCCCAGGTTCAAGGTTACTACCATGATAGTTCATACAAGAACTGATTTCTCTACTTGTTCTCTGTTCGAGAATGCTCTTCTGCATGCTTTGCATAAACATCCTGTGGCTGCAGCAGTACCCATCTATTCCTCCTACAACAATCTCAGGGGAAAGGCCATCTACATGCCAAAAGAGGACGAAGTAAAGAAGGAAGTCTCTTTTGAGTACCATGTGATGATTTTGGCGTCTTACGGGGTAGACAAGAAAAACCGACGTTTCTTTGAGTTTCAAGACTCGTATGGGAAGAAATGGGGACACCGGGGTTTTATAAGGGTTGCTAGAGATCGGGACCTTGTCTACCATGCATCTACTACTGTAGGAATTCTCTGTTTTATGCGTCTATATGTTTAGGATACTCTGTTATGTACATTCTGGTTTATATCCTACTTACCAGTTTATTAAAATTCTTAAAATACGTCTATGACTCAACTTTAGCTAAAAAAAAAAAAAAAAAACGTAATATGCACATGAATTGGCAAATTCTATTAAATGTTTGATATGCTGCCAATATATTCATCTATTGATTTATATATTTTCTTCCACACAAACTAACAAATATTATTTCAGTGCGCACATTAAGTCCATAATTTTTTCAATCCCAATTTTAGGTACCACCATGATTTTTATCAAATTAAAAAAAAATTAACTTACAAATATGAATTATAGATATAAAAAGATTAGGGGAAATTAGTTATAAAGAACAAAATGTTTAAACATTTGTCCATATATGCATTCTAAATCTAAGATTAGTGATATATGATTATGTATAATTGAAATACTATTAATTATACCCTCAATTCTATTTTTTCTGCAAAATCATTTAAAAATTTTCTAAACTAATTTGATTTTCTTTGATTTTATTTTTTATTTATTAAAAAAAAGAATGGACATGGATCGGTTTCCCTTTTTTCTTCCTCCTTCATTTTATTTCTTCTTCTCTCTTACTCCATTGATACATGCAAAGACTGAAATGTCTTCTTCCTTGCTCAATCTCTTCTTTTTCTTCTTCAATAAAGACTGAAACTGATTGAGATGATAGATTCAAATATCTATTGTGAGGAGACAAACTTTAGAGCTTCAAAATCGTGAAAAATGAGAAGAAGAGATGAAAAAAGGTGAAGAAAGTAGAAGGAAACCACTACTAGCATTCTCTTCTCTTAGGTTTAAAAATCTAAACTAATTAGAGTACAACTTCTAATATTTTCAAACGTAATCAAAACAAGAATATTTGATTACCTTAATTTATGATTTTCTTATGATTTTGTTTCTTTTTTGAAAAGAAATTCTAAATTTCACTGAAAGTGGTTTCTATTTTTGTACAATATAGGTGAAATCATAAGAAAACATTAATAGAACTAGAGTAACAGTTAGAAAATGTATTCTACATTTCGTAGAACATAGAGTAAATTATAGAATATATAATCTAAATTTCGTAGAATATAGATTTCTAAATTTTGTATAACATAAAAAAATATTTCTGAAAATCGTAGACCATGTATAGTGTATAGACTATATAATCTAAATGTCGTAGAACATGTAGAGAGTTTATAATACATATTCTATACTTCAGAAAGTGTATTCTAATTTATTAAGATCAAATTTTCATCGATCCAAAATAGTAACAAAAAACATATATTCTAGACATTATTTATGTTATCATGTCTCTTTATCAATGTTTCACAAGTTGTTCTTAATTTGTTTTAAAAAATTATTAAATCTAATCATAAAGGTAGTTTAGTAATAGTTGACAATTGATCGTAGAATGCATATATGTACAAATGTTTAAATATTTATCCTTTATTTATAATTTTCCCAATAAAGATTATCACATGATGGATGTTGTTAATAAGTTGTAATGTAGAATTTAGGTATTGAGTGAGTTTTAAGGTTACAAATTGGAGACCGTTGTTATGGTTTCCTGTTAGGGCTTATTACTATCTTATTCGTTTTAGGCTTAGACCGGAGTCTATACACTGAGATGGCTAAAACGGAAACAGAAAATTTATTAAAAGGAAATATTTTGAGCTTTTTACGAAATATTGTCGGCTCAAATTGTTTATATTACTCTAATAAAGAATGATTTGTGAGAAGAGAGATGGGTAATGGCCTTAACACTTTATTTTCGCTAGATTATTGGCTACATGCTGGTCGCTTACCAGATTTGGTGGATGAGCAAGGTGTTTGTGCTCTTGGAGTTAGGCAATACGCTCTTGTTGCGGACGTGATCAGCGGAGGGTCTTGGTGTTTCAGAAGAACACGCAACACCACCATTGAAGAAATAAAAATCAGATCACTGCACAGCCAATTCCAAGCACAAATGTCGGTCAAGATGTCACGATATGGCGCCATGGCATTGATGATTATAGGCCGCTGTTCTCAACCTCACGTACATGGGATCAAATACGCATAAGAAAGGAAGTAGTTAATTGGAAGAAACTGATCTGGTTTCAGGAAGCAGTACCTAGATTTGCCTTCATCACTTGGCTAGCTATCAAGGATAGATTGTCAACAAGGACAAGATTAATACAGCACACAATGTCCAAGTTAGAATTTCAGGGTCATTGAAGGTCTCAAGTGAAAGATTTGAGATACCAAAATTGGAAATTTCAATTTCAATATGTTTAGTCGTCAAATTCTAAAAGTTTAAATTTAGTCAAATACAAACGATATATATATTTCTTTTTCTTTTTTTTTATATAACGCAAAGTTCAAATATTTGACCAGTACGTTTTCATGTACTGAGCTACTAGAAGGTGTAAATTAATACATTTTCAATGAGATTCGAATTTCAGAGGTGACTCACTTTTTCGATGTCCAGCTACGGGGATAAATTTTTGGTCAAACTGTAATTTAAGATTAAGTAAAATCCTAATTAGGAAAATTAAACACATATTATAACCCTAAAAGAAATTAAATTGAACCGAAATCTACGATAAGACACTTTGGAAATCGTAACCTCCAACGACAACTTAAAAACTTTTATCACAATTTCAGAAGAGAAAAGAAAAAAAATTATCGATTTGTGTGAGTAAATTCTTGATGTGGGTTCATGAAATTATCAATAATGTAGGTAAATTAGCACCCTTCTAAAGAGACTCAAATCCAGCAAGTGAAGCTCTTTGTTGAGTAATTGACGAAACGAAACTTGATTTCAAGATGTTCTAATGTTATGACCTTGTAGCCATATTCGATTAAAGGAAGCTTAGTTTATGTTTATCTAGATAGATCTTCTTATTGTGAACGAAGGTCAATTTGAAAGAAGCTTCGATTGTTGACATTCAGACAATGATTATGTTTGGTTATATAGTTCCTCTTATTCTAATCATTAGCTACCTATCATCGGGTTTAAATGAAACATGAAGAGGGAGAATAAAAGGTGTTAACTACAATGATATGAAACTCATATTTATTTTACTATGCTAGCTTTACCTACTTCAATATAGTTTAAATAGTTTTATGCATTGTTTAAATGTTTTGATGCTGCGTTTGTAAACTCTGTTTTCCTTTCTTTTTTTTTTTTTTTTTTAATTTAAATCTAAGATTTAATGGAGTAAATGGAATCTAAGATTACATATCTAAGCAGCATCATAACATTTTTGGAAAAGGTTTGATGTGTAATTAAGCAAGAACTAGAAGGAATGGTTGATGGTCTAAACTATACACAATCGAATCAATTCATATATCCAGCTCCCGCAACTCCAAAGGCCTTCGAGCTCGATGTCCATAACATCAATGGACAACAATCATAACTACAAAACCCCATTGGAGGACGAAGAAAGCTTCGAGTTATTAATAAGCCGAGAGTATAAAAGGAAGGAGAAAAAGCAAGTAATGATGACGGGAGATTTGAGAAGAGTTAGACAACTTTGTTGCTTCACAACTTATGAGCCAAGAAGATCAAGGAACTTCAGGTTTCGCTGGTCATCATATAGTTAGTGGAGATAAAAACAACAATGATGTGGAGATGGATATATCCATGTTGTTGAGCGAGAGAGAAGAAGAGAACAGATTCATCACTGAATGCTTGAGTACAAACTCGGATTATGATATTAGGATTTGCGTATATGATAATTGAATGAAACTATATAGATGGCATGTGAGATTTGTTGGTACGTTGCCTTACACTTAATATGCAAATATAATCAGTATAACTTATAAACTATTTAAACATATATATGGTTAATACTTAATACTAGCCACATGTAGTTTTTTTTTTTTTTTGAAAAGAATGTTTTAGGGTTGTGAATGAGTGAGGATATAAATGTATATTACGTTACGTACTACTATTTTTATATATTCAAGTTTGAGTGCCTAGGGTAGAGTTATTGTTACCTTAATTCCGATTATATGAATTGTGAGGTTTTCTAATTTATAGTTAAACCATGTAGGTGGTCTGATCTGTCTCCTTACTCTATCTCTGGCTAGAAGATAATCACCCAAGTTGTCTTGATCTTCCGTAGTTTCATTTCTCTCATCATTGTCTGTTTCCGAGGACTCTGATTCTGAACTTTCAGTTTCTGAGGACTCTCCACCTTGAACTGAATTTTCTGTTTCCGAAGCAACTCCACCTTGAGATGAACTTTCAGCTTGTTCACTGCCATTAGAAGGACCTTGAATGAGATATTGGCTGAAAGTTACTTTCTTAGTCTTGTTTTTCTTCTGTTCCTTAGGTTTCAGAATATCTTTATAGACTTCTTCCTCATTAAACACGACGTCTCTACTAGTCGTACACTTCAGTTCCTCAGGAATCCACACTCTGTAACCCTTCACACTCTGAGGATAACCCATAAAGACACCTTTGACAGCTCTAGGCTCTGTCTTTCCTTGAATAGTGTGAACATATGCAGTACACCCAAACCTTCTCAAGTGTGACATGTCTAGTTTTGTTCCTGACCAGACTTCTTCAGGTAACTTGTACTGTATTAAGGAGTTTGGCGACCTATTAATTAGATAGACTGCTGTAGATGCAGCTTCTGCCCAAAACTTTTGCTCCAAACCAGTTTCAGAAAGCATGCATCTGACTTTATCCATGATAGACCTGTTCATACGCTCTGAAACCCCGTTCTGCTGAGGAGTGTATGTACAGGTTCTATGTCTCTTGATACCAGACTCCTTACACAACTCATCCATCTGGTTGTTACAGAACTCCAAACCATTATCAGTCCTTAAACACTTGATTTTCTTCACAGTCTGATTCTCAACAACCGCTTTCCATTCCTTGAATCTAAAGAACACTTCATTCTTTGTTCTTAAAAAATAGATCCAAACCTTCCTTGAGTAGTCGTCTATAAAAGTAACAAAGTACTGACATTCAGCAAGGCTCATGGGAGTTGAAGGAGAGCCCCATAAATCTGAGTGTATGTAGTCTAAGATTCCCTTTGAATTATGTTTTCCTTTTGCAAAACTCTACTTGTGTGACTTTCCTAGCACACAGTTTTCACAAAAACCCAAAGTCTTCACTTCCTTGTCAGAGAGATACCCATTCTTCACTAACAACTGCATACTCTTTAGACTCATATGTCCCAGCCTTGATTGCCATCTTTTTTTCATTTCAATTTCTGATTTAGCCACTGAAACTTCACCCTTTGTGACTGTTCCTTCAAGATAGTATAATCCATCCACATACTTTCCTGAAATCACCTTTTGATCCCCTTTATAGAACTGAATTCTGAAGTCTTTACCTTCATATCTGCACCCTGACTTCTCAAGAAGTCCATATGATATGAGATTTCTGCCCACATATGGCATGTATCTCACTTCTGTTAGTATCACCTGTTTGACATCTGGATTCACAATCTATAAAAGTAACAAAGTACTGACATTCAGCAAGGCTCATGGGAGTTGAAGGAGAGCTCCATAAATCTGAGTGTATGTAGTCTAAGATTTCCTTTGAATTATGTTTTCCTTTTGCAAAACTCTGCTTGTGTGACTTTCCTAGCACACAGTTTTCACAAAAGCCCAAAGTCTTCACTTCCTTGTCAGAGAGATACCCATTCTTCACTAACAACTGCATACTCTTTAGACTCATATGTCCCAGCCTTGATTGCCATCTTTTTTTCATTTCAATTTCTGATTTAGCCACTGAAACTTCACCCTTTGTGACTGTTCCTTCAAGATAGTATAATCCATCCACATACTTTCCTGAAATCACCTTTTGATCCCCTTTATAGAACTGAATTCTGAAGTCTTTACCTTCATATCTGCACCCTGACTTCTCAAGAAGTCCATATGATATGAGATTTCTGCCCACATATGGCATGTATCTTACTTCTGTTAGTATCACCTGTGTGTCATCTGGATTCACAATCTTTATCTTCCCCATTCCTTTTACATCACTGTGTGTGTTATTAGCCATTAACACTCTTCCTCCTTCAAATTCTTCAAGATCAAACAGTAGATCTTTATTAGGAGTGATGTGGAATGTACAGCCTGAATCAAGAACCCATTCATCCTTAGGTTCTTGCACACTTGCTGTGAGAACAAGGGGTTCAACACTACTTGATGCAATGTTTGCAGAGTTTACTGCATTTTTCTACTGATTATTGTTTTTCCTCTCAGGGCAATCTCTTTTCCAGTGACCATCTTTTCCACAAACCCAACAACCTTTGCTATTGTTTTTCTTTGGTCTTGATTGTGATTTTGGCTTGCTTTTAGATCTTCCTCTACCTTGATTGTTGTTTCTCTGAGTTTGTCTGCCTCTGGAACTGACAAATAACCCTTCTGCAGGTGACTTGGAACCAGACATTTTCTTAAGATCCAACTCTTTTGATCTTGCCGCACTAGCAACTTCTTCAAACGTGATACCTTCTCTACTATATTTGAGAGTTTCTCTCAACAGCTCATACTTTGCTGGAAGGGAACTCAAAAGAAGAACAACTTGTACTTCATCTGGAACCTCAATATTTAGATTGCTCACGTCCGCAATCATCTTTAAGAACTCATCGATATTCTCGTCAATTGTTCTTTCCTCCTGCATCTTGAATGTGTATACCTTAAGCTGAAGATATACTCTGTTTGGTAGTGTCTTTACCATGAACAGAAGCTCTAGCATAGACCACGTCTCAGCTGCAGTAGTACACTTTTCAATCTTCCTTAACACCTTGTCTCCCACATTTAAGAAGATAATATCCATTGCTTTTTCACACCGTTCTATCCTTGCTTCTTCATCATCGATTCTCTTTTTCTTGTTTGCAGGATCAGCTCTTCTTCTGGAGTTAACGCTGGGAGCGGAGCCTGCTCCACCAACACATCTTTCAGCCCAAGTATTCTGAGATGTGCAAACATCCTTGTCTTCCAAAGAGAAAAGTCCCCAGATCCGTCAAACAGCTCAACCTTGAGCTTCGAGTTTGTCATCTTGAATCGAGTAGATTCCCCACCAAAACCGTGTGGCTCTGATACCACTTGTTAGGTACGCAGCGGAATTTCAACCTCTGATCTCAGTGCTTTGCTTTGTGTCTTACTTAGGATATGAGCAACAATAAAGTAAAAGACACCAAGATTTAACGAGTTCCCCGAATGATTACGGGTACGTCTCGTGAGGGATCTCTTGCCCTCAAACTTCCACTAGAAATCAAGGTTACGAAGCGATTACAAGAAACGGCACAAAGGTTACAAACTCACGACCTTTTTTTGCTCTCAATTGTGCTAGGGTTCTATCTCTCTCGTCTGTGTTCCTTTTATAACAAACTTTACCACATTTTTGCAGAAGATGGGTTGCAGACACTTAGGCCCAAAACTGTATTTCCTTCTTAATTCAGATATGGGCTTAGAAACAAACAATAGACTGAGGCCCATAATTAATAGAAACAGAAACCTTTTGTTGGACAGGAACACTTGGTTGGACTTTCAGATGATGTTGGAGCTGGATTTATTGTAAAACGTTATAGAGTTCGATTTGTGAAAGAAGGAATATGAGAATGGTTCCGGATCGGATTGTTATGTCGAGAGGAGGTGAGAAGTTAGAAGAAGTTATGGGGAGGAAAGAGGAGGAGGAGCTTCCTGAGTTCCGTGATGGGATTGAAAATTTTCGAAGAAAATAATTTTTGAAGAGAAGAAGACGTAGATAGAAGAAAAGAGAAGTATGGGGGAGAGAGAAAAAAAAATGATGAATGATCCGATTGGGTTACGAATTGGGTGGGTAATGACTGGTTGGATCTGTAATATTTTGAAACAGTCTCTGGTTTAAAAGTAAAATCCTTCAATTTGCTATTTAAAATAAATCAAAAAGAAATTCAGTTTATAACGAGAGTATATCGGCAAATTTTCGTTCTAACTGGAGCATATCAGCAATTGATTCCATATTAGTACCTTGATCCTTGTGTCAGTTGTGTGTATGGCTCTCTATTTTAATCTAAATGACCTTTTTATATTTATTATTTTTAATTTTAAACTGAATTAGTGCAGCAAACCTTCTCAATGACACAGAGAGACTCAAAGATTTGCAGATTGAATATTTAGTACTTTTTAAATCTTAAAATTGAAAAATGCAGATTGTAGATCGCTAGTTTTAAAAATTGATCTGTATACGAATCTTTGTTTATATCATACTAGATTAGGTCCCGCATATACGCGGGATTATAATCTACGATTTTAAAATTTATAAGAATAAAATTATAAAAAAATTTAAAAAATAGAATTAAATTACCTGTAAATATATATATATATATATATATATATATATATAATAAAATATTGAGAACACCTATCCAAAATCATTCACCCATAAAAAATCCTAACAAAGTTATAATTATTTATTTATTAAGATAATATATAGTTTGTTTTATATTTATTTGAATAAGATTTATTTATTTTTAATCATATTTGATTTTTGTTTTCAAACCGACCTAAAATAAATTAGTGTTATATTTTGAATTTATTTGCTCATTGTCTTTTGGATGATAGATATTTTCTGAAAAGTATAAGAAAAAATAATTGAAATTAGAGAAAAATTTAATAATCATAAAAATAGAAATAAATTTTTTTAGGAAAACCTCATAATAACAAATTAATTAAATTTTCTGAAAAGTAGAAAAAAATAAAACCAAAATTAGAGAAAATAATAATCATAAAAATATATAAGTAAAACGATTTCACAACAACCTCATAATATTAAATTAACATAACTTTTAAAAATAAAATAAAAGGAATAAAAGATTTACCAATAAAATGAAATTGAAGATATGATGGTGTTTTTGAATAAAATATTTTTGTTTTTTGAGAAAATATTAGACTACTTTTTTGTTTATATAGATTTCAATATTTACAATTCTTTTTTCTTTAGAATTAGAAATTTTCTTTTTGTTTCTATAGAGTTCAATATTTACAATTTTTTTCCTTTTAAAACTATAGTTTTTCTTAATTATGAAAGTTTACTTTTTTTAAGTAATAATAATTTGTTTATTTTCTATAGAATTCAATATTTACAATTTTTTTTTTTAAAATTAAATTTTCTTAATTATGGAAGTTTGCATTTTTTAAGAAATAACAATTTGTATATTTTCTTTATAAATTTTTTATTTACCGAATAATGGTAGGTAATTATATTTTTGTACCGTTTCCTTATAATAATTTTTGACATTTTTTAACGTTGATACGTGTCGAAATCTTGAATCGAATAACATGACACGTGTCACCCTCCTATAAATTACTAACTTTTGAAAACTCTCTTTTATATAATAAGATAAGCGTCACTTGCTCTTTCTTCTGATTTTTACAATATTCTGTCTTCTCTCTCGAAAGTATTTAGCTATTTCATCACACGAGTTTTTGACTATTGTTGAGCTTTTCATTTTGTTAATCTTGTTTATATGAACCGCCAATTCTAGCACATAAGCGTAACTCTTTTCTGATTCTGTTTATTTTAACAAACCGTATTAAACCGGGTATTTAGTTATATGTTAGAAAGGTTTAACTATTTATTAAATAGAGAAAAGATTACTGATTCCGATCTAGTAAACTGGCAAGAGACTCAGCATGATGAGAGAGTCTCACCAGGGTTCGAGTAACGGTACTGTCGTTGTGTGACTCTCGATCGTAACAAGGTTTAAGGCTTCTATCACAGAGAATCATGGAAGCCGAATTGAGGTAATCTAAATTACTTCCTTTTTAAATAAGTACTTTTTTCAGAGGTCAAGCTGCTGTTTCAGCCGCCAAGGCCGACTAGGGTTGTTAAACATAAACTTTGTTTCTCCTTACTTTTTTTCTTCTTTCACGTTAAGCTTTATATATACCGAACTTGAATATATACAAACAAACTAGACTATACTAGCTACTTGGTTTAAATACACACATGGTATAATTAAACGACATAGTTCGATAATTAATAAAGAAAGCCTCTTCCCAAATCAGAGTCTATATTAGCCACTTCTCATAGTTTTTCCATCTAACGAGCTAAGCTTCCGGAACTTCTTTGCTTCCTGAACTTATCATATCACTAGTAGCTGAAGAAAGAGAGATAAAAACATGTAACTTTTAAAGACAGTTACAAAATTTACGAAGTACAACCGAAGTAAAATTTAAGGAGAGTACGAGAAGAAACAAAATCTGTGGGAGGAAGCGAGAGCAATCGATCTCAAATGGTGCGGTCGGTTGATAGTATAAGGCTAATTGCGGATGAAGATAAGTTGGAGAAGATGCGACTGTTTCTCTCGCGCCAAATTGTGTAGACTGTTGCTTGAAGGAGGATCTTGTGAACATCCGGACTCAGTTTTGGGGAGGATGTTGTGTCTGATGGCAGCCCCAAGTGCATACCAGATGGAGTTGGTTGTTTTTTATTTACTCTATTTGGAGTTTTGTCTAGTGTTTCTTTTTGGACCTTGTTTTGTTATCACAAAAAAAAAATTATGATAATGTCTTTTATGTTAACCCACACAATTTTCTTGCATAGTCCAATTTTGCAATATTATTTAACAATCTATATCATTATAATAAACCAGATTTTCATACTACGCACTTATTATATTAAACATAATAAGTGCATCATATCAAATCTAAATTTTAGGTAGTATTGACATAAACAGCTTTGAAAATAAAAAGAGAACAATATCATATAAAATGGGGGGAGGTGCGATTCCACGTCAGCACTAAGGGCGATTTCAAAGACGATTTTCACTTTTTTCTTCGGCCGCACACCACGGTCATCCCTTCATGGAGATGCCAACGACGGTGGGTGATACGGAGGAGGTGAGGAATACGGAGGAGATGCCAGTGATGGAGACAAAAAGGAAGGAGATGTCGGTGACGGTGGGTGACAAGGAGGAGGTGAGGAATACGGAGGAGATGCCAGTGAAGGAGACGGGAAGGAAGGAGTCAACGGTGACGGAAAAGAAAGCGAAGGAGAAGCCGGTCTCTTTGCCAGCATCGAGTAAGCCATCAGAGGCTTTCATCCCAGAAAGTCAATCAAAACAGAATCCTCCGACTGCGGTCCACGAGCCAAAATCGTGGGTGAGCGTGGCTAGAGGCTCAAATCTTAAAAATTTTGATTATGAAGTCTCTCTCAAAGATGAAGAAAATATTTTTCCGGTACCGGAGGAAGTCTTTGTTGACTCTCCACCTCTGTGGGATGAGTTCTTGGTTGGTCGATTTGCACAAACAGCACCTCACGTTGCCAAAATCCACGTGATTGTATATAAGATATGGACTTTGGGCAATCAAAGTACTAAGATCGATGTTTACAGTATCAACGATACTTCAGTTAAATTCCGTATTTGTAACACTGCGACAAGGAACCATGAGCTTCAGAGGTATGTGGAATATTTGTGAAATACCAATGGTCGTTTCTAAGTGGACTCCTATAGTTGAAGACGCTCAGCCAAAAATTAAATCAATGCCAATGTGGGTGAAGCTCAAGAATATACCACATTCAATGTTCTCGTGGAAGGGGTTGAGTTTTCTCACGAGTCCCGTGAGACATCCTATTCAGTTGCACCAAGATACTCTACAGGTGACAAATTTCGAAGAAGCAAAAGTGTTTGTGGATGTTGATCTTTCCATAGATTTACCTACTTCGTTTGTGTTTGAGGTAAAAGGCAAAGCTAGTCGTGTAGATTTTGAATTTCCATGGCTCCCGAAAAGATGTGATACATGCAAAAAATGGGGACATTCTGATGATGAATGCCTTGCAAAGAAGAGTGGTTGTAAAGCTATTATTCCAGCTGTAAACACAACTCGATCCATGGAACAGAACAGTTTGAACTCTGATGTAGAGAAGGTGCATTCTGAAGTTGCGCAAACCAGCAAAGTTGAAACTCAGGCCCAGAAGGCTAGCTCTATACAACATCCACCTGAGGAACCACTTGAAGCTCCTGTGGAGCGAGAAGATGGTGAGGTAATTCCCAATTCACCTATTGCAGTTGCATCTGATTTGAAACACACACAGAAGTTTGGTCGATGGTTACAACAACAGGTGGGAAAAGTTCAGCAAAAAAGTCAAATGAGCTCAAATATGGTCAGGTAAAAATTGCTTCTGCTACTCGTTATGATGTTCTGAGGATCACAGATGAGGTTGGGGAAAAAATAAATATTGAAGTTGTCTCTTCAGATGATGTAGTGACAGAGGATAGGCGATCTAAGTCAGGTAAGGATGTAGTGGGGGAGACAGATAGTGCCGCCATGCGCCCTGTCTTACCATGTCAATCAAAAATACACATAGATTCCTCTTCGAATCAACTAGAAAGGCAAAGGAGTCAATCCCGAGCAGTCAAACCAAGAAAAATAACCGTAGACGCTAATGCTGTTCTTCTTTTGGAATATAAGAGGTTTCAACAAGTCTAAGAAGCACTCAGTATTTAAGGAATTGGTAAGGAAAAGTTATTTGGAGTTTGGATGTGTGTTGGAGACAAGAGTCAAGGAGACGCGGGTTGTACAAGTGGCGTCCTCTGTTTTTCCGGGTTGGTCCATGGCTGCTAACTATGAGTCCAACCGGTTGGGTCGGATATGGGTTGTGTGGAGCAAAACTGTTAACCTAACAGTGATATCGAAGAGTGCTCAAATTATCACTGCACTGATTATCCTGGCTGGGGTTGAGTTCTATGTATCATTTATATATGCATTGAATTTTGAGGAAGAACGTAAGGAGCTGTGGAGAGAAATCAAGAATCATCATGACTCCTCTAATTTCCAAGGGAAACCATGGTTCTTATGTGGAGATTATAATTAAATTTTGACAATGGAATCTTATCCACTATCTCATCGGAAATGGGAGATTTTCAGGAGATGGTACGGGAATGCAGTTTTGTCAGACATGGGATTTCATGGTCCGATTTTAACATGGAGTAATAAGAGGGTGGATGGTTTAATAAGTAAGGAATTGGATCGCGTTCTTATAAATGAGGAATGGCCCCAATGTTTTCCTCAATCCTATTGCACTTTTGAATCAGGAGGTTGCTCCGATCACCTATGTGGACGGATTAATCTAACTGCTGCGGGGATAAAACCTAAGTGTCATTTCCGATTTACAAATATCATCACCACATTGCCTGAATTTTTGCCGGCTATAGAGAGTTTTTGGCGACAAACAGAGATGCTTTTTCCATCAACTTTTGCCCTCTATCGATTCTCAAAAAAACTAAAGAATTTAAAACCGGTTGTGAGAGCTCAAAGTCGGAGTAAGCTACATCACTTATCTCGTCACACAGCCGAAGCTTATACTGATCTTCGTTCAAAACAGATGATATCTCTTCCTGATCCTCAGGCGGTTGAGGATGAATCACGAGACTTTGAAAGATGGGAACATTTAGCGGACTTGGAAGAAGGTTTCTTGAAACAGAAATCTCCCCTCCATTGGCTTAATGCTGGAGACCGTAATAACAAATATTTTCACAGTGTGGTTAAGGAGGGAACCACAAAAAAAAACTCAATAAAAGAAATTGTGTCTTCCTATGGTGTGCATTTGACGAACTGTGAGGATATCAAGGCGGAAGCTGCTGGTTTCTTTTCGGATTTCTTGAATTTTGTTCCACCAGATTTTCCGGGTTCCACCGTCAATGAGCTTTGGGAGTTGATGGATTACCGCTGCTCTGAACTGGATGGCAATCATATGATAAGTGAGGTGTTGGATGAAGAAGTGCGTAAGGTTCTATTCTCTATGCCAAAGAACAAAACTTTGGATCCTGATGGTTATACAACAGAATTTTTCAAAGCTATTTGGCACATTCTCGGAAAGAACTTCACGGTAGCGATACAATCGCTTTTCAGATTTGGCTTCTTGCCGAAACGTGTTAACGCAACAATATTAGCCCTTATTCCAAAGAAGATTGAAGTTAGAGGTATGAAAGACTATTGTCCTATCTCATGTTGCAACATTCTATACAAGGTCATCTCAAAAATAATAGCCAATTGACTTAAGATGATCATGTCGGGGGTTATTATGCCAAATCAGTTCGCCTTCATCAAAACTGGTTATTGATGGAAAACTTACTCATAGCTTCAGAACTTGTTAAACACTATCATAAGGACGGTATCTCCTCGAGATGTGCTGTTAAAATTGATATCTCAAAGGCATTTGACTCGGTTCAATGGCCATTTTTCTTAAATGTTCTTAAGGCTCTCAATATCCCAGCTCGATTTATTCACGGGATCGAACTTTTTGTATCGACGGCTACTTTTTCAGTTCAAGTAAATGGCGAACTCGCAGGGTTTATCAATAATCGACGGGGTCTACGGCAAGGCTGCTCTCTCTCGCCGTATCTCTTCCTAATATGCATGAATGTCTTATCATTGATGTTAAACAAGGCAGCGACTGCTGGGAGTATTGGCTACCATCCGAAATGCCAAGCTCTTAGGCTCACACACCTTTGTTTTGCCGATGATATTATGGTCTTCTCTGCTGGCAAATCTCGATCATTGGAAGGTATACTCGCGATATTTAAAAATTTGAGCGTCTCTCGGATCTTCAAATCAATATTGAGAAGTCTACAATCTTTATTACGGGTATTCCTTCTTCACTTCGTGATGAAATTGTAGACAGATTTGGACTTGAAATAGGGCATTTACCAGTTCGGTACTTGGGACTTCCTTTGATGATGAAGCGTATGTCCAATGCGGACTTCCTTCCGTTAATTGAGAAGATTAAAGCGTGCATACACTCCTAGAAGAACCGGTTTCTCTCTTATGCGGGGAGACTACAACTACTCACCTTTGTCATCTCAAGTCTCACTAATTTTTGGATTTCCGCTTTTCGGTTGCCTAGTTCGTGTGTTAAGGAGATCGAGCGAATTTGTTCGGCTTTTCTTTGGGCTGGTCTGGATTTGAATACTAAGAAAGCTAAGGTTGCTTGGAAGGATGTTTGTAGACCTAAACAAGGAGGATTGGGCTTAAAACTTTTGGTTGAAGCAAACAAGGTTAGTTGTTTTAAACTCATTTGGAGAATTGTCTCGACAAATAATTCATTATGGGTGAACTGGGTGAAGTGTCATTTAATACGTACGAGATCGTTCTGGTCAGTTCCGGCTTCCACATCAATAGGCTCTTGGATGTGGAAAAAATTGCTCAAATATTGGTCCCAAACTCGTGCTCTCATAGGGTTGAGGTAAAAAATGGCGAAACCTCATCATTTTGGTTGGATTGTTGGAGTAATCTGGGAAGATTACATGATTCGATGGGTGACTGAGGCTTTGTTGACATGGGTATCCCTGCTACTACTACAGTTGTTGAGACACTCTTGTCTTACCGATGGCATCGGCACCGGCGTGGCTTTGGTAGCCAGGTGGAAGAAGAAATAGAGAGGCGGAATGATGCACCAACGGGGGAGGATATTCATCTCTGGAAAGATAGAGATGGGAAGTTCAAACCATGGTTTTCAACCAAAGATACATGGCATGAGATCAGAAGAGTGGAGCCGATTAAGAATTGGTATAAGGGGATATGGTCCTCTAATGCCACCCCCAAATACACGTTCATTGCTTGGCTGACCACACTAAATCGTTTATCAACTGGAGATCGAATGGTCTCATGGAATGTAGGAGCCAGCTCGGATTGTGTCTTATGTCGTTCTAATGTCAAGACAAGAGATCACCTCTTCTTCACTTGTTCCTATTCTGAACAGGTTTGGTATTCGTTAGTTGGAGGCAACCTTTGACGATCTACTTGCTCTTATCACAAGCCACTACCTTTCAAGAACAATGAGGTTTATTATGAGATATGTATTTCAAACCACCATTTACTCTATTTGGCGTGAGAGAAATAGAAGAAGACACGGCGGCGTTGCAATCTCCCCTGCAGATACGGTTCGGACCATTGATCGCATTGTTCGTAATAGAATTTGTTCCCTCCAACAACCTAGATCTCCTCTCATGAGCGATGGATTGAGTATCTGGTTTGGTACAAGACTTTAAAAATTGTTGTTTGCTCTGTTTTATTTGTTCTGTTTCATTTGCTTCACAATTTTAGTTTCAAGTTTAAAATTCAGATCAACATTAAGTAGAAAGTTGCATCATATGTACAAAGGTTTTTGATGAATACAATTTTACATTCATTAAAAAAAAAAAAAAAAAAAAACCTAATTACTAAAAACCACATAAACTTTGAAAAACCAACATTGTTTTAAATATACTTTTTCTATATTTCGTAATCTCATAAGTTTACCTCATGTTAAACTAATTTTAAATGAGTTAAAAATTTTAAAATAAAACATAAATAAAATATACAAACATTTTCAGTAGGGGTGTCATAATGGATCAAATCTAATGGGTCGACCAAATCCAAACCGACACATAAATTTTAATGGGTTGAAGATAATGGGTCAAATGGGTTAGTGAGTCAAATGGATTGATAGGTCAAATGGGTTGGGTTGAAATGAGTTAATGAGTAAAATTGGGTTATCTATTACCCATCATTTTTTTCTTATAAATATTTTACCACCATTTTCAATGATATAAAGTATGGATTCACTTTTTGGCGGGAAAATTACGGAATCAAGTTTTGATGAAAAAAATTGTGGAATCGAGTTTTTGGCGAATTGTGAAATCGTATTTCTTGGCGGAAAAATAATAGAATATGTTTTCGGCGAAAAAATTGAGGACACTTGTTTTTGGCGGGAAAATTATGAAACCCGTATTCTTTTGGCGGGAAAATTACGAAATCACGTTTTGGCGGGAAAATTACTGACTCACATTTTTTGCGGGAAAATTACGGAATCAAGTTTTTGGCGGGAAAATTACGGACTCATATTTTTGGCGGGAAAATTGTGAATCCTCATTTTTGTGGGAAAATTACGGAATCATGATTTTAGCGGGAAAAATGCGGACCCATAATTTTGGCGGGAAAAATGCGGACCATGTTTTTGGCAAAAAATTGTGACACCCCTATTTCTCATTAAAGAATCTAAATTTCATTCCTATAAGCTCATTTTTTTTTTTCAAGTTTTTTTTTGTTATGTTTCATTTATGACTACATTTGTTAAACTTATAAAATAAAACATAAGTGAAACTATACTAATATTCTCATTAATTAAGCAAAAATTTATTCTTATAAGTTTATTACTTTTTAAAAAATTTGTGTTTTCAGTTACAAATAAAGAATACTATATTTCAATGATAAATATAATTTTATTCAATTAATTAATATAATAACTTATATTGTTATTTTGAACTTCAACGCTCATTGTTTTAGGTTAGTATCCATGCTAAATAAATTAAGGTAAGTTCCAAAGACCGTTATCTTACTTTGGATATTTTGGCTACCTACGGGGTGTTGTTAGAAAGTGTAACGCATCATTTACACTTTGCATATAATTGTATTTGTTAATTTTTTTTGTTTTTGTATTGTCTTACGAAACATTGATGATCCATTTAAATATCAAAAAAATGTTTGTACTCGAAGACATCATTTTTTTTTCCGAAGACATCATGATAAACTTTATAGCTCCAAGCAAAGCAAATACATATAATTGTTTACTCTCTTAGCTTCAAATGAATGAAATTGAAAATATCTATGTTTGTATTCTTACTAATCATATAGATGTCGGTTTACATGTTATGATGTAACTTAGAAGGAATGTTTTTAACAAATCCACTGGAAAGTTTTAGAAAGAAAAAATTTGGCAGTGGTTTAGGGTTTCTAGTCGAGGAGGAGTTGTCCTGTTGGTCTAGGTCAAGGTTCGTTCCCCTCAAACGCGAAATTTACTAAATCACTTTATTTGACCAGTCGAAGTAGTGTCATGTTTTAGGCCCATTAGAAAACCCGAGTAGATTTTTCGACGATCACGCTCATCCTGCGAGATTAGTCGGATGGTGAAAATCCAAATTACCCATGGTTAACAAAGGAAGATTTTAGAAGAAAAAAAACTAATCAACACTGAACCGTAAACCATACCAAAATTACATATTATTTTTAAATTTTATTTAATAATAAAAAAAACCTTAACCGAACTAAAAAAAAGACGTCCAAAAAAAAAAACTAAACCAAATACATACATATTATGGTTTATTTTCTTATAAAACCGATAAACCCAAAAAATCAAACAACCAAATTGCGTGTTCATGCGAAGAGTTGTTACTAATAATGGCTAATAAGTAACAACTCAAACATCAGTATGGGCTTAGTATAATACCTGACTTGGGCCGTTTCAAAAGTGGTAGGCCTCATCTTATTCATACATAACATTTAAGTATTTGGCCTCTTCCTTTTCAATTCAGCGAATTTAAATAATTTCTTTCGTTTTGAAGATTGATTTTTAAAAGTTTCAATATTAATTAAATACAATAAATATTTGGCCTTGCTCGAACATCGAACACGTCATGCATGACCAGACAAGCTTCGACCTTCGAGAGCCAAAGGTCGATTATTTTCTCATACCAAAAATATATTTATAATAATTACAAACTAATAGTAAGTTACAATTACAAATCAAATAATCGCAACTAATACTTAAGTTTATAAATTATTAACATTAATTAATAAAAATGGTTATAAAATATTAGTTTTTATGGAAGTAGCAAGAAGAATCATTTCTTTAGGAATAGAAATACGTAATTAGCTTTTAATTAACCCCAAATAGATATTAACTCGAATCTTTTTCGCCTTTTTGTACCTCCGATTCTTTCAACAAATTTTAGATCAACCCAACCAAAACTATTGCAAATATATTACAAAGTAGTTATACATCCGAAGACACTTTACTCCTAAATTCAAATGAGACCACACCAAACCAGAAAACAGTCAATTCATTTACAAAAACAAACAAAAACACTTATTCAATTAACACACAGTTTCTTCTTGTTCTACTCAGTGATCAAGCAGCGGAAGCTTTCATGGCCTTCTTCTTACCAGCTGAAGATTTGATGGACTTAGGCTGTCTCGCCTTCGTAGCTTTCCTCTTCTTTTCTTGTTTGTTTACAGACATAGTTTTCTTGGACCTTGTCGAAGAAGACCTAGTCATCGTCTTCTTCTCTCTTTCTTCTTGCTTCAGATTCTTCTTCTTCTTCTGGTCCTGCTGCCTCGTTGTCATCTTGGTGGTCTCTGAGAGCTTGTAGGAGGCTCTGATCTTCGCGAGCTTACCTTTAGAGACAGAGTTTTTAAGCTGTAGAGAAAGTGTTTTACGGAAATTCTCCGGAAGTAGAGACTTGTGTTTCTCCTCTATCTTTTTAGCTATAGCGTAAGGGCTTGATCCGTTCTTTTCTTTCAGAGCCATCAAAGCCTCATTTATCATCTTCATCAAAACCAGAACCAAATAAAAAAATTAAGTTTAATAGATAGAACTCAAAAAAAAAAAAAAAAAAAAAAAAACTCACCTGAAAGTATGGTGGATGAGTGGCGGTTTTCGGTTTTCGCGGCTTCTTCGCCGCTGGAGTTTTCTTCACGATCTTCTCTTCGGCCATTAGAAAAGATTAAACTTACGATGCAGAGGATTAGTGAAGATGTTGCTTTGTTTGTCTCTTTATCTGTTAAATTTTTGTGCCAACTTATTTAATAGGGCAGGGAAGTATCTGCGTGTGTTTTTTATATTCGTTATGGCTTTTATGAGAGGATCGATTACGTGTGCACTAATCAAGTCCTGAGCGTACACATGTCGTTTAGATAATGGCTGGCTTTTCCATGTGTTATGCGAGAAACACACTCGCAGGCGGTGGTCTTTCTACTGCTCTACAAGGCATTTTGTGAACTGAAGCTATTTGTGTGAAGAGTGTTTTCTACGGAATTACAAATCATGAATTTTGAAGCTGTTCCTTTGATTTCCTTAGAAATATTTCAAATTTTGTAAAATTTGTATTACACTTTCTAGATATAGCAATTATGAAGCCAACCTAATGTATTGTAATGGGTTAAATTTTGGTTAGAATCAAGGGCTAAAGTGTAAACCTTTATGGGATTCTTGAAAAAAAAGAAAACAGGTTAAGTATGAATTACGCCTAAAAGGTAGAAACTATTTCTCGATCTTGAAGAGAACCAACCAAATACTTGAAGAGTATACAAGATATTGTTGCATGAAGACATCACAAAGATATTGAAAGATGATAATACAAGTCACTGTCGCAACAGTAATGTGCTTATGAAGCTTTAAGAAGAAATGAGATACAGTGTCTGGTTTTATCATATGTTTTGGGTTGTATCAAATTCTTAGACAGATTCAGAATCAAAACCACAATAACAACCTTAAATTAAGTTCTTCTTATTCTTCTTCTATTTTCTTCTGGCCAAGAAGAGAAGGGAATAGAAGCTGCCACCTTTGATACATTTATCAGATCAGATCAAGCTGTTCTCTTTATGATATGGACTCCACTGTCTGTATCGACAATGTCGCTAATATCTCCGACCTTGAGTGCGTAAGTTGCGTCCTCAAATGGTTTCTGCATTTGACCTTTACCAAAGGGACCTGAACAGAGTCAATCAACATGAACACTTTCAGGATAAGATTTATGTGCAACAATTATAAATTCATCAAGAAAGAAACTGTAAATATGTAATTACTAAGTAGACATTAGTAAGATTTATGAGCACCAAGTATAGATTCATCGAGGTCGAAACTTCAGAATCTAAACATCAATAATGATCTAAGCAGACAATAGTGAGATTAATGAGTACCAACTATAGATTTATCAAGGAAGAAACTTAAGATTCTAAACATTAGTGATAATAGAAGCTAGAGGTTAGTAAGAACTCTGAGCACCAACTATAGATTTATCAAGGAAGAAACTCTACATTCCAAACATAGTGATGATTGAGCAGACTTTAGTAAGATTGATGAGCACTAACATTTCATCAAGGAGGAAATTTCAGATTCTAAACATTGGCAATATTTTCCAAGCAGACTAATGTATGCTCAGTTTCGGTACACAGTTAGATCCAATTACATGAAGAGTTGAACAAACTCTCTTCTTCTTTCACTATCTCTCAACTTGAACTTAGTATTGCTTCGTTCTACAAACAACACTAGAGACTATCCAGATTAATTTCATTTCCTAAAATCTTAATTGCCACCAGATCTCACTCTAAGCGCAATCATCCTAAACCTAAACTCGCTGATCTAAAGATTAGGGATAAGAACAAACCAAGATCGCCGCCGCGTTTAGCGGAGTTACAGTCAGAAAATCGAGTCGCCACTTCTTCAAAGTTAGCCTTGCCGGAGACAATATCTTCACGGATCGATTTGAGCTGCTCGACGGCGGCTTCTCTGGTGGTAGTCCTAATAATCTTACCTTCTGGATCCTTCCATGAAGCCTTCCTACGAGATCCTTGATGCTTAATCAGAATGTGTGACGCCTTAACTTGATCCCTCGACGCCATCTTGCTCTTCTTGCGATGCTTGTTGTGATGATGATGGTGATGATCGTCTTTCTTCTCTTTCGCAGTTCGATCTGTGGAGGAGACCGAATCGTTCTTTCGTTTCCGATCTGAATCTATCTTCGTTGATTTGGAGAAAAGCTCGTGCGGCTCTCTCTATCTTTTCACTTCACTGTTTTGCTTTAACCTAATAAATGACGTTCGCAACTGTGGGACGCGTTTTAGGCTTCCGTCACTATTCTCACGTTCTACAAAAATATTTTAAAAACTAGATTTGACACAGCGGATCGATTTTTTTGTTTTTATATGTTGTATATAATTTTTTGGGTTGTAATTTGAAATTATTAATTTAATTATTTACCTAATCAAAAATCAATTTACCTTTAATTTTTATAACAAAGAAAATCATATTCATTCGGTTGACAAAAAAAAAATCATGTTCATTCATTTTTTTTTTTGATTTTTCAACCGATTAAAAATAAATTTCTAAAAACACTTAAAAGAATACGTGAATGCTATCTTAAAGTTACAGTAAATAAAAAAATATTTATACATAAAATAACTGTCAAAACAGAGCACACATAATGTTGACAAAAAAAACAAAAAAAAACACACATAAGAGAGAAACGTAGCCTAATCTTGAAGAGGAAGAAGCAGAATATGAGTGAGAATAGAGAAAAAGTCAGGATGTCAAGTTTTAATCTTGTTTCAAAGGATTGGACAAATAAAGTATTTATCAAATTGAAAACAAAAATGATATTACCATATGTTTAGTAATGTGTCATGTGTTATGTATTCATTCTTTCATTCATCAAATCATAGCAGCTATATCATGGAAGATATGATATACCTAGGAACTTGTGAGCCCAACATCAAACCACTCAACCTTCCCCAAAATCTCATGTGTGTTGCGTCAAGGTGATCTCGGGGATTTGCTTAATCCGGTGGTTTTGGAGTTTCAGCTAACTTACCAGATCATGTTGCTGATTTTGGGCCCAATACGGAAGCTGAAACTTAGCCCGTTGAGAAGAAGATAGGATAAAAGATTGTTCCAATAGCCCAAAGGTGAGTATAATCTAAATTAAAAATTTAGATTAAAAATACATAAAATAAGCAAAAAAAATAAAACAAATAGTAGTTTGTGCTAAATAGCATTCACGTATTCTTTTAAGTATTTTTTATGGCATAAAAATTATTTACCTAATCAAAAGTAATTTGAAAATATAATAAACTCTTATTTAATTATAGTTAGAGATTAAATAATTAGAAAATAATTTAATTTTAATTTCTCTTTAGATTATAGGTTGAATAAAGATAAGTCAATTTATATTATATTGTTTGATTATAATGACATTGTCTAATTAAAACTTTGCCTATACAAAACTTTATGGACTTTTAATATGTGTTTGATTAGTTGTGATTAATTAAAGTAATAATCGGGAAATAATAGATGTAGAAACAAAGAGTTGCGATTTCATTCACTCTCTCTCGCCATTTCTATCTGAAAAAAGAAAGACGAAAAGTCACACTCTCTCTCGCCTCTCAAACGCTACGATTGTTATTCAACAGTCACCGCTCTCCGAAATCGAAATGTTTTTCATTGAAGCCGACGACGTAAGTATGTGATATTGCTCTAGACAGGCCGATTTCTAAGAAGCTGAGGTTTTGAGAGTCGTTGGTGAAGTGGATCTCATAAGATCCACCTACCCCTCTTCCGTGATATTGCTCTATAGATCGGTGTAAGGGGATTAAAAGTTCTACAGCTCAATTGGCTAATCCATATCTACTTCAATCAACAAGTAATTGAAACCCTAATCCAATTTTCCCCCCTTTTATCTAAATCTAGATATTTTAGTTATTTTAGACTGATTTTAGTTTAGTTTAGACTGATTTTAGACTGATTAGCTATTTTAGTTTGAATGAAACCATTCGATGTTTGTTGGTTATGATTGCTTGGTATTGCTAATCGATTAGTGTTAGGAAGACAAATATAATAGCATATATTCATTTGTTAAACGAACAATTCTATCACACAACGATTAACTATTTTAGTTTGATTGAAACCATTCGATGTTTCTTAATTATGATTGCTTGGTATTGCTAATCGACAGGTTATATTGTAACCAATAGAAACATAAAGTTATATCTTGAAATGTTATAATCGACAGGTTATATATTGAAATGTTAATATCTTTCTAGTTTATGTTAATTTAACATTTATCAACTGTGCTTGAATTATAACAGTTGATTAGAAGATATTCTTTTTATGAATGACAAATCATAAGGAGTATAAACAATCTTGCCATTAGAAGACAAACAAAAAGAGGTATGAAGACAATCATGTAAGCTTAAGCTTATTTCCATATAATAATATTTTATCTCAGATCCTAATATGTAATATTAGATTTTATTAATTAGCTATGAATTGAGGTTGTACTGATGATAAAAATACATAGAAATTCAACTTCGGAAACAAATGCTGCCCAACCAGTTTGATTGATAAAAACAGGTCAGTTTCCTCTTCTCTATTTATTAATGGGTTACAACTTCATACACTCTATCTTGATATAATTTACTAATTATGAATATATAATAGTATTGAGTTTCTGTTTTTCCTTTAAGTATAGTTCATATATATGTGTGATGACATACATTGCTTAAAATATATAGTTTATAGATTGTTTATATTGAATTACATATGAAATATCCATATATACCTCAACAATTAATATAATGAAAACGAAATTTTAGCTATATAGAGTAAACTAAAAGGTATATAGGCTGGAATACTCACACGGGTATGCTGTCATGTTATGATACTACTTTTGAATGAGAAAGACCTTCGTGTCTGTATCGTCCCACTCTGAGTTATAACAACGCCACGTACCTTTTAGTTAAAATATTAGCTTCTCTTTAAAACAATATTGGATACGACCTTCTAACTTATCATAAATTAAAAAAGTTAAATAAAATTCTGTGATGTATTTTCATGAACACTTAAATCTAAGATTAAGTGTCTTAGAAACAGACTTATATGTTAAATTTCCATGTTAGTTAGTGATGTTTTAATATTAGTTAACTCATAAACCAATTTTATGAGTTAAACCATGAAACATTGTCTAATGTTTGATGATGTTTATATATGAGTATAAACACTAAACTTGAATTTAATTTTAAAGTCTTCTTTAATCCGATGCTATTTGAAAATTATAAGTTTCCTCAAAAGACATAATAATAAAACCAATAGAGATATATATGATATGGAACAACACAAATTTTGTATCATTCATTAAATCAGTAGTAAAAAACAAACAAACACAGAATGCAATTATAATAAAAATCAAAATTAACTAATATATTCTTTTTCCTTATCAACCCAAATTCTGAAACACCTCTTTGAAAACAACATTAGTTGTGTGCCTTTGTATCTTGCCATCTTTGTCAACAATCAGTATTTTTAATCCTCTTTCTGAAGTAACCCTAGATAGAGCAACATAAAGCTGACCATGAGAAAATACAGGTCTTGGCAAGTAGATACCTACCTTCTCTAGTGATTGACCCTGACTCTTATTAATAGTCATAGCAAAAGCAACTGTTAGAGGAAATTGCCTCCTACGCATTTTAAAAGGTAGTTTGGTGTCATTAGGTGTTAAGCAAATCTTAGGTATCAATACCTTATCTCCAATCCTATCTCCTGTAATAACTCTTGCTTCTAAAATATGATTAGCCATCTGTGTGATCTGAAGTCTAGTACCATTGCATAAACCACCTTTAGGATCTATATTCCTTAGAAGCATAACAGGAGCACCAATCTTCAAACGCAAAGTATGAGCTGGTAATCCAGATAGCTTGATACTATTCAAAAAATCAGGAGTAATCACAGGATTGTTGAGTGATAAACTATCTGCAGGATCAATACTATCTGCACTTAAATAGATCCTTTCTTCACCTATATAAAGTTAATATAGTAAGGTTAATATTAAACTGAAGATAAAGATTAAAAGATTAAAAAAGCAAATTAGTACTTACTTCCCAAAAGCTCTAGCATATGCTGGTTTATTGTGTTAACATCCTCATTCGTAGGTGCTAAAATGGCTCTCTTTTGAAAAAACTTAGGATCATTATTTAGATTCAATCTTGCTGGATCTCCATATATTTTCCTAGTTATCACATCAATAGGATCAATTGCTTCTGTAATGAGAAATTCATGTGGAATTTCTATTAGTGCCTCACCATCATTAGGTTCTGAAATCTTGCCATCACCAACATCTAAAAGCCAATCTGAAAATTCTTTGATATCCTTAGCCTCATCCAAAGTTAAATTATTATTAAACAGACGCATGTTCTTTGTAAGCTTAAGTACCTTACAATGGTCCCAAAGATATGAAGCATTTAAAAATGCTAACACAATTTATGCTCTGCCTGCACCACTAATCACTGGGAGAACTTGTCTAAAATCCCCTCCAAAAACAACAACCTTACCTCCAAAAACTTTGTTATCAACGTTGCCAATAATATCACAGAAACTCCTATCCATGGCCTCAAAACAATGTTTGCTCATCATTGGTGCTTCATCCCATATAATCAATGATGCTTGCTTCACCAACTCACCCAAATCAGAATTTGGTACAATTGAACATATGCTATACTCATCAGGGGTAAGAGGTATTAAAAATCTAGAGTGTGATGTCCTTCCTCCTTCTAATAACAATGAAGCTATACCACTTGATGCAACATTAAGAACAATCATACCTCTAGACCTAATTGCAGCAGATAGTGTCTTCCACATAAAAGTTTTCCCAGTTCTTCCAAAACCATAGACAAAAAAAACTCCACCTGATTTATTAAAGACTGCTCCAGTGATCTCATCATATATAGTTTTCTGTTCAGATGTTAATAATTGTATCCATTCATCATGTTTTTCTTTAAATTCTACTCGGTTATATCTCATCTCATCAACAATTAGACGGTTGGAGTTGTCAATACCTTCTTTTGTTGAAGGAAAGTTTTCTATTTCTGCTAAAGAGCTTCTATTGAATTGCATTAGCTCCTCAATTTCTTGTAGAGTAAAATTTTTCTTCTCAACATCAGTTAAAGAAAGATCTGCAAAACATTTATATTAAAATTAGAATGTGTTAAACATTATGGAAAACAATCAAAAAGACTAATGTAAAGTAAAGTTTATACCTGGGTTGTGAAAATCTTTCTTCTTCTTGTTCTCTATATCTTCTGATAGAAGTTCCCATGTTTGTTCCCACACGTGTTCTGGCTGTGATAGAGATGCAGATAGGAGCATCATAGAGAAAAAATTACGCAAATAATCACCAAAACACCAATGACTTGCATCCACCAGACTATCAATATACATTTAATCATCATCTAGAATACCACGTGCGAAACATGCTTCTTTATATGTTTCATAGACTACTCCATTGTAGGTTTTGATATCTGCAAAAGACGTTGGACCATTTACTTTGTTAAGTAGAACTCTAAAAAAATATAGAGCTTCCATTCTCCTAGGAATATAATTAATCACCAATGAAAATCCTATTTGCCTCTTTTTAAACTGCTTATTCTTTCCATCCCAAGTAAAATATGCTGGAATTTCTGAATAAGTCAGGTCTCTAGCATATGTGTTGTTTTTACCAACACCATTCCGTCTGTTTAAAGACAACCAAGCCATAAACATTGAATCTAGATTAGCTGTCCTCTCTAGAACTTCCTCTATATCATCATCAGAATCGAAATAACATGGTTGCTCCCCTTCAAGATGGAAAGATAACTTCTGAACTGCTATTGTTCTATGATGAATTGGAAACTTGAAAATTCTCCATATAGCTTCTGAAGCTGACACATATCTGCATTAAATTAACATAAAATAATTAAGCAAACTATTATAGGGTTTCCATTAGATTAATAAAAATATTTCAAATCTAGAATATGGGAAAAACCTGCAATCAAAGTAGTCTTTTATTTCATTGATAGGTTTTTCACTTGAATTATTTTCTTCCCCATTGAATTCTTGCTCACAGGTTCAAGAACTACAGCCACACGATCTGGTCCTTTATTAATATACTTGAACAAATATTTGATAGAACTAGTTTGATTGCACCACTCAACATTGATGTGAGCTCGGTAACGAACATATAACTTCTCGTTATAAGGGACTACATACCTATTGTCACATCTTATACCATTTTTCTCTACAAAATTTTCCGAATCTCGTCTCCTATATATATGATAACCATCTTTACCAACTTTTGTGATTTCTTCAAACCTTTTAGGATATGATTTAGAACATTGACGATCAACCATGCATGGAGAATTTGGATTTGCTGAGCCACAAGGACCATGAATCATATTATCTTTCACAACTTCATATAGTTCAGGATTTCTATTCTTGTCTGGAATTTCAGCAGAAATCAGCTTGTCAATGTCATCAGCTGTTGGTAGCTTACTCTCTTTATCCATGTATAATAGAATGTGAGCATGAGGAAGGCCCCTTTTTTGGAATTCAACCATATACATAGCTGCAGGATCATAAAATTAAGGTTTATTACAAAAATATATTTGAGAATAACAGAAAAAAATAAAATCTAGAATTTATATACTTAAATGTAACATACCTCCAACAGTTTTCCCTAGTAAATGCCGTTCTGTCAAATCATACATTAGGAAATCCAGCTTGATCTTAAAAATCCTAGCTATAATGTCTGGTCTGTCATCTGCATTCAATCCTCTTTCTTTCACATACCTTGTTATCTCTGGCCATTTAGGATTACATGTAAATGTAATGAATAGATCAGGAAACCCAAAATGCTTACAAATTGCCATAGCATCATAATAACTTTGAAGCATATACTGAGGCCCCCCTGTGAATGATGCTGGAATAAGGACCTTTTGCCCTTGTTCACTCATTGAACTACTTCCTGCATCATTTGCTTCTTTAATTAAGATGTAGTTATGACATCTCAACTTAGACTGATTGAACTTAATGTAGGGTAACCTATTAGATTCAATAGTTGTAAAAGCATTAACCAGCAACTATTGAAACAATCTATTTGACATAAGAATTGTATGAGACTCGCCTACCCTCTCTTGAAAACGGAATGCAAACCATTGTCTCATACTTATACACTTTTTCTTAGTCTTGTTGTTTAAGCCTGTGAAACCTTTCTCTATACCAGGCCTCAAACCATCTTCACCATAACATAGAATAAGAAGATATTGTAGTGCCAAATAGGATGGGTGTATTTCACTTATACGTTGAAGATGACCAGTTCTTCTCTCCTGGATAACAATATCTCTTTGTGGTATTTCGTTACGAAATTCACCTGGTATTAATGCTGCAACTTCTGATGCTGTTGGGATGCAAAAAGTCCTTCCATCCTTACCTACACGATCATTAAAAATCCTCATATGGAATGTTTGATCTTTGAAATTTTCAAACCTATCTCTAGCACACCAGAAGTTCTCAACATAAGGGTTCACATCATTTAGCATTTTGATAATGGCTTCAATTAATTCTGGCCTTAATTTACTTCTACCACCATCATTCTCTGTGTTTTTACTCTTGCTACATTTGAAAAAATACAAAACATTAATATACAAAATAGTATGAGCCAGTGTAGTATATACATATAATTTCAATCTAACTATGGTAATGAAGAGTAACATAGTGTAATAAGATGATTTTACCTTATAACATTAGTTCTGTTCTGTACTTCATTCTCAGTATCAATAATGTAAAGTTGAGAATACTTTGCATAATCACCCTCATCAGGTTTCAAGCTACTAATCAAATGATAGTTACCTCCTTGTAGTCGAAACATATTAGGACCACTCCTTTTTGGTATAGATCGATCCACTTTTCCACCAAGTGATGTCATAGCAAACACCATATTATAAAGTCTAATATTATCTCTAAAATGTCTGCTAAGGGGATCATCACTTGTAAGTAACATGTCAATTAATTGTGGTGATTTCTTTAAATAGGGTAATTTTACGGTTTCTTGTCCACAACAAAGTCTAAATGTTATATCCTTGTGATTCCTTCTCTTGTTAATACACTTTTCATACCACATGAATGCTCCACAATACTTACACTTGTAAGAAGGATCACCATGGTCTAAATATGCTAATAAAGAAATATAATTTGTTAGAATGACTGAATGTACACAAATTTGAGTTAGGTACAATATGTCTTAAACATAAGGTCTATATTTTACCTGACAGTTGAGGTAATTTGCTTGAAACAATTTTACGGCTTGGCTGCATATTGCTATTGTTTGTTCAAGAGTTTGGAAATGACAATTTAAGACTCTTCTCAAATTCAGAAAGAAGTTGATATCTTTGCTGTCCTGAGATTATGGCTTCATAACGATTTTCTGGTTCTTGATCCTCATTATTCTCATCATCGTTACTACTGTTATCATATCCTTGTTCCATTAATTGCATACCTTAACAATATGCAGACATATAGAAATTAATATTGATTATATAATACTTACTAATAAAAGCTATAGTCTGCTATTTTACTTTAACATATAAAGTATTATATATAGTTTTAGAATTGTTACCTTCAAAGGATTGTTCTGCTAGTACATTTGTGAATTCTTCTCGTAAATTTCTTTTAAAAGAACCATATTCTCTCTGACATTGATTCAATGGTTGATGCATGGTTGTACACGATCTAGATCCGTCTGTTGTTTGACCTATTTATGTCAGAAGTTATTCTCTAGCATATAAATAATCACATGATGCATAGTAATGATTAATATGTCTAAGATTACTTGAATTATTATTTTTAAGACCTTGGATGATTGTACTGTTAGAAGGCATATTAAACTGCTGCAAATTAGTGATGTTCTGGAAGGATCCTTGGGTAGTTAGTGCATAACTTCCATTGCTGACCATTAATCTTGAAGATTCATTACATATAGTATAAAAATATAGAGGTATGTAACTCAGAAAATTTATTTAACTTTCAAATATTTTAAACTGGGGAAAAACATAAAAGAGGTTTAGATATTCACATACTTTGATTTTCTCTCATATAGGACTTAAGGTGGTGAGGATGCATTAAAGGAGTGTGAAAACTATTGGATCTACTGACTGGTAAGTTGGATATATCTTGCAAAACTCTTCCTAAAGCTGGTATTAGCGGTACTTAACCACTATTAATAGATGCATTTATTTGTGTATTCTGACTGTCTTGAGTGTTAGATGAAAGTATTCGTTTCTTTCTAAGGGGTTGCTCGGTTTTTTCTGCATTAAAGAAATTAGGTTTCTTCTTCATGGCTGCAATAATTTGGATTAGGGTTTATGTTTTTTTGGTGGAACAGTAATGCTAAACAGCTACTAATATAATCAATAATCATTTAGTCAGTACTATAAGGATAAAGTTGACAATATTTTCTTTCATTTTCCTGTTGCTGATTATATCTAATTGTCAAATTTTGAATAAGGTCAAAATATCTACACATTATTTATGGATAGAATATATATAACATATCTTTTCCATGATTTATATAAAATGTTTCAATCAATTTACTTATAATCTTTTTTAACATTTATACAGGGAAAGTTTGACACATATGGTATGAGGAGAAGAAAATACAAAAAAAAAATGGATACACCATTCACAGGTCAGTATAATATCATAACTCCGATATATCTTATATAATAAAGTAAGGTTCGTTTAACCACAAGCTGACACGTGTCATTCTTTTTTTAACCTTCATTTTAACTATTTCTCTATTTTATCTTTTCATATTCTCATTACTAAAATAAACATATATAATAACAATAATTTCTATTAATTACATATTTAAAATCAATTATTACAATTTTACAATAATTTAACAAAAAAAATATACAAAAGAAATCAATTATTATAATTTGTCATCCTTTATTTTAATTATTTCTCTATTTTACTTTTTGATATTCTCATTCTTAAAAAAAACATATATAACAAAAAGACATATACAAAGATAATAATTTCTCTTAATTGACCATCACTTAACTCATTAATACAATTTCCAATAACTAATTAATTAATTAGAAAATTTTCAAATTGTTATTCTTTTCCAGTTGATTTTCTCTTCTATATAAACGATTACTTTTTCATATTCTCATTTCTAAAAAAAATGCAAATTGTATTAATGAGTTAAGTTATGGTCAATCAAGAGACATTATTATCTTTGTAAATGTGTTTTTGTTATATATGTTTCTTTTAGGAATGAGAATATCAAAAATTAAAATAGAGAAATAATTAAAATGAAGGATGACACGTGTCTTTGTATATGTTTTTTTATGATGGAGAATATCAAGTGAACATCTTATATGATAAAGTAATGTTCGTTTAACCACAAGCTGACACGTGTCATCCTTATTTTAACCTTCATTTTAACTATTTCTCTATTTTACCTTTTCATATTCTCATTTCTAAAATAAACATATATAAGAACAATAATTTCTATTAATTACACATTTAAAATCAATTATTACAATTTCACAATAATTTAACAAAAGAAATATACAACAAAAATTAATTATTATAATTTGTCATCCTTTATTTTAATTACTTCTCTATTTTACCTTTTGATAATTCTTAAAAAAACATATATAACAAAAAGACATATACAAAGATAATAATTTCTCTTAATTGACCATAACTTAACTCATTAATACAATTTACAATAACTAATTAATTAATTAGAAAATTTTCAAATTGTTCTTCTTTTCAAGTTGATTTCCTCTTCTATATAAGCGATTACCTTTTCATATTCTCATTTCTAAAAAAAACATATATAAGAACAATAATTTCTGTTAATTACACATTAAATAATTGTCTTACATTTGTTAGGGGTTATATGCTCGTACTACATCACTTATATAGAAGAGGAAATCAACGTGAAAAGAAAAACAATTTAAAATTTGAATCAAGAGACATTATTATCTTTGTAAATGTGTTTTTGTTATATATGTTTCTTTTAGAAATGAGAATATCAAAAATTAAAATAGAGAAATAATTAAAATGAAGGATGACACGTGTCTTTGTATATGTT